>JANIIA010000009.1:41172769-41183642 GCA_027478495.1 Erythroxylum alaternifolium
GAGAAGACAAGTAGAATATGTGAGCTTTTATAAGGGTATGTCAAGTAGGAGCAACCATCGAAGAAGGAGGAAGAAAAGAGAGCTTCGGATGGTGCAAGATCTCACTCAAACCCACATTCAACACTTAATAAAAGAAGCAAAGAATAAGTCCAATAAGAAGAGTGGTGAATGAAGACTCAAGAAGACCACTAAATCACTTTTTAATGAATGAAAAGTGGCATGTTAGGCAAGTAACACATGTCACCCTCTCATTTGTTTACTAAATTTTCTTCCAATTCAACTTCCAATTTCTCTCCAAAATTTCAATGGCTCAATTCAAAAATTCTTAATTTCATATGTCTAAATTTTCAGTGCCATTGGACAGTCATTTCCTCTACCGAGAAACCCTTATTCTGCCGCTTGGCAGTTTTTCGGGTTCGAAAATGACTCCGAAAAATTTCCAGAAACTTTCTATAATTCTCTAAAAATCAGAAAACCCTAATGATCATCTCCAATTCAAGTTTTACACACTCAAGCCTATTTTTCAAAAATTCCCATTTATTCACAATTATACCGATAAAATGTCATGAATGCATGTACAGATATTTTTCATGTGCAAAAATCACTGTTCACAAATGCATGAGCATGAAATGTGTTTTCCTAATTTCTCACATGTACTCGTTTCTATAATTCAACCCGTTATACGGAAACGGGATGTTACACTGTCTAGCCTAAATTATGTCCAAGAAATTTGGTTCACTAATAACTTAGTATTAACTATACTAGACAAAGATAATTTTTATTGTGAACAAAATAAAAATGTAAGAAAAGCAAGCAATTGATTATATCTCATGATAGCCAAATAAGATCAAGATTTCAATCATTTGTTTGGTTAATCCCATTATTTTAGTTAAGATAATAGCCCTCGCTAAAATTCCAAAAGATTAATATAATCTCTCTAGTAGGTTAGGATCCCATTTAAATTAATTTAATTGACCTTGAGAAATTTAACAAGCTAATTAAACTTAAATTAGCTAGATAATATCCTTATCGATCATATCTCTTATGACACCTATAACCCTGACTATAAATTTATATGATGATAATTCACTCATTCAAATCATACAAATTTAGTTACGTTGGACCTATTAATTTGATATATAATATATTCTAATTAAAAGGGCCTTGAGTCACTCAATAAGCCTTACAATAAATATAATTATGGTTTTATGCTTAAATCATGGAAAGCAACAATCATGTTATCAATGTATACTTCATATTCTAATAAGGGATTTAATTTTAAATAGTCTTATAAAATATCATACATAAAAACCATACAATTTAACATACATCCAATCAATATATATATGTGTATATATATTAAACATATAAACAATTCATACAACTTATGCACATATAATCCAATCATACAAATAAAACATAAACTTTTTTTATTCTAATTATTGTTCTTTCATAATCTAAAATAATATTTTCAACTCCTTGGAAAATTAAATTAGATTAAATCCATTGATTCATAAATAGATTAAATTTCTGTTCAAAATAGAAATTTAATTTGGTTTGAAAATAACTTTCAAATATAATTGGAAACTATTTCCAATTTTGACTATTTTAAATAAAATTTAATTGAAAATAATTTTCAATAAATTATGTTTCTTACATAATATAATTTTAAAGAACTATTTGTAATTAAGAAAAATAATTTCTATTTCAATTAAAAGTAGTCCTCAAATCTAACTATAATGTCTTACTTATAAAATTTTGAAAAACGAGAAATTCTTTCTAATTAAGAAAAATAATTTCTATTTCGATTAGAAATAATCTTCAATTAAGAAAAATAATTTCTATTTCGATTAGAAATAATCTTCTAATATAACTACAACGTTTTTCAAAATTTTATAAGTAAGACATTGTAGTTAGATTAGAAGGCTATTTCTAATCGAAATAGAAATTATTTTTCTTAATTAGAAATAAATTTTCTTTAATTAAAAATTATTTTATAATATTAAAGGAAAAACTTTCAAAATTAAATAAAATACTTTAAAATTTAATTAAGTAAATCATCTATATTATTTATTTAGAAACTAATTTCTTAATTAATTAGAAAATCTTTTCTTAATAAATTAGAAAATCGTTTTAAAAAATATTAAAGAAAGCTTATTTTCTTAATTAATAAATGAAAATAACTTTTCAGATTTAATCAATAAAATAGTTTTCTAATAAATCAAGAAATTTATCGCTCATAAATAAACAAATAATGTCTAAATAAATAGAATAAATGAATAATGATTCTTTAAAATAATAAATCTATTTATCTTAATAATTTTAAATTAAAAATTGGTTACTTAAGAAACAATTTCTTAATTTTAAAGAATCTAGTTAACTAATGATTTCAATATAATTTAAATAAAATTAATTTAATTTCAAAAAACAATGTTTTAAATATTAATTAGGAATCTATTTAACTATTATTCTTAATCTAATTAAGAAAAATAATTAATTTAATATTTAAATTAAAGACCTCATTTTAATTAATATAATCTTGTTGTATTAATTTATCTAACATAATCTAATTATGAAAGATAATTCTTTTAAACCTTTACTTTATTCTAATTATTGATTTGAAAACTAATTTAATTGTTTAATTCGACTCTTTGAAAAATTAAACTAAATTATAAAATATTCTTATTAAAATTAATTACTTTTGAAAACAATCTTCAATAATTAGAAGACACTTTTCTATGTTTGTTAGGAATTTAAACCAATTTAATATCCACTAGATTAATTTAAGTAAAGGAAGCTTTAAACACATAAAAGACAAAAGTAAGATTGAGTGGGGACATAGAGCATGTAATTGATGTCTACCCTCATCATCTTCAACACTAACTTACAGTCCCGCTGAGGTGTAGGGTCTAGGGTGATGTCTACTCTATTTGAGTCAATTATGCCAGTTATTCATTATTAGTATTTGATTCTATCAATGAAATTTGTAAACTATTTTATAAAGTGCTATCTCACCTTAACCAAGAATTTCTCAAGTTAATATTAATCGAAAACAATAGAACATTCTTTCTATTCAATTTAGGGTGACGAATCTTATATTGATCACTCAACTATCTCCATACAGTTTAGATATATCCATTGACTATTGAATAAGCTATCTTTGATTTCTCGAATCAATATTAATTGAAAACAATAGAACATTCTCTCTAATTACTTTAGGGTGATGAATCTTATATTAATTACTTAACTATCTCCATATAGTTCATATTATATCCAATAACTACTAAATGAGTTATCCTTGACTAAAATAGGTTATAAGTCATATCAAAATAAAGCAATCCCTATATGAGAAACTTTGGCGATCTTATGTCAAAGGATCGTTTATAGAATCGCCATAATGATACTTTTTATAGACATACAAGTAATGTTCCAAATAGAATTCTTATTGAGGTTAGTTAAGTGTACTTATTCTTTAACAAGCACCCATACGTTCGATTAAGCACCATCATACTTTATTCTATAAGATAGACTATTTCTTGTATAAGAAAGAAACATAATTTGCGCTAGTGTTTTTACATTTTATTAATGTCCAATAATAATAGAACGATGACAAGCAATAATTTAGGAATAATACATAAATTTAATATGAATCTTATAATTATGATCTCATTATAGTTTCATTTGCAATATACATTTACCCCATATACTTTATCATATATATCTGAATATGTACAAGATAAAAAATTCCTTTAAATAATTATATCTCTAAATTGCAACCAACTGATTGGCTATTGGGTGTAAACCAACACTTATGTCATAGGTGTTTATGGTTATGAAATAGATCATGAAAATTTTGAGTAAAGGACTACTGAACTAGTAATGCCTAATAATAAATGTCCATTTTATTCAATTAAGGAATAAGTATATAAAATATATATGGGCTTACGCATTTGTTTTCTTCCCTAACATCCCAAAATAATGGTAATTAATATAGCAATGATAATCACAATAATAAGTTACAATTGGTTTTAGCTTCTAAGCACTCTTACCCCTTGAAAGGAGAAAGTACACGTCCCATGAAAACTTTATATATGCCTCACCCTTACACTTGTTTAAGGTTTTATAAGAGATGGTAACATGTTGGATCAGGTCGAGTTTAAACGATATTATCTAATACAAATTTTGACCTGATCAAACTTAGATGCCTTGAAGTTTGATTAAAGTCAAAATGATCTTGGACCAAATGTCATCCTTAAATGCCATATGTTATAATTAGCTTGTAACTGTTATTATTGAAAGTCTCCCACTTTGGACTACAACTTTAATTAACACTAATTAAAGTCTTAATTATCTCCCAAACTTAATCAAATTATGGTATTTGTCACTTAATTTTTTAAAACTAACATTGCTTAATGTCAAAACGAATCACTCAATAAAGGATTCATATATTTTTTTAGAAAACATGAAAATTAGTCAATAATTAAATTCAAGCAATGTCATAAAATTTTTCTTACCAAGATATGCTACAATATGTCAAATTAAATTTACTGATAAAGTATAAGAGTCTCTTCTTATTATTAATTATTTGTAGAGGGATTAATAATCTAACAAACCATTCTTATAAAAAAAATTCTTTGTTAGAATAAGCTTAAGGTAAGCCTTCATTTTGATTTTCAAACTGCCAAAATGTAGTTTCTCTCTTACTTTGTCACTTTTCTATATTGTTCTTTCCTTTCCACTATACAAGAAAATATGTCATCCAAAGCTTATTAATTATTACTATAATTCAATTATGCAAATTCTTTCTACGTCATCATCAAATTGTTTTTAGACTACTGATGGGACATGTTTACTTTTACTTCTTGAAGAATCTATTACATCCTTATGAAAGGATTTTAAGAACTTGGTATGGAAAATATGATGCACCTTCAACCTTTACAACAACTTGAGTTAACAATGTTGATTTCCAAATGGAATATGAAAGAAGAAGACTAATTATGTATATTTATTTATTGGCCTATTTGAAAATTACCTAATAAATTGTCTTCTTTAATGAATGTTTATGACAAATTCATATAAAATAAAGGAGAATAGTTATGTATATTTATTTATTGGCCTATTTGAAAATTAACTAATGAATTGTCTTCTTTAATAAATGTTTATGACAAATTCATATAAAATAATCATAAAAGCAAACACAATAATAACAAAAGATATATGAAAAGTACATTTATAGTAATTTGACTAAATCTTATTAAAGATTAAGAGAAAACCCTCAGAATATGTGTCACACTAATTTATACTAGCAAAATGATATACAACTTAAAACCTCCCTTTCTTAGTCACACTAATGAACTAAGGTTCAATATGGTTTATGTAAGCATACATAAACTCAAATGCCCTCTTTTTCCTCTTATGACTCTTAGAAACTCTCTAGTATGCTAAAGGTTCTTCCCACAACTTATTTATGGTCTATTTGTATCTAGGATCAACTAACATTGTTGTTAGATAAATAAGCTAGTTGTTAGAAAGACTAGTATCTAGGCATATTTGGATAGTAGATTACTTACCTTCGATTAGTTAGCTAGCCACCAATTAGGTTACTGACCAAGTAGACACAAAATTAAATTTCTATAACTTTTAAAACTCATCACTTACTAGTTGGTCATAACTTTCTGTAGTAGTTGACCACCAGTCGGCCCATTAACTAGCTAATGGTCGACCTGGTTGCACACTACACATTTTTGTAACTTTTTGTTACTTTATGTTGCCAACTTATCCAAATCCTTAGGGTAGTTGAGCTCCTATAGAAACCAAGATCAAAAATTTAAACACTCATGTCTTTTTAAAGATAAAATACCTTTGTTAAAGATTGATAAAAAAACAATGTAAAAATTCTCAAATTTTTATTTGAAGATCAAGAGGTATTCTTTAAAGATAAAATAAATTTTCTTGATTATGAAAGAATTTATATTTTATGTGTTACAAGCAAATAATCGTACAATGATTGAGCTTATAGTTCATTAAAATGACCAAGATAAAATTACAAGAAAGATTACAATACTTTATTTAAATCTTAATATGGTTGATTCCTCCTTTATTCTTGGTTCTTCACTTGAATTCCCTTGAAGCTATTTTAAATTGCATATATGCTCTAATTTGCTCATTTTCTCCATCCCTTTATTGTCCAATTTATTTAATTGTCTCATTTGCTCACTTTACTCTTTTTTTGAGCTTCATCTTTCAATATTGCTTAATTTCATTATAATAGAGCTACTAATATCACCAAAAGTAAATTTATTAATAGCAATACATTTTTTACTATTAGAACTATAGGCTAAGATTACTTAATCTATTAGGCAACAACATTCCCATCTTTCAACATAATGTAGAAGCATCCACTTAGGAATCAAGCCTTTATTTTTTAACTTATTGTTCTATTTTTTTCCAAACCTAAAATGTAAGCATAAGCAACACCTTATCATTATTACTGAATTCTTCTAGTTAGTAATTTTTTATGTGACAAACAACTTTGTGGAGGTTATTTTTAGCTTCATCGAACAATTTTTTCCCATTCTTAACAAACCAATAAGTTGTTGGACATATATTCTAGTATTTTTTTATTGGTAAAGTTTTCTCTATTATAAATTAATTGCTTAAAAAATAAAGCAAGTAAACTTGTCATTGATGACTAATATAATAGTAAATAGAGTGTCAATCTTATGGAGAAGCTATACATGTTTAGAAACTCTCTTAATAATAACTAGTTGGTCTTAAAATTAAAAAAACAAAATATAAATGATAAGTATTAAAATAAGAAACAAAGAAAGTAAGTAAATAGAAAATAAATAAATAAAATATTTTACATAAACATTTTCAAACCAATAAAAATAATAGACAAAAATAAACCATGACATAATTAATTCTAGATAAAGATCCTTATATTGTTGATAGGTTGATCTATTAAGATGAGTCAAGATCTTGATCTTCTAATGAAAAAGACTTTGAAATTGATCTCTAAAGGGCTATTAAACCTTTTGGAGGCTAACCTTAATAGTTTTAGAGAGAAAAGAATGTTAAGTTGTATAAAGTCTCCAAAAGTCTTCTAAAAATTACTGTTTTAAATATGCTTTATCTGCTTAAGACATGGAAAGAGATATTATCATGTCATGAGATATGGTAATGTGCAAGGCAAGTAACTTATTAATCTACATTGATCATGGATTAGTATGAAAAATGGTGAATAAAATTTGAGCATTAAATAAATTATATTCCATTAATTTTGTTCCAAGTAATAGGATAAAGTTACTAATTATAACCTAATTAAATAAGGTATTTAAGAACAATTGTTCACCATCCTATCAAAAGATTCGATGACATTTCAATCAACTTCATTAAGATCCATGGAAATTTTTAAAAATATTTTTGTAGTAATTTGTTTCAATATTGTTTGTTAATTACTTATTGATACATACTATTTACTTATTATATGATCATTTTACATACATAGTATAATTGTTTAATTTAAGTTGAAATTTGAAAGATTTTGAGGTTTAATGATAATTTAATGTAAGTATATAGAAATTTAGGTTGTTAATGAACATTCTAACTAAGCAAATAATGATAATCCTTAGATATTTTGATTCAATTGTTTACTCTTTGTAGAATTGAAACTTATCTTATGTTAATAGTTATTGTGTTTAATTTGCTTAAACAGGCAAAAAATATATGTATAGGCAAATTTGATGTATGTATAGCATACATTTACACACACACACACACACATATAGTTTTTTTTTACCATATTTCCATCTAAAATTATTCGGATTTGATTGGTTCTATTTGATGTTTAAGCTAATTTTGGATAACTTTCTTTAGGTGTAATTATGGCCAAGGATTAAGGAGTTTACAAGTTAAAATAATATTCATTTGATTTAAGACGACCTCAAGCATAAATCTATTAGAACTTATGTCCCTCTCTAAATAGAAGAGTTAGGAGAAAAAATTAGACATGACCTAACACACTGTCATGTAACAAGTCTTGTTTCCTTCTAAAACAAGATTTAAAGACATAGTTGTATACTCAGACATATTAGAGCTTGTGTTATGTGACATAGAACTTACAGTGAAGTATATGGCCTCCTATATGGGTGTGTTAGTACTCATGTTCCTTTATAGATAAGAAGTTGGAGTTACAAATGTATACATGGCCTAGGACATGGATGCATCCTAAACTATGTTCGTAACTAAATTCTTTATTTAAAGTGAGAAAGAGACCTTAGTTAGGAGAATTTTTTAGTTTTTTTTTCATTTTTTCAATTTTTAAACTAGGGTTAGCAGTCGAATGAGAGAGAAGCCTTATAATAAGCTTTAAGTTGTCTTTTAACAAGAAAAAGTTTTTGGAATAATCCCAACAAATTGAAATACTTCCAAAGATTAAGAATCTATTAAAGAGTTTTCCTTATGCAATGATTTCATGAATTCTTTTATTTTTTAATTGTTTTAAGGATAATGAATGGTTAAATCTTTATTAACATTTGAATATAAGGAACCATAATCTTGTCTTATATATATTGATTTCAATTATTTTATTTATATTTGTGAAATGTTATTGTTGTTCTTAATGCTGATTGGATATAAATGAAATATTAAATCATATCTTAATTTGCACCTAAATGTTTGAAGTAAATTGACCTAGATATTAATATTAAAAATTAAATAGGTGCTAGAAATAGGCCCATATAATTCTTTTGGTATAAAAATATCGAGTAATCAATTTATAGATAGATGGTTGTATATCAAAAGGTAACAATTCATTAACTTAAGAATTTTTTTTAGAAATAACTAAATCATGATTATACTATAACATTTGGGAGAATTCATATCCAGAAGTTTCTTACCTTTATTTCGTATCATTAATTAATTAATTAATTTTATTTCTATTGGCATCTTTATCTGTCTGGTATAAGTTTAGGTTTAGATTGAATCAATCACAATTGTTATTATTGACTAGATAATAGTAAAGGAGATATACTTAGTACTTAATTAATTATCTTGGGAATGATGCTCTAATTATCAATATACTATTACAAATTGATAGATATACTTGTCTAGAGTCAATAACATTAAAGTATAGAAAAAAATATAAGTAACTAAAATATAATAAACATAATAATGTATTAAAATAAACATAATAGTGCTCTAAAATTGGAGATCTCATAAGGCTAATGTTTTTTAGCATAAAAATGCAGGTAACTCCAATAAGAATGGTGGACAAGACAGGTCTTTCAACAACAATAAGTATGGTTAGTTCAAGCATAAAAGGATTGATGGTGACTATTGGTGGTGCCACAAGCTAGGCCATTTTGCTGCTTTTTGTCAAGCTAGAATCAACCATAAAAGGAAGGGCGAAGGATATAAACCATGACATTTCAGTAAAGGAAACTAGAAGGGGGCACCAACAGGGCAATTAGAAGAGTTTTGGTAAGCCTGAAGCTAATGTGGCCAAAGTTGTTGGTGGTGATGATGAGGAGATCATTACTGCTGTGGTTTCTGAAGTCAACCTTGCTGGAAACTTGGATGAGTGGATTATGACACAGGAGTCACATGCCACATTTGCTCCAACAAGGAACTGTTCAAGGAGTTGAATGATGCTGCCGATGGTGAGTTTATATACATGGACAACTCCAGCAAAGTTCCTATCTAAGGAGTCAGAAAGGTCAATCTCAAACTCAATCCTGGAAAAGTTTTGGCTTTAGAAAATGTTTTATTTGTTCATGACGTTTTTAGAAACTTGACTTCTGGTGCCTTACTTAACAAGACTAGTGTTAAACTTACTTTTGATTCTCATAACTAGTTTTGACTAAGAATGGGAACTTGCTTTTGCAATGGGGCCTTATTTGTACTTGATGTTGAAATGAATGCATCCACTTTTTCTACTTATACTGTTGAGTCTTTAGACCTATGACACACTAGACTTGGGAATATAAATTTGAGGTTAATTAAAAGAATGAAAAACTTAAACCTGTTACCTAACCATATCACTAATGAAATAGAAAAATGTCAAATTTGTGTTGAGTTTAAACACTCTAAGAAACCTTTTAAGTCAGTGACCTAGAGAGATTCACAATTGTTAGACTTGGTGCATAAATATTTAGGTGATTTTAAGAGTTATGTGAATAAATGAGGCATGGGATATTATATTACTTCTGTAGATGATTGTTCTCGATTTACTAAGGTTTACTTATTGAAAAATAAAAGTGATATAGAGGAAGTGTTTACAAAATAAGAAGCTAAGGTTAAAAACTAATTGGAAAGGAAAATTAGGAGGTTAAGGTCTGATTAAGGTGGTGAGTATAATACTAATTTCCTTGTTGATTATTATGGAAAAGTTAGGATTATTTATAAGCTTTCAGCCCCTTATACACTTGAACAAAATGGAATAGCTGGAAGGAAAATCCAAACACTTAAGGATGTGATGAACGCAATGTTGATTTCTTTGGGTATACCTAACTTTACGTAGGGAGAAGCTATTCTTTCATATTCTTATGTTCTAAATGGAGTAACTCATTAGAAACTAGATCGCACCTTATAAAATTTAGAAAGATTGTCCACCTAATTTGGGTTTTTTTTTGAAAATGTGGGGGTGTCTTGCTAAGGTTGCTCTACTTAAACATAAGAGGAAGAAAATTAGGCTTAAGATCATTTATTCTATTTTTGTGGGATATGCCTCTAATAGTGTTACCTATAGATTTATGGTTAGGGAAGAGGGATCTAGTACTTACGGACCAATTGTAGAGTTAAGAGATGTAATTTTCTTTAAGGATATATTTCCTATTAAAGTGAGTGTGCAATTTCCAGAGAATCTGTCCCT
>JANIIA010000009.1:41325769-41336627 GCA_027478495.1 Erythroxylum alaternifolium
ATTAATGCAAACATAGTTATCTTGTTTTTGTATGTTGTTGTTTGGAATATTGTTAGAATGATTGATGGCTAGATGTATGAATTATATAAGTATTTACTGCAAGTCGAATAAGTTTGTATAATTATGGATGATTATTGGCATAATAAACCCCTAAGATGGTATATAGGCTAGAAACTTGTGATGCCCCATGAGGCTTATCGGTGAAAAATTCCACGAGCCTAGGAGCCACAACGAGAACTTGCTTTTTAGATTCATATGGTGTAACAATGCCACATAACATAGTGCTTGTTTAAAAACAAACTTTGGAAATCAACTTGTAGGTGATTAATGCAAATATAGTTATCTTGTTTTTGTATGTTGTTGTTTGGAATATTGTTAGAATGATTAATGGTTAGATGTATGAATTACATAAGTATTTACTGCATATTGAATGAGTTTGTATAATTATGGATGATTATTGGCATAATAAACCCTTAGGATGATATATAGGCTAGAAACTTATGATGTAACTCCCATAGGGCTTATTGATGAAAAATTCCACGAGCCTAAGAGTCACAACGAGAACTTGCTTTCTTCATCCATATGATATAACAATGCCATGTACCATAGTGCTTGTTTAAAAAGAAACTTTGGAAATCAACTTGTAGGTGATTAATGCAAACATAGTTATCTTGGTTTTGCATGTTGTTGTCTGGAATATTGTTAGAATGATTAATAGCTAGATGTATAAATTACATAAGTATTTACTGCATGTCGAATGAGTTTGTATAATTATGGATGATTATTGGTATAATAAGCCCCTAGGATGGTATATAGGTTAGAAACTCATCATGCAGCTTCCATGAGGCTTATTAGTGAAAATTTCTATGAGTTTAGGAGTTATAGTGAGAACTTACTTTCTTCATTCACAGGTGTAATGTCATGTACCATAGTGCTTAGTTAGAAAATTGTTTTATTTGACTGAAACTCACATATGTTCAGTTTGTATAATTGTGAACTCATATCATAAGAGGAGTTGGTTTCAATTTGGAGGGGAAATTGTCAGAGGCCTGTAAACTCTTAAGGGATGTTCTATAAAGTAAAGATTAAATGTTTTATAAACTTAGGGGAAATGAAAGATACTAACTATGAAATCACTTTTTTAAATAACAGTTTTGCATAAATGAGTAATGTTAATAGATCTTGGATGTATAGACGATTAACACCCGATGGTTTCATTAATCCTGAATTTGTTGAGGGAGTTAAAGCTTTTATTCACTATGCATGCTCTCAACCTGTATATATGGATGGTCCAAAGATCAAATGTCTATATGAAAGGTGCAAACATATTCGTTTTCTTCCTATTGATGAAGTGAATCTCCATATGTTAAGAAAAAGGTTTATTCCAAATTATTTTGAGTAGACATGACATGGAGACCAACTAATTTGTAGCACCTTAAAGGGTAATGAAGTAAACTCGTCAATAAATATGGAAGCGTTTGAAAGGGGACTAGATTTATAACAAATAATATAGGTACAATTGAAAATCCTTACACCTAAATGGTTTATGATGCAGCCAGTTAATATAGAAAATATTGAAGAAGAACCAAACCCAAATGCAAAATAATTTTTTGACTTCCTAAAATCAACTAATCAAGATTATGGCTAAATTATGAGACTATAACTCAATTATCTTCAATTGCTCGAATATTGAACATAAAGACTAAAAGGCATATTTCTGATCGAAGTTTGGATAAAATTCTTGCTTGGTATAATGAATCATTGCCTCCTTATCATACAATAGTTAATAATTTCTACAATATGAAGAAATTTATTAGGGGTTTTAGTTTGCTAGTTGAAAAAATTAATTGTTGCAATTTTGGATGTATATTGTTTTGGGGAGATGATATGGAATTACAAGAGTATAAATTTTTTCATCAATCTAGGTTCAAACCTAGAAAGCTTTCTATGACATAGAAATCAGTACCCTAGAAGGAGATGTATTATTACCCGTTAACTTTAAGACTTCAAAGACTATATGCCTCCGATTTTACTGCATCTTACATGATATGACATAATGAACATGAACAGGAAGATAGAATAATGAACCATCCATCGGATCCACTTGCATGGAAACATTTCAATAACACCTATTTTAAGTTTGCAGCTAAAAATCGAAATGTTAGGTTGGGATTATAGACAGACGGATTCCAACCTTTTGGTCAATCCAAATAACAATATTCATCATGGACAATCATAATTAATCCTTATAATTTGCCTCCATTGATGTGTATGAATGAGGCATATATGTTCTTGACAGTGATTGTGCTAGGGCCTACGAATCTAAAGCATAAAATTAATGTATTCTTACAACCATTGGTCACTGAATTGTATAATCTTTGGGAATTTGGTGTGGAGACATATGATGTGTCTCTTAAACAAAATTTTTTGTTAAGAGCTGCTTTGATGTGGACTATTAGTGATTTTCCCACATATGCTATGTTTTCTAGATAGAGTATAGTAGGAAAATTGGCTTATGCTTACTGTAGCAATGATTCTGATGCATTTTATCTTCCTAATGAGGCCAAAACATCTTGGTTTAACAACTAGAGAAAATTTCTTCCTCCAGATTATCCATTTAGATGTAATAAACAAAAGTTCAGTAAGAATAGGATGGTATAAACTCCTTCTCCCCCTTACAAAGCTGGTGAAGAGATATTACAGGAGATTGATGAATTATGGTTGCTAAAAGTTACAGAACCTGAAGCTGAAGAAATTAATAGAAGCATTAGTAAAAACTTTGGGTGAAAAAAATGAAGTATCTTTTGGGATTTGCATATTGGAAAAGTAATTTCATATGTCATAATCTATATGTGATGCATATTGAAAAAATACATTTTTGAAAATTTGTTCAACACCATAATGAACATTAAAAGGAGGACAAAGGATAATGCAAAATCACGAGCTGATGAAACTTTTTTTGTAAAATAAATGGGTTAGATAAAGATCTTCGCATCGGTAAATATCCCAAAGCATGTTACACTTTAGACAAAAATCAAAAAGAAAATTTGAATGAATGGTTGAAAAGTCTAAAGTTTCCCGATGGTTATATTTCGAACTTCGCAAGGTATGTGGACATGAGAAAGTATAAATTATTTAGGATAAAAAGTCATGATTATCACGTGTTTATGCAAAAACTAATTCCAATTGTATTTTGGGGAGTTGTTACTGAATAAGGTTTAGGAAACTAGAGCAGAATTAAATTTGTTTTTTAAAAGCTTAACAACATTTGAAATAAAGTTAGCTGAAATTGAAAAACTAAAAAGGGAAATTCCAGTTATCTTATGCAAATTGGAAGGGATTTTCCCTCTAAGCTTCTTTGACTGTATAGAGCATCTACCCGTACATTTAGCACACGAGGCTAAACTTGTTAGTCTGGTTCAATATCGATGGATATATCCATTTGAGAGGTAATTATAGTTAATATTTAAATAAAACTTATAGCTTGTTTTATTCACAGAAGTTACATAACCCTATTTGTAATATATAGGTATTTACATCACTTGAAGAAGAACATAAAAAAGAAGGCTAGAGTTGAAGTTTTGATATGTAATGCTTATTTAGTGGAGGAAGTAAGTACATTTTGTTCACAATATTTTGAGCCGTATGTGCATACAAGAGAAAGAAAAGTTCCTTGTAATGACGATAGGGGAGAAATAGGTGATGTTGATGGTAACTTATCCATTTTTACATATCTAGGAAGAACATATAGACGTTCAACAAGAAGAATGTTAATGGTAAAAGAAATAGAGGTTGCCCATGGTTTCATTTTATTGAATTGTCAAGAGGTTCAACCTTTTGTATAGTAAGTTTAAGTTGATTTTGAAATAGATTATTTGAGTTTCCGAAGTTATTGTTGTTCACAACTAAAATACAAAATAATGCTTTTAGATTATGCGAGGAATGGTTACGCGAGCTAATGCCTGAAACAATACAGGATGATATCAATAAACAAGTTGAGAGACACTTTCCTCGATGGTTTAAGAAATATGTAAGTTTCACTTGTAATAATTTAAATGATTAAATTATCAGGTCAAAGTGATTAGATGACATTATATTATTTTATATGATAAATTGTTTTTTGTGTAGACCTCAAAAAATTCAATAGAGAACAAGTTCATATGTGATCTTATGAAAAGACCTTTATAAACTGTTAATGGATACAAATTTCATATAGAATATCATAGTCATAGCATAACAACAGTAAATAGTGGGGTTTGCATATAGGGAGAATTGATGGATTACTATGGTAAAATTATTGAGATACTTGAAATAGAGTACCTTACATTGCCAATAAAAAGAGTGTGGTATTTAAGATAAGTGTGAATGGTTTGATCCAACTCCTAATATTGGAACAAAAGTGCATAGCTGGTATAATCTAGCAGAAATTAACCAGTGAAGAAGATTTAGACAATTTGAATCTTTCGTGTTAGTGATGCAAGTGATCTAGATATATTATGTCCCTTTTCCCAGCTTACGACGAGATAAACCAGATTGGTTGGCCTTTTGTAAAGTAAAATTTAGAGGTGCTTTTGAATTACATGGAAAAGGAGAAAATAAAAGAATTGAAAGTGAACTGTCTTAGGAAGAAGTTTATGAAATAAATGCATGTATAACATATGATGAGAATGAACCTTTGAACGATCCAAATAATGAATATGTTGAAATTTCATTTGGAGAGGAAGATGAGGGTGAGAGATTGGAAGAGGAGCCTGAATTTGATTCTAATTCTTTGAAAAAAGAAGATGATGATTTTGATTTACAATTAACTGCTGATAACGATTAATTTATGTTTGCAACAGAATATTATATGAATAAATCTATTATTGCATCAATAATATATTTTTATATTTCTATAAAATTTAATAAAATGTGAATTTCAGGTTAAAAATATGTCACCAAAGAGAAAACATGATATGATGCAGCCAAGGTTCAGGTTACAACGATTTGGAGAAGCCCGTGCATTTCTAAAGGAAACATCACATACTGTAGATGCTACTGTACATCTAGATGAGGTATCACCTTCTGTATTTGCTGCTATACCATCCAACAACCCTGCTACACCGTCTAGTAGACCTACACCATCCACCACCCATATATCGACGGAGATATCAGGAGTTAACGTTGTGGATGAAGGAGGTGACCTCCAGTCTGGGGTTAAGGCAATTGATGGAAGAACGTACATCATAATTGTCAACAATTTGTAAGTAAAATCCCCACAATTTTGTAATAAATAATAACATCATAGGTTTATACTGAAGTTATAAGTTTTAATTTGAAAATGATCTAAAATAACTTAAACATTAGGTTGGTTCCATCTGGAAAGTGCTCAAGAATTATCTCATCCAAGTTCAAGGAGAGAATAGATCTTGAGGGATATATATGGAATAATGTCTCTTAATCGACAAAAGATTTTTATTATCAGGAGTTTGAGGTACACAAAGTATATTCTTTAATCTTTTTTATTTTATCTAATTTTATACATTAATTAGCTAAATATTGTTGTTTATAATTACTTATTGTATACTTTTCTTTTTCTTCAAAAGAATTTGTTTAGGATACAAATTTTGATGCAGTAATTTATAATGTAAGGGAGAAGCAAGCTCGTACACATTATAGAGATTTTCTTGCTTTGATATACAAGAATGGTTTATGAAACCATATATATTTGAAGAAATATGGAGTCGTTAGCATCAGTATTGGGCATCAACCAAAGAAATATCCATTTCAGGGTGTAATTATGCTAACAAAAATGGAGGATCAAATGGAGAGAGCCTCCCTGTACACCTGAAGGATCTTTGACCCACTAGAAGCATGCACTTCAACTTGCAAGTATCAAAACTTTACAATTATATTCTGATTTTTGTACTTTGATGTATGAAATTTGGTTTATGAAATTCAAAATGAAAAAATATGTGCATTATGGAGAATAATAATGTTATCAATGTTTGGTGTCACTAATGGCTGTGTTGTTGAGTTAAATTTTTGTCTAATAGGGAATATATATATATATATATATATATCATAAAAATAGAGAAAAATCTGTTGAAATTTTTGTAAATTTTAGTTCACTTATAACAATTTATACTGATGCAGGAAAAGTCTATGGGCAAGAAGCCTATACCACGCCATCTCTTTTTGCACATTGACACCAAGAATCATAATGCTATGACCTTCGTCAATACCCAATGCAGATAAGTACATATATATAAAATCTATACTTTAATATTAATTCTTAAAAAGTATCATTTATTGACATAAAAAATTATAATGATAGGACCAAATACAAGAAAACATTGAATGACAGTCTCAGAACTTTGAAACTGTTGATGAGAGTCAGGTGTATCTTAATGTAGTGGGTGGTAGGGATTATCATTGAAGGATTTTTGGCTTTGGTTCATTTGCGAACATATGTTATTTGTAATCCTCCACATCCACTACAACTGGATCTAATAAGCAGTCCGCATCAAATAAGAGAGTCCTCCAGCTTGAGAGCACGATAGAGAGGCTGACAATTCAGTTGCAACAGTTGATGGAGTACATAGCCTAACTATGTAATGAGATGGATCAATTGAAGTGGAGAGACAATATCTCATCACAGCAATCAGAGCATCCACCTTCACCACTTGTATAAGTGAATGTATTTTATGTTTTTTACACATAAGTTTTTGTACAAATTCTTAATTTACAGTTAATTGTAATGATTACTTATTCGTGTACGTTTTAATTTTTTTATTATATTAACAATAAGGATAATGTTTACTTTATATCTATCAATCAATGTTATATTATTTACAGAAATTAAATATACAAAAAATCATAAGATTATAAATAGAAAACACTGGTAGGAAGTGACGAATGGAAGCAGAAATTTATCAAAGTTAAATTTTTTGACAAAATTACAATATTCCGTCACTAATTAGCGACGGGACTATAACTTCCGTCAGTATATTACCGACAGATAATAACATTCCATCGCTAATTAGCGACCACTTTCTCTTGTAGTGTAAATAACTTTTAGTATTTGGGACCGTTTCACTTGTAGACCAAATGAGTTGAATTTTTTTTATGCTATCAACAATTGTTCCACTTATATGCTTCTTTGAGCAAACAAAAAATATGATATAGAAATTCTATTGATTTCTTGATTTGACTTTGAATTCCATCCTAAAGGCTTGTAAGGTTTTTGACTAAATTTGTGAGTAAAGCCAAGTAACCTCATTTATAGGGAGTCCCTCAAATCTCAAACAATTATTTACAAATAAGAATGGTTATATCTAAAGATTACATTAAGATCTTCCAAATTTGAAATCTTTACTTTCCTATTCATTAAAAAAGATAATGAATCTCTTTAAATTTTCAACTTTTGTTATTCTTTTCGTATTTGACCGTTTCTACTCTATAAAAGCTCCTCGTTACTTCTTCACTTTTTACCTTCATTTTTAAATAGTCTGTTATGCTCTTTTCTAACTTGTACACTCTCATCTAGGGATGGCAATTCCGACCCGGCCTAGCTCGTGGGCTGGCCACGGGCCGACTATGGTCCGCCCGAGTTGGGTCACAGGCCGTCAAACTTGGTCAGCCCGTAGCCTGGCCATTTTGGACAAATGGCATTGTTTTATCTAAAATGACGCCGTTTTCTATTTTTTTAATTAAAAAAACAAACAGGCCGGACGACCTATCGATGGGCCAGGCCATGGGTCAGCCCATTAACATCCCTACTCTCATCTTGTGACTTCTATCACCATAGCTTCTCCCTGCCATGCTTTTTCTTCCTCTTCAACAAATTTTGTCAATAACATATGTTTCTAATTCTATTATTTTCCGAAAGTCCATATGATTTTTCTAATTCCATTTCTTTTTCATGCTATTAAACTTGAAGTGGTCTTCATTCCATATAAGCCCTTTTTTCCTTTTATGAGAATCATATAAAGAATTCTTACAGTTTAATTTTCCTTTCAATCCACTAACTCTAACATTCAAACTCTTGTTTTTAGCATTATAAAAGGCTCTTCTCAGTTCAACCACAAATATGGCCTACCTCTTCCTATTGGGATAAAGGTTGTTGAAGAAGAAAGTGATGGTACAAAATATCCTTGTATTACTTTTAACTTTATTTTCATTTTAAATTCCCACTATTTTATCTATTTTTTGACAGAAGAGACAATGTCAGACCTTCCTACTCCCTCGTTTCCTTTAGAACTATAATTTGGAAAGATCAAGACTTCTCTTGACCTAAGAGCCACAGTTGTTTCTTCACTAGATGTGAGACAAGGAATTCCTATATTGTATATGTTGACAAACTAGTATGTTAACAAATTCTTTTATAACTTGCAAATAAAGGATGTTTGGTTTTTGGCAACGACCTCAGAAGAAGTCTCAACTTGAGTTCCTTGGATCTGTCTCCTGACATACCTTCCAGCACTGCACCAATATTCAACTCTGAAGAACTATTGAGAGTTAAGGAGTCTTTGAGATTGACCATGTAGCAGAAGCTGCAATTCTCGACAGCAATTCAATGTAGTTCTTTTCTAAATAGGTTTTCATATATTGAGTCTATAACTCAGTCATCTGTTGTTCGAGGACTTTAAAAAAAAGCTAAAAAAAGTCTTTGCATCCTTTAAAAAATGTTGTCATGATCAGGTTATATAGTAAAAAAAGTTAAGTCTCTTGTATCTATATAGAATGGACTATGATACAGAAGAAACTAAAGGCAAGAATCTTCTGACCAAAATTCAAGAGCTAAAAAATGAACCCAATTCTTTAGAAAATGAAGCTATTAAGCATATACAATCTATCAAACTTATCAGAAAAAAGCAATAAGCCCTCAAACAAGATGGACATAAGCTTAATTAGGAATTTAATGAAGTTAAATAGATAGCTGTAGAGTTGGGAAGTCGTTGGTGCTTCAAAAAGTTAAATTCAACTTTTGGAAGCAACAAGTACAACAAGCCAAGGAGGACCAAATGTCATGCATTACCCAATAGGGTAAAATGTGATCCCTTGGTGTGGACCATTTGACTTGTGAACTTCTCTATTTTATTAACTTTTGTTATTATTAAATGGGAGTTTGAAATTTTATTTCTAAATGCTAATATGAAGTTATTTTATCTCAAGAATTCACTATCACTCCTTAATCCTCATACTTTTCAAACAAGGTGGGTGCATAAGACTTTAGATCCTTTCCATTAATAAAATGCCTACGAATTTCACGTTTCAAACAAGAAAACCAAGGTATTAACACTTAAAACTCTAAATTCTAAATGGTCCTTTCCGATTTGGTGATCATTTACCCCATGCTCTATCTGTTATCCCATGGGATCAATTTTTACACTAGTTCCCCATCCGAAAATTCTCACAGCAAATTCTTTTATTATAGAAATTTGCCACCTTTCACTTTTGTATAATCGTATTATTAAAAGTTTGAAGTAGCACTTCATTTACATTTTCTAACTCCAATATCATTGCTTTTGAATACCCATAAGTCACTAAAGCATTTTGTCTAGCTACTCTCAAGGTTGGAACCACCAATTCCATAGGAAAATATTGTTAAAAATAATTTTGAATAATACGAATATTTTTAAAAATAAATGCAATTATAAAAGAAATCCACTTTTTTTATGCAAGGATCTATGTACCTTAAGTTTCTTTTATGAATTATTTCAAACAAGATTAATAGTACTTAACTATTAGAATTAGTTATACATTCAAAGCACCTTTGAGACTAAGCACCATCTTTAGAATTTATCAAAAAGCACGCTCTTATTATATTGTAATTCAACATAATACGTAAACAAGACATCTGTTGAAGTCATGGAAACAATAAAGTTCTATAGTTTTCAGTCAAATACATGTATGGGAACTATGTGTAGCCTTTTGAACTGGATAAAACTGATAGGAGAAAACATAGCAATCTTCCCGGGGCACGGGAGAACTCTGCAAATGGTACAGTACGTAAGCTTTGTGATTCAACTGAATTGGAAACATAAATAGCCCTTGCTTTGTGTTTGCAAGTTAGTTTATAGGCAAAGCATACAATAGATGTTGGCTTCTAAAGAAATACATGGAAGTAGAAAGAGAACAAGTATTTGTTCTTTTCATGGTTCCTACACGTCAGAGTTCACATGTTTTCTGTCATCACATCTTTAATAAATTTTATTGTAGCAATGAAGGAAGACCCACCTTCCATCACAGAGTTTCTAGCAACCTGTTTTATTTCTTTTAACTTCTTCCTCTCGTCGTTTTCACTTTCAATCAACGATCTGACAGCTCTCTCAATCTCGACAGAGCTCACAAGATGACAATCTGTCCCATAATCCTATTTCAGCTCTTCTGCTAGTCCCAATTCCTTCACCATTTCAAAAGCATTAAGCTGTTGCTCAGCGTAGATAGGGAAAGTTGCAATTGGCACACCATACCACAAGCTCTCCAATGTTGAGTTCCATCCACAATGAGACACGAACCCTCCTATCGCTTTGTGTGCTAAAACTTTCACTTGGTTTGACCATCCACAAATCATTCCTCTACCATCTACTTTCTCCAGGAACCCTTTTGGCAACATCTCCTCTGGGCTAGTGCACAAACTGTCACGAGGTACGCGTATGGACCAAAGGAATCTGTGCCCACTTTGTTCCAGGCCTATTGCTATTTCCTTCACTTGCTCTGCTCCAAAGCCCCAGTTACTTCCAAAACATAGAAACACGACGGATGATTCTGGTTGTTCGTCAAGCCACTTCATGGTCTTGTCCCATTGAGCTTGGTCCAAACTTGGGTTAGGCTGACCCTTGAGGTTTATGACCGGACCAACAGGGTAAACTGG
>JANIIA010000009.1:41407084-41417178 GCA_027478495.1 Erythroxylum alaternifolium
AATTTATTATTCTATTTTTTAATACAATAAATTCTAATTGGTTATAATTTTTTAAA
Source organism: Erythroxylum alaternifolium (assembly GCA_027478495.1). Lineage (NCBI taxonomy): Eukaryota > Viridiplantae > Streptophyta > Magnoliopsida > Malpighiales > Erythroxylaceae > Erythroxylum > Erythroxylum alaternifolium. Next base: position 41,407,141 of record JANIIA010000009.1, read on the forward strand.
TTCATATTATAGAGTCAAACACAACTCCAAGGGCAAGAGTGTAATAAGATTACACTGTATAAGCACACACACTACAAGGAAGGTCAAGGCTGGACGTCTGAAGAGGCACAAAGTAATTATACAAGTACAAATAAATTTATATTACAATTTTTTTTCTATGTAATAGTAAGTAAAAATTTTTTAGTTAACTCAATTTTCTTCTTTAAATTATAGGACAAGATGCAGGAATTGTTGCAGACGTCATTGGTTCAGGGGAATCAGCCCAATGTCAATGTCAATAACCCAACACTTGAGGGAAGATCTTTCACTATTTCAATTGGTACTTTTGAACGTACAAGGATCCTTTTTGGGAATCCAAATATAAGGAGCTCATTTATCTTTACTGACTTTCATGTCACTTGGAATCCAAAGAAATAATTATCTCATTTCCTTATTGATAGAACCAACTTGAAACTTTATTTATTGTTCTATTTATAAGAATTTTGAAAACAACCTCTCTACTAGTTAGGGGTAAGGTTGCATACTAATGGACCTCTCCAAATCCTGCGTATCAATGGGATTAATACTGGATATTGTTATTGTTATTGTTATTGTTGTATTTCTGTAAGAATTTTTGAACTTCTAATTAAAATCCTGTACTACTTACCATATATCATTATATTATATTATTACCATTTCCAATATTTTTATAATTTATTATTTTATTGTTAATAAATATTAATGATTAAGAATAGTTGTTGACTTAAATTTATGATATTTTTATCCTATTAAAATTAAAATTTTTGGTATGATTATCTTTCTACTTCTAAAATATATTTACTTTTTAAATTTTAAATAACCTACCATGTGTATGTTTTAAACATTGAAAACAACTTGACAAAAAAAGATAGCTTAATTAGGATTATATAAATGTCAATTATAATTAATCTTAACTAGGATTATTAAGTACACTTAGCATTAACAAACTATCTTCCAAATATTATTAATTTTAAGAATACTATAGCATACAAAAATTCATCAAAATTCCATAACAAATTATGAAAATATTTAAAATCAACTTTTAGCGACGGAATATACATTTGTGGCCAAATTCTCAACATCTAGCGACAACTTACATAATTGTCGTCAAATGTTAATATACTGGTGACGAATTGTCAAAATCATCGTAAAAGGTCTCACCTTCTATGATGCTTCTCAATAATCGTGGTAAAATATATTGTTTATTAGAACTTTATGTGATGATTTTCATAATCATCACAAAATGAAAAATTATTGGCGATTAAAAAGTTTTCCAGACCCTATTTATTGACGCCATTTACAACACTTCAGGGTAATCAATGCCAAATATATTGATTTTCCACGACAACTTGCAATGATATTATTATTTTCCATGAAAGTTGTCGCATTGGCCATGAAATTCTATAACCGTTGTAAAAACTTGTTATTACTGCGACAATTTTCTATAATCGTCGTAAAATATGTTCTTTTATCGACGTTTTTCTATACCATTGTGAAATATTTTACTTATTGTGACGAATATATAAATCGTCACTAAAAGGGTTCCTTTAGTGACAATTTTGTAATCGTCCCCCATTAAAACATAGTCAAAACATACATCTGTTGTAGTGAAGGCACGTAATCATTTATAATCTTGTGAGTGAGCCAACTTTATTGGAACCATTTCTCTATCTATTGTACATCTCGTACAATTAATTAAACTCTAAACCTCCTTTTGGTATCACTAAAATTAATGCAAATGGTGCTTGGGATAAGAAATGAAGAGCTTTTAGTATTCATGTTGCTTTTCAAAACTCATAAGGTAACATCATTTTAGGTAAACATGCCCTATTAGATTTGTTGTTTCACTGCACTTGGTTGAAGCATTAGTAATAAAAAGGGTTGAAAGATGCAAAGAAGAAGGAAAAATCAATCTGTTCATTGTTATTTTATAAAAAATGTACCAGTTATAATGTATAATAAGGGAAGAAATCCCAAAAACTTAATCCTACATCTATAATTAGGAGTCTAAGAATATATTTATATCTATACAATCACAATAATTATGGGCAAAAATATCAACACTCCCATCAAGTTGGTGTTTGATGTCATGCATGCCCAACTTGCTAAGAAATTTTGAGAACACATTATTTGAAACTGCTTTGGTAAGAATATCAGTCAATTGATCCTCAGAATGAATTGCAGGTAACTTTGTAATTTTATCATATAACTTCTCCTTAATGAAGAACCTATCAACAATTTTTGTTTGATCATGTTGGACAAGAATGTGAGCTCTAACACAAGTAGTTTTATTGTCACAATATAAACCAATTGGTTGCTTTAGTAGATAGCTTAAATTCTGTAAAAGTAGTCTAAGCCATAAAACTTTGTAGAGATCAAATGTTATACCTTTGAATTCGGCTTACTTCTTTAAGTAAGCAACCACATTTTGTTGTTTACTTCTCTATATAAATAGGTTACTACCCACAAATGTGAAGTAGCCAGAAGCTGATCGTCTATCTTGTATTGATCTAGCCCAATCCACACTTGTATTCACATCCATATGTGCCAATCTTTAATTTTAGTAAACAAAGTTCCTTTACCTAAAGTAGATTTTAGATACCTCAAAATTCTCATAATTGGCCTCATATATTATTCTCCATGATTATATATAAATTGACTAAGAATACTCAAAGCATAAGCAAGGTCAGGCTTTGCGTGAACCAAGTACATTAACCTTCTTATAAGCCTTTAGTATCTACCTTTATCAACTATTATTTGGTCTGCTTCCACACATAATTTCAAGCCTTCTTCAACTGGTGTATCAGCTGGTTGACATATTGACATATCATTTTCTTATAATAAGTCTAATGCATATTTTCTTTAGGATAAACAAATTCCTTTCTTGGATTTGAAAACTTCAATACTAAGAAAATATTTCAAACAACCAAGACCTTTCATTTCGAATTCTCTAGAAAAGTATTCTTACAGTGCCTTCCTCTCTTCTGGATCATCTCCTACCACCACCATGTCGTCCATATATACAGTAAGAGCAGTGATTTTACCTTACCTTCTTTTCAAGAATAAAGTGTGGTTAGAATTGCGTTGATGATATCCAAAAGATATCATAGATCTTTTGAACCTTTTGAACTATGCTCTTAGAGACTACTTCAGCCCATATAATGAATTCTTGAATCTACAAACCTTTTTAGTCTAGCTTTTTGCAACCATACAACCCAGTGGAAGGTCTATTTAGATTCTTCAGACAAGTATCCATGTAAAAAAATCATTCTTTACATCAAATTATTGCAAAGGCCAATATAAGTTTGCAACTAGGGATAATAACAATATTGATTTTAGTTACAAGAATAAATGTCTCTGTGTAATCATTCCCATAGGTTTGGATAATACCCTTTTGCTAAAAATCTTGCTTTAAACCTTTCAACTGTGCCATCTACATTATACTTTATAATGTAAACCCATTGACACCGGACTAGCTTCTTTCATGGTGAGCATTCAACAATCTTCCAATTTTTGTTTTCTTTTAAGAATTCATTTCCTCATTCATTGCAGCTCTCCACTTTGAAAAATCTAGAGCTTCCTACATGCGATTAGGAATAGCTACAATAGATAATTTATTTACAAATGCCTTATTTGATTCTAACATGTTATTATTTGACACATAATGACTCATAGGATATTTAACTCTACTTGAAATTTCAAGTTCATATGTAGGCTTAGGAATACCTTTAGTAAAACACTCTAGTAGTTGTTTTCTGGGTGGCTCAAGATCATGAATAGGAAAATGCTTAGTAAACGATTGGTGTGGTATATTAATGAAAATCTTAACTTCTACATGTGATGGACCAACATCCTCTTCTTTAGGAGTCCTTTCTTGTTTAATATCCTCTAGTTCAATAGCCCCTTCCTGACCCTTTTCATGATCTAATTGATTATTAGCACCATCAATAACATTATTACCATTTGAAAAATGACAACCACCTTCACACTCCCTCTGAAGTTCATAATTAAGAGTCTGAATTTCCGTTTGGCACTCCCCTTGAAGTTTAGACTTAGAGAAATACATTTTATCTTCATGAAAGACTACATTCATTACGATGAATATACATTTAGTTTGTGGATGATAACACCGATACCTCTTCTGGTTTTTCACATACCTAAGAAAAGCACATCATAGTGCTCGCAGAGCTAACTTGTTGCATTGATGTTTATTATTATACACGAATGTTACACATCCAAAGACATGAGGAGAGAAATTTGGTACTAATAGAGTAGCTATAGCATTAATGAGGACTTGAAATGGTGTTTGAAATTCAATAGAGTAGGAGAGATTTTGATTAATCAAATATGTAGTGCAAGAAAGAGCTTCTCCCCAATAAGTTAACAACATAGTGCTTGAATTATTGAGGTATAAATAACTTCTAGTAAATGTTGATTTTTTCTTTCAAATGCCTTATTCTTTTAGGGTGTATCCACGTAAGTATTTTGATTAATAATACCTTGCGCTTGCAAATAATGTTTCAATTCAAAGCTTTGATATTCTCAACCATTATCACTACAAAAAACTTCAATCTATGCATCGTACTAAGTTTAAATGATCTTATGGAACTTCTAGAATAATAAATTCACTTCACTGGATTTCATTAACCACAACTATGTCATCCTCGTACAATTATCAATAAAAGTAACAAACCAACAAGACTCACCCAAAGTTGGGATTTTAGATGGACCATTATATTAGAATGAATAACCATAAAGGGCAAAGGACTTATTCAACAATGATGGAAATAAATTTTGATGACATTTTGCAAGTTTAAAAACATCATAGTGGAAACTTGAGACATTAATTTTTTGAGATAACCAAAAGATGCATACCACAAATGTCAATGGCATAGCCAGAGTTTAGCTTTATTTTTCTCCACTTTGGAAACATTCATAATAAAAACTTGATGTAACTTATCTAAAATCCTTAACATTAGATCTAGATAATACAACTTCCCCTTCTTAATACCACATCCAATCATCTGTATAGTTTGGATGTCCTTAAAGAGACAAAAGTTAGATCAAAAGATTACAATGCAAGATAAGGTTATTGTCATTTAAGAAACAGACAAGAGGTTATAATCCAAGGATGGAACATCCAAAACAGATTCCAAATTTAGGCTATTAGTGCGAGTGAAAGACCCTTCCTTAATAATTGGGGTTTTATCACCATTGGTAGTAGAAATAAATTTTTGTGAGGACTCTGTGAGTTCAATAACCTATCTAGAATCAAAGGTCATATGGTTTGTAGCACCAGTATCAATTATCCATATGCTACTAGAAAATAGGTGTAGAAACATTATAAGTCTTACTACCATTATCTATAGTTGCTACTAATTCAGAAGTCTTCTCAAAATCATTATCATTGATTTTGGTCTCAACAACAACATCAATTGGAGTTTTCCTGAAATTCTTCTTTCGAGGAGCTTGATTATAGTCCTATGAATCTAAATATCCTATAAGTTCATAGTAGCAATCTTTAGCATGTCCAGTTTGGTTGCAATGAGTGCATTTGTATGTAGACTTTTAACCACCAACGGTTATCTTTGATTTGTTTCCAATCACCATAGTAACAACCATAGCAACAACTTTAAGGTTTTTAGATTCTCTTTTTAACATTTCAAGACTTACTGTCTCTTTCCAAATTAATGCATAACCATCTTTTATAGTTGAAATTGATCCCTTCCTTAGAATTTCTCCATGAACTTGTTCAAAAACAATATATAAACCTGCTAGGAATATATGCACCCTTAGTCGTTCAATCAAATTTCGATTTGCTTCAACATCTTCAACATCCTTCATGATAATTTTTTCCAGGTGATCTAGTTCTTGAAAGACTCCAGCTAACTCTCCATAGTATTCAGAGGGTGGTCTTCCACTTTGTTTTAAAGTGAATGCCTTTTGGTTTAGAGAAAAAAACTACACTTTATCACTTTCATCATGGAAGGCTTTTGCTGGTGCACTCCAAATTTCATAGGCTGTGGGTAATCGTAAGTATCACTTCATAATCTTTGGACTCATAAACATCAGCAACCATTTTTTAACTTTTTGATTTTCAACATACCACTTCTCATACACATCGTCAGATTTTGTAGGTGGCTTTGTTTTTCCACATATATAAGAGAGTTTTTCCCTTTCAACAATATACTTCTCCATTAGTTACGACCAATCATCATAATTTTACTCAGAAAGAATGACGACTTCATTAAAAGCTTATTCAAATTAAACAATAATAGGAATAGATTTTTCACTCATCTTTAAAAAGGTTTTGTGGGCTCTGATACTAACTTGAAAGATGAGAAGAAAAAGAGGGAAAAATAAATCTATTCATTGTTATTTTTTTAGAAACGTACTAGTTATAATGTACAATAACGAGAGAAATCTCAACAATTAATCCTACAGCTATAATTAGGAGTCTAAGAATATATTTACAACTATATAGTTTTAACAATTATGGAGAAAAATCTCAACACTATTAAAATAAAATTTGAGGACATTATTTTGGAAAGTGATTTGTCTGTAGTCTTTTTAATATTATTATTTGAAGAAGAGGTTTAATTAATTACGGTAAAGTTATCACTAATGTTCAAGAATTGATGAATATATTTTTTTGGTTACTTTCCCTTGGCCTCGTATAAGAAATCTGTTTCCTTTCATATTTCTTAGTCCTTAATTTTCCTTTATGGATTTTGAACCTTTGTATCATCTATATTCAAAATAATACTAGATTGATTTTCATTAAAAAAGATAAATTATATTTAAATATTGAACTTTATCTGATTATGCGATATTATTCAAAACTATTAAAATTAATAATAAAATTCTTGAATTTTTACTTTTTTATAAAAACTAGTTCACTATTAACCATATAATTAATAACGCTGACATGGTCTGTCATGAAAATAGGATCTTTTGATAATTTAACATCTTCGTAATAATCAATATTACATGCCAATATTTATTTTAAAATAAAATAAAATCAATAAAATAACTATAATTTTTTAATCTAAAACCAATTTAAAAGGTCACCATCTAAAGACTTGACCGTGTTTTATCTTATGGTAGGACGTCACAAAGAGAACAAATATATAGATTGCAATGACGAGGGAGTCCAATTTAAGAAAGCTATAGCCAAATTTGTAATCCAAAACATTATTCAAAATTCAAATTTGTTTTGTATTAGCAAATTGCTTCCTTTTAAACTTCGCCATGAAAGTGAATTAGTTGCTTTTTTTCTAAGTTACATACTTTGAGTGTGGAGGGATGGCAATTGTCTTTGCCATGTCTTACAAGCTTAATGATTGTACATCATTCTTCAAGTTCCTTTAAAGCTAGGCTCACATTGCTCGTAAGGATTGTAATAAACTCATCCCTCCTGTCCACAGTAAGTTTTCTCTTCTAGTTAGTATCCCTAACTTTAATCTTATGTTTAAAGTAATAAACAATAAAGTAATAGAGAAGATTTTTGTGTTTAACGCATTGAGTATAACAACCATTCAAGATAAGTTTGTTGATAATAATGGTACCAAAAACTTATTCAACTGGTATAACTTGAAGGATTGATAACTTTCATATGGGGAAAGATCAAAAGTATTACACATATTGAAACTGACAAGATATTTGTTATAATTCATCCATTGAATTTGCAATCCAAAATGAAAACGCGATACTTAGAAGCAACATTATGTCAATCTTATAAACCTATCTAAAGTAGTAGTGTTGGATAATAATATTTGAACATATTGTGAGTTCATCATGAAAATTAAGGACTCAATAAGGAAAGTGGATGCAGAGCATGTTAATAAACTTCAAGTAAAAATGTGTATTTTAATTTGAAGAATAAGGCTTTTAGGTCTTGCAAAGCAACAAAAGAGAAGACCTTTTAAGTTTTGGATAAAAATTTATGGTTATTCTGTTAAGTCCTTTTTATTTCTATAAAGTATTAATATGTAATATTGTTTACCATATAAATATTGATTTGTCCAAAGGTCTTACTTATATACGTGATGGGCCATGTTAATACCATTAACTGTAGAGTTAATGACAAATTACTCTTAAAATAAATTAAAATTTCAAACAATTTATTATTATTTTTAGTAGTCTTAATTAATATTATAAGTAGAAATAAAGTTCAAAATTTTAAATAAAATTTTCCTTAAAAAATGTTAACATATTGGTTTTGAATGTTTCCTTGCAACCATTTACATACAACCTATTTAGTAGATGTTAAAAAATAAAACTTGAAAAGTTCTAAATTGTCTCTAAGGTGTTATTCCCCTTTAATGATAGAAAGGAGAGCCATTTTTTCACTAGAAATATATGTTCTAACAGATGGTTTTTTTTGGGAAAACGTCCTCCTTTCTCAATAATTAATAATTGGGCAATGAAATAGTGGAAAGGATTTGTTTTAAAGGAGGCATTAAAGGGAAATAATGGCTTGTTTAAATTTGTCACCAATAAAGAAGCTAAGGAGATCCTGGGTGTTGGTCAATGTATATTCAAAACTACCCTCTTTTCTTGTATTTTTTGAAACCTAGAATCTGTTAGAAGAATATTAAATAAGCTAGTGTTCCAACTTATATCAACATACATATAGTACCCTTAAGTATTAGTCGACCAAAAGCCTGAACATGATAGTAAGTTATATTAGGAAACCAATTAGCATGCATGAAACAACATCTGAAACAAGAAGAGGTTATACAAATTTGTGTGTTAGTATTGATTCGAGAAAGACCTACTAGAAACTATTCCTATCATGAGTTAAGAGAAGATAAGCCACTCTTCGACTATTTAGTTTATGTTATATATTAATGGAAGCCTAGTCTAAAAGAATAACAGAAGTAATAAAAGAAACTAAAAGGAGGTTTGCAATGGCGATTTTAAATACCTAACAGGCTTAGATAAACAAGTTGATGAAGAAGTCAATGACAAAAAATTGAGTCTAGCATAGATGTTACGCACGGAATGGGACTTTAGGGAAGTAAATGTTGATGAAATTATAAAAAATGTTTAGAAAGGTTAAGAAGAATATATAGGAAATGAAGTAAGGGAACAGGAGGGTAAGGACTAAGGAAGGAGAGGATAGCCAAAAACAATGCAATTCTTCCTTTTTGACAGTGATGGAAAACAACAATAAGGAAATTGATGACTTTAAAGTAGACAACAGAAGAAAGTTAGGAAAAAAGAATAGTTATGAAGGATCTAAACTAAAAAATTCCCTACTATGTCTATAGTCTCAAAGAATGCAAAGGTATTAGTTCTCCCCCTAAACAATAGATGTATAAAGAATTTATTTCAAAGAATAAACTTGCTTTAGTGGGTATTCTAGAGACCAAGCTAAATCAGGAAAGATTTACTAGTTAGATGCTTTTGGGTGATAGATTGACCTAGCTATTTAATCCTCAATATCACCATTATGGTTGTGTTATAGTTTCTTTGACAATTATCCTAGTTAATGTTAAAATACTATAATAAACTAATTAATTATTACATTTAAAGGTTTTTTTTGGTCTAAGAAAGTACAAAAGTTTTAGTCTCTTTTATCTACGGTTCAAGTTTTTCTTCTTAAAGAATGTGTTATAGAGTGAACTTTAATATCTAAATAAACAAATTTTAGACCCTTGGCCTGTTTGGTTCAAGGAATGAAATAGATAAGGAATAGAATAGTTATTCTTAAGAATAGAAAAGATGAGGAATAGCATGGAATGAGTATTACTTTGTTTGGTTCAAGGAATAGAATAGATAAAGAATTTCTATGTCAATGTTTGGTTTAAAGATATAAACTTGGAATAACAAAGGAATAAGCAACAAAAAGACCAAAATATCCTTATTATTATTATTATTATTATTATTATTATTATTATTAGAAATTAATTATCTTATTATTCTTCTTACTATTATTATTATTATTATTATAAAAAATTATTATATTATTATTATTATTATTATACAAATTTAATTTTCTTCTTCTTCTTATTA
>JANIIA010000009.1:41417278-41430410 GCA_027478495.1 Erythroxylum alaternifolium
ATAAACGACATGCATGTATATATAAAAGGAATACCTCATAATATATTATTAACAAGTCATAATGTTAATACATGAATTACAAATATCCATTGGCCTAGGGCACACTACTAACACCTTTATCTAAGTCCCTTAGTGTTCTTGAAGGGCTTGGAAGGTACTCCATTAACCAGAAAACTTAACCTAGGAGTTTGAACACATTCCATGATCCAATTCACAAACACCAAAGGCATGTCTAAAATTTCCAGGAATGTTTTAATGAAACTCCAATTTGTCATATCATAAGCTTTGTAGAAGTCTATCTTTAGCATACAACTCCTAATTTGCCTCCTAGATGAGTAGTCTTTAAGTAATTCTTATAGAAGGAGAATCTAAGAAGCACGGACACGGCAAAATGGAGTCGTGTCTGTATGTCGGACACGTGTCAGACACGGACACCCACCTGACACGCGGTGGACACATATCGGACACATGTTTGTACGTATCGACATTAAAAAAAATTCCAGCTCAGACACCTCTTGAGACGTCTCGAACACGGCTGGACACACATCTCGGACACGCCATTAGACTTTTCATTTTCATCTGAAATAATACCATTGCGCCAAGACTTTTCACCTTCCATATGCTCTTCATACAACTCTTTTGAGATCTGAAATAACACCATTGCTCCTTTTAAGCGTGCCATCCATTTTCTAATGCATAGAACTCAAACTAAAATTTCAATTTTAGACTTTTAGTTCGTCAATGGACAATAAGTATCTTCCATTTCTTGCAAGATAGTAACTTTGTACGATTATAGATGATCATATATAAAACGTATACTAATGAGGTGCCATCAGACTCACAGAAAAGGATTGATGTAGCATGAAATATGAGTAGTTTATTGAGGATTATGGTAGACAAGGCTTAGTGTATGAACTATCAAGATGTTGGAAGTCTTGAAACACATCAATCAATATATATCATATTATGAATTCTGAATTTTTTTCTTAATTCTAAATTTTATAATATATATATATGCCGTGTCCGTGTCCACCAAATTTTAGAAGTTGGTGTGTCGCGTGTCGTGTCGCGTGTCCGTATCTGTGCTACATAGGTGGCTACTATAAGTCTGGACTCTGCAAAATTGGATATTGCAAAATACTTGCTTATGTGTTTGCTTTTTCAGGTACGATTGTTTGATTATCACAAGTTCCCAGCTAAGACTGGCATCAATTGTTGGTCTCCTCACATATTCTTTTGGGACTGCTTTACAAATCTATATTAGTCTTTGTTGTTGCTCCTTAATTGGCAAGAAGTGGGTCTACTTCTTTCATCCTCACCATGCCATGCCATGAGTGACTTATTACTGTTTGACTGTATTGTTAACATGTACCCCTGTGTTGTTAAGTGTAATTAGGGATAGAACAGAATACTTGATTACTGTCAATCAGATGAAATTATTAATGTCATCTACCCATTTTCTGTTGTAGATGATGCTCAGCTGAAATTGTTAATGTCATCTACCCATTTTCTGTTGTAGATGATGCTCAGCTTACACCCATTCTACGTCTTGGGGCTGGAGCATGTGCTGGAATTATAGCCATGTCAGCGACGTACCCTATGGATATGGTTCGAGGACGGCTCACTGTTCAGGTATTGATCATAAATACCCAAAACTGGAATTATTGCTTTGCATACAGATGTAATAAATTTGGTGACATAATTTGATGTGTATGATTCTTTACAACAGACAGAGAAGTCCCCTCGCCAGTATAGAGGAATCTTTCATGCATTGTCAACTGTTCTCAAAGAAGAGGGTCCCCGGGCTTTGTATAGGGGCTGGTTGCCTTCTGTAATTGGAGTTGTAAGTATTGCTACTGATATCCAATAATGCTAATTATTGCAGAAAATTCTTTGATTTTTGTCCATGGAACCAAAAAAGTGATGCCTGTATATCTTAGGGCACTAGTTCTTATTGGAATGGACCTGGCAGTTATATTTGTTAACCATAACTGTCAGATATTTTAGTTTGCAACCTAATTTTGTTTTGCTTAACTTGCATGAATTCCATAAAAGTGATCAGTAGAATCTTTTTGATTGTTTATGCATCCAAATGACTAGCTGCTCCAATGACTGTAGGTACCTTATGTAGGCCTCAACTTTGCTGTATATGAATCTCTGAAGGATTGGTTACTGAAGACCAACTCATTTGGGCTAGTTGAGAATAATGAGTTGAGTGTGACGACACGTCTTGCATGTGGTGCTGCCGCTGGAACTATTGGCCAGACGGTTGCTTATCCTCTTGATGTCATTCGAAGAAGGATGCAGATGGTTGGCTGGAAAGATGCTGCTTCAGTTGTCACAGGTGATGGTAGAAACAAAGTAGCCCTTGAATACAATGGTATGATAGATGCCTTCCGGAAAACAGTTCGACATGAAGGATTTGGGGCATTGTACAAGGGTTTGGTCCCAAACTCAGTAAAGGTTAGTATTTTGTCTTACTACATTCTGATTCTGCAGTGCACAAAGACCCACCTTCTATTATTACACTAGAAAAATCCTTTTGCTTGATATTTCGGTTATATAGTTGTTGTAATAAGTATACTTTCGCTAGAGTTTGGGTGCTTTTCTACTGTTTTTAATATTCTATAACATGTAAATATGTTTAATCTTTCGAATTTTTTCCTTCTTTTAGGTGGTCCCATCCATAGCAATTGCATTTGTGACATACGAGTTGGTGAAGGACGTTCTTGGAGTTGAGATGAGGATATCGGACTGAAGAAACAAAAGGAAATTTGTTTTAATCAAATCGAGAGTTGGTTTACTTAGATGCCCACTCTTTCTGTCGTTTTATACTTAGTTTATTTAGATGCCCACTCTCTCTATCGTTTTATACTTGTACCCATTCTTCTTAATCTAAGCATATCATAGGTTTTAGATCCTTGTTCACACACACGTCACGATAATAAGCGTATTGGTGAGTAAAATGACCCTTCAGATACACCCTAACAGGTGGTAAAGAATTTGAGGTAAAACTTGTGCAATTTATTATCAGTCATCGTTCATGTTAGTAGAACTCAAAACTCATACCGGTTCATTTTACATTTTATTGATTTGTATGCTCTCTCGTATTGTTTATTTATTAGTGAACAGAGTGTAGCCCATTTTGAAAGGCCGATTTCATCGTGATTTTAAGTAATACTTTTTGTCAAATTTTGGGTGGATAACAACTTCGAATGTGGGTTTGGAGAGGTTTAGAACTGTGTAGATAGAAGTTTTTTTTTATATAAATCTATAGCAAAATAAAATACATATTAAAATAATAAAATAATAATAAAAATAGACAAAATATGATGATGGTAACGAAGATGACGTACAAAGAAAAATAAAAAATAAGTAATAAAATAAATATAGAAAAAGTAAAATAAATTAAAGATAAAATAACTAAATAAATATGCAAACAAACAATAAGTGAATAAATAAGTCAAACAAGTTACATGAAAATATTTAGGCTAAATGAAAAATATTTAAGGGGTGATTGGTTAAGGGGTATGGGAATAAATCAATGGGAAATGAATGAATGGTAATGGTTGATTATTTATAATAATTGATTGAATAATTTTTTCATACTTCAGTTTTAAGTAATAGTTCATAACCTTCATGTGTGGGAGGAATGGTTTTGATTTTCGCAAATACTAATATTTTTTAATTAAATACAATATAAAATATAAATAATTAAAATATAAATAATTATAATGTAATTAATTAAAATGTAATTATTTAAAATATAATTAATTGATTAAAATATAATTAATTAGTTAATTATAATGTAATTAATTAAAATATAATTAATTAAGTAATTAATTAAAATGTAACAAATTTTTATTTCTTAATATTTTTAGTAAACCAACTACTATCAATGGTAATGTTAATTATTCCTTCCTCTTAACCAACTATTATAATTATAATGATTATATTCATTCACATTCTTCACTATATTCATTCTCATTCCTATTATCATTCCCCTATATGAACCAACCGCTTCCTTAATCTAAATAATCAAGAGAGAAGTATTATATATTAAATATTTAGTTTAAATATAAGACATAAGGTTGGAAGGAAAATGTTCAAAAGACTAATAAGAAAAAAGCCTTCTTATGTTAGATCATTTATCGTTATCCTATTATGCCAAAGTTTTTCATTAAGGGTCATGCCCTTGGTAAATTTTAGTAGAGCCATATTGTTCCTAATCATTGTCCCTCAGTTTTTCTTAGGTTTTTCCTTTTTTTTTTCCCCTTTTAGTCTCTAAATTTAATCTTTTCACTATGGCGTCAGGGTATCTCCTCCTAACATATTCAAACCACTTAGCCTTGTTTCCCTAATGGCCTGTTTGGTTCAAGGAATGGAATAGATAAGGAATAGAATAGTTATTCTTAGGAATAGAAAAGATAAGGAATAGCATGGAATGAGTATTACTTTGTTTGGTTCAAGAAATAGAATAGATAAAAAATTTCTATGTCAATGTTTGGTTTGAAGATACAAACTTGGAATAACAAAGAAATAAGCAACAAAAAGACCAAAATATCCTTATTATTATTATTATTATTATAAATTAATTATCTTATTATTCTTCTTACTATTATTATTATTATTATACAAAATTATTATTATATTATTATTATTATTATACAAAATTAATTTTCTTCTTCTTCTTCTTCTTAATATTATTAAATTTATCAATTAATTTATTTTTATTTTTATTTTGTTATTAAATTCCTTGTTATTATTAAATTTCTTCTTCTTCTATTTGATAATAATAATAATAATAATTATTATTATTATATAAAATAAATTTTCTTCTTGTTATTATCATTATTATTATACAAAATTATTATTAAGGTTCTTTCATTAGAAAATTCTAGTCTTCTAAAAAAAGAACATAGAATATGTTGTTAAAGCAAATATAATCCGGCTCCAGATGAAAAAAAATCCACATCTTGTTTAACCATCACATAATTCCCAATCTCGAGTAATTGTTTTTTCAATGTCATGTACAATATGAGAAACTAGCTAAGTAAAAGAATATAATTCATATGTTGACATTTGCGAGCTTCCATCAATTTGTTCATTGATAGTTTCATTGTTTCATTGGACTAGGCAATTATCTAGGATTCACCTAGAACCCACTACTCTCAATACCATCACCAGTTACTCACAGCCTTCCGCACTTGAAACCCACAGTTTTCACTGTCATCACTGATGTGGTCAGTGGCCTTCCACTCCACCAGACCAATAACTGCTTTAACACCATGGAAACAATTGCACTCACAATTGTGAGCTCAAGCCTATAAACACTTCATCATCATTCCACATTCTTGACAGGTCAACAGGGTACGAGAGCATTGGTTCAATTGGCTTTACTCCACCAGATTGACTTAATCTAACCTCTAATCTCTTCGTACTAGCTTCATAATCTATCCAAGAATGCAATCTCGTTCTGTTCTCAAATATTGCAATAACAGATGAAGCATTTCTCACTTTGGCTGACACAAAACCACCCAAATCAATTCTCACATGATTCTCCATCAATTCTCCATGTTTGGCATCCTTAAATGAACCAAGTTCAACAGAGACAATCTTAAAATTACTCTTCTTTGTTTCTAATGGACCATTATCAAATGCACTGGCATTAGAAGCACTAGGATCCATAATAAAAGCCAAACTATATCCATCATCTGGGGACATAAAAAACAAGAAGTACGTGGACAAAGAAACCATCTTTCCAGGATTACCTTCGAGAAGCTTGATTAGTCTCCTGTATATGACTTCCTCTGCTGAAACTCACTGAGTGAGCTAGCTGAATCGATGAACCATCGTCAACAGTCTTGGCATCACCATACAAAGCAATGTTGGATTTAAAGTTTTGATCTTTACGGAAACTTTGGAAACAAAATGAGAGATTTGGGTCAGTAGTGATGAAATTGAAGAGGGAAATTAGGAAAGTTAATGAAATGAAGTAGATGAAAGTGAGGAACTTGGCCATTGATGAACTAGGTTTTTCCAACTAAATATGGGGTTTACTTTCTTTGAAAGCTTTGAACTTTTACTGCTTGTGAGATGAACCCATTTCTTTGTGTGACCGCATAAAGCATAGAAGCAACGTAAAGAATAATCGTGGAAGTTGGCTTCGAGGCTGTGAAAATTAAAAAAATTTACTCTCTTCTGCAACTCTCTTCCGCAACTTATGAACAGGGTCAACGCAAGCAATCCAAGCTCAAGTTACCATTTTTTCCATTTCCCATTTTCAACACCACATGGAAAAGCCGAAAGAAAAGGATAGACAAAAAAAAACCCAGATGACTTACCCAGAATCTGGAAATGGTAGAACAATGGAATCACTAACTGGAGAAGAGAATCACGAACTTGAAGAAGTGGAAGAAATTTCGAGAGGGAGGCTCGAAGAAATTTCAGACGTCAAAGATTCGGGAGGCATAAAGGTGAGAAGGATAAATTTATCCCGAAGAAGAATAGTCATTCGTGGAATACATAAAGATGGGTTGAGACTAATTTTTTCTATTCCCCAAATTTAAGAATAGATAATCTTAAAGATTGCTTATTCTGCGTTTGAAACTAACCAAACACAGGTTTTATAACAGAGTAGGGAATAAGCCAGGAATAGAATTGCTATTCCATTAAACCAAACATCCCGTTAGTTAATATGGAAGGATTTTAATAGTATCCTTTTGTGTTAGTAGCTAAAAGGAGTGTATGTCCGAAGAACTCCACAACAGAACTTTATGATTATGTTGAGAAGATTAATCTTACTGATTTGAAATTTGAAAGGTTCTCATTTACTTTAAGCAATAAGCCAAATCCAAGATAGTAATATAGGCAAGAAGCTTAATAGTGCGCTTATAAATGGAGAATGGTTATCAAGATTCCCTGAAAGCAAAGCTCACCTTTTAAACCCATTTTTCTCGGATCACTTTTTAATCATAACATAAAATATATTTGTGAAGTTGAAGAATCAATTTCCTTTCAAATTCAATAAAGACTTAGTTGAAGAGGAAGGTTATCAAAGGAATTCAAAAGGGGTCTTTCTCACAGAATTCAATGACATAACACAATTTTTATGTAAGGAAATGAAATCTAATTAAGGAAGAGCTCAAGGTGTTAAAGTTAAGGAGAGGAAGCATTAATAAATTAGAGAATGTTTGAACTATAAAGGACATTCTAATTAAAATTCTAGAGGAGATGTACAAACAATATGATGATATTTCTTTAATTAATAACGAGAAGGAAGATCTGAATGACTATATGAATGCAATGAAAAACTTAATTCTTTGATTAAATAAAAATATAAACTACAATGAATTAAATACGGTGACAAGAATTCTAGTTTCTTGTATTACTTAGTGTTAAAAAGAAGGAATTATTATAGGATAAGCTCAATAATCAACAATGATGGTATCTTGGTATCATCTCAGAATGATCTTAAAAAGAAGGCAACTTCTTTCTTCATATCATTTAGTAAATCAATAGTACAACTATTAAGTTCCTATATAAACAACCACTTCTTAAAAGAAGAGCTATAGGTTTTAAATGGCCCTTGCAATGCACGATACATAGAAAGCAGTTTTTAGATAAGACTTAATAAAACCTCGGTCCTTAATGGTCTTAATGTATGTTTCTATTAAAAAGATTGACCTCTCATTATGACCTTGGTAATTGATCATATAATAAAAAATTCTTTAATAGAGGTAATATCTTTAAGGAAATTAATAAAAATTTCTTATATCTAATTCCCAAAGTTTCTAATCCAAGGTCTCTTAATGAGTTTAGGATAATTTCTTTTTACAACTTTTTGTATAAAATTATCTCTAAAATTTTGGCACCAGGGATGAAAGGTTTCCTGAAATGCATAATCAATAATACTCATTGTGCTTTTTATAAGGAAGAGTGATTGGTGATAATGAGATTATAATACATAAAGGGTACTTAATGAGGAATATCCTAAAATTATGGAATAATGATTGATTTACAAAAGGATTATGATATAATAAGTTAGGATTTCATCCTCCAACTATTGAAAATCTTTGGCTTTCCTAAGAAGTTTAAGAATTGGATTTGACTTTGTATAATAACCATGTCGTTTAGTGTTTCAATCAATGTATAACCAAACCCTTTTGTCAAGGGGAGGAAGGGAATTGAGACTAGGAGATCCCATCTCTTCCTATTTTTCATATTATGTATAAAAGCTCTCATAAGGCTGATAAAAAATAATATCAATTTTAGTCCCTAGTTTATGTTTTGCTACTCTTTACAAATGACTTGGTTATGTTTTTAAAGGCACATGATAAATCTACAAGCTTATTAATGGCCTCCATTCAAGCCTTTAGAAAGATATCTATACTGGACATTAGTAAGAGCAAAAGTCATATGATCATTGTAGAGAGTGCTCATTTTGTTGCTGAATGGTTGTCAAACATTACTAATATTTTAGTTAGACTCTCTCTTGGTGTAACAAAACCTTATCTGCTATAGGTAGAGTGAGATTAATTAAAGTTGTTTAAACTCGCTCTGTACATACTGGTTTTCACCTTTTTCTCTCTTGAGAGACTGGTCAAGACTATATAAAAAATGACGAAAAGGTTCCTTGGGGTTAGAGGAAAAGAAGGCAAGAATAATTCCAAGGTGAGATGGTAAGATGTATATAAGCCAATCAAAGAAGGAGACCTAGGAATTACACAAATCAACATAAGTAACAAAGTCTTTAAGGAAAAAATACTCTAGAGATTGCTAGAGAATAAAGACTCTTTTTGGTTTAAGTGGATGCATTCTTATTTTTTAAAAAAAGAAAAGCGTATGGGAAGTTAAGAATAAAGCTACATTTCTTGATTTCTACCTCAACTATTAAAGATGAGGGGAACATTGAGTAAAAATATTAAATGTAACATTTACAATAATGAAGTTGTATTTCTTTATTTCGACAACTAGAGTAGATTAAGACCTCTTTGCAACACTCAACTCATATTAATCATAGACAATAAACACCCAAAAAATGTAAAAGTAAGAGTTTTGATCAATTATAATCAATGGTGTGATGTTCCAGATGAGCTGGTACATGGTCAAGTTATAATCTAAGCTAAAAGAGAAAAGATGAATATGTTTAGCTTATCATCTAGAAAATATGGCAATAAATCATATAGAGAAGTCCTTAAAGAAAGAAGCTAGGTGATAAATTGGTTGAGAGTGGTATGAAGTAAGGACCTGATTCCTAAAGTCTCCTTTTTTGTGTTGTTGTAACAAATCTTGATAAACTCAACTTTCTTCATCTTAACAGCATCTGTTTCTTGTGTAAGGAAGAACCGTAATATTTTGAAAGCCTATTCTTCAGGGAAAATTTGCTTTGGAAATAACTTCTCGATCTATGCTATATTGATAGGCATGGACTGAACTATTCTGAATTCTTGAGCTAGTTACAGGTGGATAAAAGCATATATAACCGAGATAGAGTTGTGTTTAAGATAACTTTCAGTTCTTGTATATTTTTTCTTTAGCGAAAAAAGAATACCATATTCTTTGAAGTAGTGAAGAACTCTACGGTGATCATTAAGGAAAAATACTACAAAGAATCAACAAGGAATGAAAATATCCCTATATCATAAAATGATATAGGAATGGGAAAAAATATCCCAATTAATCTCTTACTTTAGGTCTCTTTACCTAGACGATAGGCGGCAAATTGCTTTAATCCAATATAATTTAGAAATTGAATTCAATTCAATTTGAATGATTAAATTCAAAAGTCTTTGCAGAAAGATCTATAAAAAAACAAAGTGCTTATGTCATGTATTAGAGAACAAATTATCATGAGAAAAGAAACCAGCCATTGTAGATATATCATTTTTCAATCTTGGAGATTAAATTTGAGGTTTAATTCAGGAGGTTTAGCTGATGTATATGATCCAACTAAGAGATATATCTGCACAATACTAAGCAACATAAGAGGCAGTTGAGCTCTTACTTCAAACGGTGACTAACTCAACTTGCTTTTGCATGTACTTGTTCCTTTAATAATAGTGAGTAATATTTAATATTCCTAAGACATGCTATAAAAAAGAGAATGCAAAACCTTGTAGCAGTCCCTTTAAAGATAAAAACTTTCTCTTTAATTTTCCGCCAAAAAAAAATGATTGTAATCGTTGACTTTATCTTACCAAAATCAATTAATTTGGGAGTTTCCTTACTTTCTGTGATCATATAAAAACAAATTTTAGATTATTCTTTTTAGTCTACAAACTAGAATTCATTTAAATAATCATCTCCTATAAAATGAAGAGAGTGAATTTATTTTTATAAAATAAAAATTTAAATTAATAAATATTGTGTCTCTTTTTGGCGTTTTAAAAAGGTTCCGATTAGAATTACAATTTTTTAAAATCCTTTTTCCTCAACTCATTTGATGGTAAACAACTAAATTCAACATGTTCAGTGAAAATAGTTTAAAGACCAAAAATATAAATTACAAAATTTAGAACTACAAAATATCATTCTACTCAAGTTGCATTGTCGAAATCGTGCTGAAAGAATGTACTGCACTTGTCTTCAAGGTGGGTTAAGGGGCGAAACTTCTTGAAAATTAAAAGTGACTACGATACTATATATTGAAACAAAGATCAGTTGAATTGAGTTAAATTAGATGTGTTATATTGATCCTGTGCATCAAAGATCTGTTTGTGGGTTTCAGACTCCACTGTGATTGTCAAGTTAGAAAAAAAACAAAGGAACATGATTGTCATTGGTGTCAAGGTTGAACATGATGGTCATTGGTGTCAAGGTTTTCTGTGTAATGAACAGAAGTCTCACCTACAATGATTATATTGATATTTTGACCCTTTTTTTATCATAAACTTTTAGAATTTTTTATACTCATTCTTAAAAATTGTTTGGAGTGAGGTCTAAATGGTCTGATTCAAAAGATTGCCTCAACTGATTGGATCATACATTTTTATATAAGATTAAAATGGTGGATATTGGTTGATTAAACTGTATACACATTAAGTTTGATAATAGCAGATAAATGCAACATTGTATCTAGCTGCTTGAGATGGATTCTATCATATCTTTGATAAATTGTGTTATGGCAATGAACGACGACCCACCTTCCATCACGGAGTTTCTAGCAACCTGTTCCATTTCTTTTACCTTTTTCCTCACGTCATTCTCACTTTCCATCAACGATCTGACAGCTCTCTCAATCTCTGCAGAGCTCACAAAATGACAGTCTGTTCCGTAATCCAATTTCAGCTCTACCGCTAGTCCCAATTCCTTCACCATTTCAAACGCATTAAACTGTTGCTCGGCGTAGATAGGGAAAGTTGCAATGGGCACGCCATACCACAAGCTCTCCAGTGTTGAGTTCCATCCACAGTGAGACACGAACCCTCCTACTGCTTTGTGTGCTAAGACCTCCACTTGGTTGGACCATCCACAAATCATTCCTCTACAATCTACTTTCTCCAGGAACCCTTTTGGCAACATCTCCTCTGGGCTAGTAAACAAACTGCCACGAGGAACGCGCATAGACCAAAGAAATCTATGCCCACTTTGTTCCAGGCCAATTGCTATTTCGTTCACTTGCTCTGCTCCAAATCCCCAGTCACTTCCAAAACATAGAAACACGACGGATGATTCTGGTTGTTCGTCAAGCCACTTCATGGTATTGTCCCATTGAGCTTGGTCCAAACTTGGGTTAGGCTGACCCTTGAGGTTTATGACCGGACCAACAGGGTAAACTGGAGGTGTTTGGTTGCCAAGAAAGGACTCGATCAGACGGGGCTCGAGTTCCGCAAACGTGTTTACCATTATACCTTTGGTTTCTTTAAACCTCGAGCCAAGCTTAACATAAGTAGGATAGCCAAGTTCCTTCTCAAGTAAACCAAAAGGCAAAACCCGGTTTGGAATATGATTTAAGAAACCTGGAATTAGCATGTCAGGATCTGACTTGCTAAATCCATAGTCGTCCTGCTCGTCACGACTGGGTATGTAGTGCATGAGACTCAAGAACCCTGCATTGGAAGTAAAAAATATATAAGAATTTAGACCCAGTTCTTTTGCAACGTCGACGATGGTGACACAAAAGAAATCAAGGACTAAGCCCGCGACTTGAACTGAGTTGGAAGTTGACAGGATATCTTGGAGAATAGTTTTGATATGAGGTATGTGGTTATCAATGGAGGTAGAGATGTAATATTCGGGGCATTTCTGTAACAACTCCAATGGAGGAAACTTGGGCTGAGGGACAGAAACCAACTTGATTCTGGGTTGAGCAGCAGTGAGAGATTTGGCGTATGTATCGCTGAAAGGAGTGATTGGTAGTTTCATGACAAGCACAGTGATTGATAATTGATCATCATGGTCGAGCAAGCGCTCTGCCAAGCCCAGAGTGGATACAATGTGACCAATTCCAGGGCCTGGAACGAAGATTAACTCTACCTTCGCCATTGCTTTATCAACAGGAACCAATTCCATCAATTTATAAGCCAGTACTGATAAAAAAAATCCAAAAGAGGTTGTTGAAGAGTAAAGTTCAGGACGTCAGCTTAGAACCAAAAAAAAGGCATCACATGGAAGTTCGAGTCAATTTGGTGCACTTACCAAAGTAAACCTTGCCAAGGTCATTTATTATGTCAATCCACTTGAGCTTGAAATGACGGTTTATTCTTTGACCTTAATTAATATCACATCTCAGTTTCAGTTACGCGTCGATTACGTAAATCATAGCTAAAGGATATAGGGAGTCAGCCCTACTCTTCCGCTTATTCTGTACTTATTTTATGGTGCGATTAATATGTCGCTGTTTGATTAAAAAAGAACGTCGCCTATTTTGTACAGGAGTTAATAGTAAAAACCACGAAATGAGACCTAGCTGATGCCACTTTCTGTTTTTATATTTTTGACTTCGAAAAGGTAACTTTAATTATATTACTATGATTTAAATAAAAATTTAATTAAAGTTGAAATTTAATTATTACATTAAAGTGAAAATATAATAATTTTCTTCTTATTATTATTATTTGCTATTATTATTAAAATTTTAATAATAAAATTTTAATAAATTTCCTAATAATAATAGAAATAATAAAGTAAT
>JANIIA010000009.1:41488421-41517358 GCA_027478495.1 Erythroxylum alaternifolium
CGACTAATTGTAATCTCTCTTCTTTCATATGAGTTCTTGATCAGAAAAGATAGTTGAGAATGCCATAGTATAAAGTAACTTTCTTACTAAAGATTCTGTTTTCTCTTTTCACTTCCAACCAATAGTGCAAATATGGTTCCTGAAAAGAGTGGTTTAAAGTGGCAGACGAAAGCTGTTAAGAGTCACTTTGTATTAAAGGTCATGAATTGAAAGCTCTTAAGAATCACTTTGTATAGATCCCAAGAAAGAATCGGTAGGTATAGCTAGTTCGAGAACAATCAATCGTCGCAATGTGAAAATTGGATAGGTTCAATCTAGAGTCATTGAGGCTTCTTATAAAAAGATTTACTAGATTCATCAAGTTGTTACAAATGATCAAAGCGCTCAAGTATTAATGAAATTCCTTATCGGTTCTTTGTAAAGTAATAATTTGGACAAGGGCTTCCAAAATCTATACATATATATAATTCTTACTTATTTCTTAAGTCTATATAATGCCTGATTTTAAATTATTAATTTGTTTAATAATTTATTTAGTATATATGCACAGAAACAGTTTCTCTACTAAGTGGAAATAAAACTACGTTCTATCGAATCTTCCTAAATCTCGCGTCTTAACGTAACTTCACTAGATGTTGATGACGATAATGATGCACGAAAACTTATAATGTTTTAATAGATTTTTTATTGACAATCCAATTGCAAACCCGTGACATTTTCATAAAAGATAGTCCAATTATCATATATTAACTAATCAAATGTCACTAATATTATAACTCAACTCGACTCTTAAAACGAATTAAAACTTATTAAATTTGACTTAAATTATTAATGTAAGATTATTACTATAAATTATTAATTTGAATTAAATTTAGTTAGTTCGGTTCAAGTTTAAAAACAATATTAATTCATTATGTAAATAACATTTGATTAGTACAGTTGTAATTAAAAGGAGTGGTTATTTTAAAAAAATAAAAATTAGGAGGAGTTTTTTTCGAAAATCTTAAAGATTAACTAAGTTTCTAATTTTTTTAAACTACAAAAAAAAGTTCGTATCTTTTACCCATATAAATATATATAATTAAAAAAAGGAATTTTGATGATTTTTATTTTTTTACTACAATATTATGATACGAGCTAGCTAGTATGCAATAGCACATATCTCTTTTTCTCTTGAAACGCACGGTGGATGGCTGAAAAATAAGCTTAGCTTAGCTACATATAAACTGTTGTTTTATACAGTTGGCACACACTATTGTTAGATTCTGTAAAAGAATGAACGCGGGTTGCAGGTTCGCGGCAGATATTTGAGGCTTGAGGTTTGAAGTTATTGGCATCTTTTTGTTTTCTTATGCTCCTGTCTCCTTCTTCATGACTAGTCAATCCTCCTTTTTTTTTTAAATGTATAATTACTTATTTCAGTGAAAATTTGAAAGAGGCGTCTACGAAGATGTCAACATATGAAAAAGAAATGCTAGCTCTTGTTAAATCCGTCCGGAATTGGGGATCATATTTATTGGAGAGTTCATTTACAGTACTTACAAATCGCAAGAGTTTAAAATTTTTATTAGGACAATGCATGGATTCATAAAATAACACAAAATCTGAAATAATAATAGATTTTTATTAATTCCCGAAAATGATTACAAGTAGCAACAACTTGATTATTGCCCAACATTATGTATAATAATTGAAATGTTTGTTGAATTGTCATACAAGGACTCCCTGACAAAAATATGATCTGTTTATGGATAGACAAGTAACATGAAAGGTTGGATGCATTTTAAAAAATCAAAATATTGACGATGATCATTGGAGATTGTGCGAAAATAATGCACTATATAACAAGTCTAATTATCAATTTTGTTTATTTACACTGGTATAATGCCTCAAATAGTCATTCCATCAAAACATTTAGGTAGCCCTTTAGCTACGTTTTAATGCTCAGCTTCAGTTTTCTTTCTACCAACTTCTTACGTTTTCTAGAATTCGCCAGCTTCAGTTTTCTTTCTACCTATTAAATACTCATTCGGATTACACTAAAGCTTGTATCACTTCATCAATCATCTCCTCCTCCACCTCTGGGGCAGCTATGGACAAAACCCTAGGCATTCAACGGCCTTCTTCATTCTTCCGCCTTCCTTCATCCCTCTCTGTTTCTTTTAATGGACGAGTATCTCCTTCTCTCACCGGCTCCGACTCCTTCAAGTCTTCTCGTTTCCCCAACTCTCAAATGCTCTGCCTCAACTTCTTACCCTTTCGGTATCATTCTCCTTCTTCGTTTTACTTGTCTGTTTTAATTGGATCAATTCTGGTTTGGATTAGGATTGCATTCTTTTCGTTTAGCTATATAGATTGAATTGAATTATCTTGTTCAAAATTGAACGTACATCAATGTGAGATTCTTACCTGTTGGATTATTCTGCTTTAGACCGTCCATTGATTTCGAGTTCTCTGCTGCATATTTTTTGTTTGTTGCAGTCGACATTGATAAGTTTCAGGAAGCTTCCACAAAGGGCAACTTGATACCTGCATACAGATGCATCTTCTCTGATCACCTTACTCCTGTGCTAGCTCACCGTTGCCTTGTCAAGGAAGATGATAGAGATGCTCCAAGCTTCCTGTTTGAATCCGTAGAGCCTGGTCTCGATGCTTCCTCTGTGATAGGGGCTTTCGTTTACACATGTTCTTTTCCTTACAAGTTGCACGGATTTTGTAAATTTTGCTTTTGATAAACTGTCTTAGGGGCGGTATAGTATAATAGGCGCTCAGCCCAGTATGGACATTCTCGCTGAAGGAAACGTGGTCACTATTTTGGATCATCACGAAGGGCATAGGACTGACGGGATTGTAGAGCATCCAATGGTGGTTCCTAGGAGAATCATGGATGGATGGAGACCACAACTTGTTGATGAGCTTCCAGATGTGTTCTGTGGTAAGAGAAGCATTCATATAACTAATTCCACATGTTTGCTTGCAATACAGCTCTGTTTTGTACTCTTTAAGAGGATTGACTTTTCTTTATTAGTGTTCATTTTAGTTTTGCATCTGTTACCTCTAAATTAAAAATTCTTTGTTGTACACACTTGTTTAAGTAAGTTTTGCTTATTGCAATGTTATAGCTGCTATGTAGAAGCAAACTTTAGGTTTCGGAGTATTGTGCCAATGTTTATGATAGGGGCATTATGCACATAAGTAAATAAGATATTATCCATTCTATGCTATGATTCAACTCCCAAACATTTATACTGATCTAGAAGTTCATCTATCGCTCACCAGGTGGCTGGGTCGGTTATTTCTCCTATGACACAGTACGGGTTGTGGAGAAGAAAAAGCTCCCTTTCTCTGGTGCCCCTCCAGATGACAGGAATCTCCCTGACATACATCTTGGCCTCTATGATGATGTCATTGTGTTTGATCACCTGGAAAAGGTACTACAATATTTTCCATGAATGTCTTTTTGTAGTTTGCAAACTGAAGTAGGTTTTTTTCTCTTTCACCTTGCCGACAAATTATGATTGTTAATAACTTTATTCTGCAAATTTCTCCCCTTCCCTTATCTGATTTGATTATTTTCTTCGTCCAAATGAATTGGAAGTTCTCATTTTAGCTTCACTAACTAATTCATTGCTGTAATAATGTTGTATGGTTATATTTGCTCCTTATGTTAGATAATGGATGCGATTGAAGGAATCAAATGTGGATGATTCAAGAAATAAGATGTATATGATCAAACTGATAAAACGTATACACAAAGACATAATGCAGATATTGATAGCTACAGTTGAAAATTCATTTTGTAATTGTTTTCTTCTTTTGACATCAGAAAGCGTATGTAATACATTGGGTGCGACTGAGCAATATTCTTCAGTTGAAGAGGCCTTTAATGATGGAGTGAATCATTTGGAAAATTTAGTATCTAGAGTGCATAATTTCCCTCTGTGAGTAGACGATTTTATATCTCACCTTCCATTACTTTTTTTTTTCCTGATGTTAACCAGTTCCGTGCTGAATGGTTAGGCTACCTGCTGGTTCAATTAGTTTCTCCAGTCATCTATTTGGATCCAAATTGGAGGTGTCGAGCATGACAAGTGAAGAATACAAGGAGGGAGTTTTGCAGGCTAAAGAGCATATCCTGGCTAGTGATATATTCCAAATTGTGTTGACTCAGCGAACATTTGCAGACCCATTTGTTACGCTATTTGTTGAGCACTTTCTTGTTTGCTTGTCATCAAGCTAGAGGATGCATATTAGTTGCGTCAAGTCCAGAAATTCTCACACGTGTGATGAAGGCAATCACTAGCTAATATAATAATGTGACAGAAAATGAAGAATTGGTCTCTATTCCTGTGTTTTATTTTGCTTGTATTTTGACATGTTTCCACAGAATAAAATCACGAATCGACTTCTTGCTGGAATTAGTAGAAGGGGGAAGACACCAAAGGAAGATTTAATGCTGGAAAAGGAGCTTTTGAATGACGAAAAACAATGTGCAAAACACATCATGCTTGTTGATTTAGGAAGGAATGATGTGGGAAAGGTTTGTTTACTTGTCATTTTGGTTTTAGTTCCAATTGCAGGATTGTTGCTTAAAGCTTAGTAAACAATATACAATGCTGCTTCTGAACTGGGCTATTAAAGGAGAAATGTCAAATAGAATTTCTCTTTTTTGGATTCAGCCAATTTGAAAAGTAATTAATCATTGCTCAAGACATTGGTATTGTGCAGGTCTCCAAATCTAGTTCCGTCAAAGTTGAAAAGTTCATGAATATTGAACAATGTTCCCTTTTTATACACATCAGTTCGATAGTATGTACCTGCTTGTGCAGTTTATAAATTCATGATTACTAGTTATTGTAGCAGTACTTTCTCACTAAATGCTATGGTTCTTGCCTTTGCAGATTACTGGAAAGATGCTTGATAATCTAAATAATTGGGCTGTTTTGCGCGCCGCATTGCTTGTTGGCCCTGTTAGTGGAGCACCAAAGGTATTGTTTTGATACCTTTCTTCTACTTTGTTCATGCATTTATTATTCTTCTAATCAAGAATTTGTGAACCTTGACACAATCCAAAGATATCTTTTTGCGACCTTTCAAATTCTACTTTCATTTATGCATTTATTAATGTTCTGAAAAACATTTGTGAACCTTAACTTATAGATGTTCATGTGTCTATCAGATTTTGGTTGTTCAAGACAATTGATTCTATGCCCTGCAATGGTTGAAGTTTCTTTATCTCGCTGTTAGCTCTCCTGCAATGCAGATGAAAGCTATGGAGCTGATTGATCAGCTAGAAGTGACACAACGCGGGCCATATAGTGGTAGGTTTAGTGGAATATCATTTTCTGGTGATATGGAAATTGTCTTTGCGCTGGCAACAAATGTCTTTACCAGAAACTAGTCTACCATTACATGGAAAGAAAATGTTGATATCAATATTTGATTTTGGTTTCATCTACTAGAACGTTAGCATTAGTTTTGTTAATTAAACTTCTATGAAAATGTGCCTTGGGATAGAAAATGAACAAAATCTCATGCTAACGTTAGTGTAGATGAAACCAAAATCAAATATTGATATCAACATCTTTCCATGTAATGGTAGACTAGTATCGACAAGTTGTGGTTTCCATCCATCCATGATTCTCATAGGAACCACCATTGGATCCTCTACAATCTTGTCAGTCCTATGCCCTTCATGATGATCCAAAATAGTGACCACGTTTTCTTTAGCGAGAATCTCCATACTGGGCTGAGCGCCTATTATACTATACCACCCCTAAGACAGTTTATCAAAAGCAAATTTACAAAATCCGTGCAACTTGTAAGGAAAAGAACATGTGTAAACAAAATCCCCTACCATAGTAGAAGCATCAAGACCAGGCTCTACGGATTCAAATAGGAAGCTTGGAGCATCTCTATCATCTTCCTTGACAAGGCAACGGTAAGCTAGCACAGGAGTAAGGTGATCAGAGAAGATGCATCTGTATAAAGGTATCAAGTTGCCCTTTGTGGAAGCTTCCTGAAACTTATCAATGTCGACTGGAGCAAATAAAAAAAATGCAACAAAGAACTCGAAATCAATGGACGGTCTAAAGCAGACAAATCCAACAGATAAGAATCTCACATTGATCAATTTTCAACAAGATAATTCAATTCAATCAACAATAGGAAAAGGAAAAGAATGCAATTCCCAATCTAAACCACAACTGATCACATATGCTCGCTTACCAAGCAAAACAGAAAAGCAAAAAGAAGAAAAATGATACCGAAAGAGTGAGAAGTTGAAGCAGAGCATTTGAGGGTGGGGAAACGAGAAGATTTGAAGGAGTCGGAAACGGCGAGAGAAGGAGATACTCGTCCATTAAAGGAAACGGAGAGGGATGAAGAAAGGCGGAAGAATGAAGAAGGCCGTTGAATGCCTAGGGTTTTTTCCATAGCTGCTACAGAGGTGGAGGAGGAGACGATTGATGAAGTCATCACTTATCAGGCAGAAGGAGGTAAGACTTGAGTCTTTGTGTCTTGTCAATCTAAATTATAAATAAATTTCTTTAGCCAAGTCTTGTCTGACTAAGATGTCGTCAGCAATTATTTAACTGAAAAGATATCAATATCAGAATCAATTATTTCTAATCCTTGTTTTTTTTAATAGAATGACTAATATCTTGGTACTCTTTACCTTAAATATGCTTTTTATTTAAAATTTTGCCTATTAATTACTTTTTTAAAATGCCTATTTAATAACCCAATTCCATTATTAAAGTTTCATAAATCACAAGTATAAGAATAAATATTTAATAACCCAATTTCATTATATTCGCAATTGAATTGACACATATAAATAATTTTTAAATTAAAATATAAAATAATTTTGTTATTTAAATTTTAGCTAGACAGACCTACCGGATACCTAAAAATACCTAAATTTAGATGTATAGTCACTCCATTGCCATCATTACGTAAATAACTAAAATTGAATTGAAGTGACTATACGTTATATCTTGCGCAAAGCATGTCTATCGTGCCAAATGTAACAGAAGAAGCTAGTACGGATCATAAAATAAAATTAAAATTATTTGGGAGGGAACAAAATATCTTTTGATAAACAATCCTGTACAAGTCCATCAATACAATGCTCATGCAGAGGAAGTCACCAACTTTGTAGCGTTATCGTTGCTGACTTTTTCTTCTTAAGCTTATCAATTTCCAACTCCATACTCTTCTGTCACTTCTCTCTAGGGTTTTGCTTTCTCATTTCCACAATGGCGGTGAAGCCAACCAAGGCACAGAAGAAGACCCAATACGACCAGAAGCTCTGCCGTCTCTTGGACGAGTACTCACAGATCCTCATCGTCGGGGCAGACAATGTCGGGTCGAACCAGCTCCAGAAAATAAGGCAGGGTTTACGTGGCCACTCTGTGATCCTCATGGGCAAAAACACTATGATTAAGCGTTCCATCAAGATCCATGCTGAGAAGACCGGCAATGAAGCTATCAGCAAGCTTATACCTTTACTTGTGGTACTTTTGATCATACTTGGCTTCTCTTTTTCGGTAACTTTCTTCATATAAAAGCCGTATCTACAGCCAAGTTCGACTGCTTTGGGAACATAAAAGAAAAATAAGATGTTTCCTTTAGTTTTCGTTTATGATCTTCTCTAGTCTTGTGCTTCTTGGTTTTATTGCATTTTCTTTTACGGTTAGTACTTATTTCGAAAGTTGGTTATCGGCTTCGATCCAGTTTCAGAACACTCCCGAATATGGAAATGTTCAAGTTTTGAGGACTAAGCTTGTTCTCTTGTGATATGCTTATTTATATTAGGGAAACGTTGGATTGGTATTTACCAAGGGTGACCTCAAGGAAGTTAGAGAAGAGATTTCCAAGTACAAGGTATCAAAAGCTCAAAAGCTGTGTTCTTGGCTACATCATTAAATTCCGTACAAATATAAAGTCTTTTCGAAGGTATAATTTGAAAGATACTATTGTTAGAATGTTTGCATCATTCGCCGCGTTAAATATAAATTACTAGTGGATAATCTGAAACATGTTTCAAAATGTTGAGACTCACATTGCATGAAATGCTGTATGATTTTAAAAATGATTGATGGTAATAAAAACAAACATAAACGTGGGTGTGGCACGGTGAAGTGGGAGTGAATATGAACATTTTGGTTCTACTTCTAACAGGTTGGTGCACCGGCACGTGTTGGCCTCGTCGCTCCAATCGATGTTGTTGTCCCTCCCGGAAACACTGGACTTGACCCTTCCCAGACTTCCTTCTTTCAGGTTTTCACTGATTAATAGTTTATATACGCAGTTACACGCGCTGATTCTTAAGTTCTTCTAATCAGGTTCTGAACATTCCAACGAAGATCAACAAGGGCACTGTGGAAATCACCATTGCCGTGGATATCATCAAGAAGGGTGAGAAGGTGGGATCATCAGAGGCTGCACTTCTCTCTAAGCTTGGCATAAGACCGTTCTCTTATGGTCTCATTGTCCAATCTGTTTACGATGAGGGTTCAGTTTTCAGCCCCGAGGTGTTGGATCTTTCTCAAGATGATATTGCAGTCAAGTTTGTTAATGGTGTCTCAGTGGTTTCTTCCCTTTCTCTTGCTGTCTCCTATCCAACAATTGCTGCTGCACCTCACATGCTCATTAATGCCTACAAGAACCTGCTTGCTGCCGCCGTGGCCACAGATTACTCCTTCC
Source organism: Erythroxylum alaternifolium (assembly GCA_027478495.1). Lineage (NCBI taxonomy): Eukaryota > Viridiplantae > Streptophyta > Magnoliopsida > Malpighiales > Erythroxylaceae > Erythroxylum > Erythroxylum alaternifolium. Next base: position 41,497,131 of record JANIIA010000009.1, read on the forward strand.
CGCTTGCTGAGAAAGTTAAGGAGTACTTGAAGGTATGCGTAGTTTCTATGAAACCCTTTCTGCTTGCTGTGTACTCTTGACTGCTCATTACTGTAATAATGACTTGAGTTTCTTTTAAAAAACGATTTCAGGACCCAAGAAAATTCGCCGCAGTGGCACCAGTTGCGGGTGGTGCAGGGGCAGCTCCAGCAGTTGCCCCGGCCTCCGCCACCAAGGAGGATAAGAAGGAAGAAGCCGCTGAAGAATCAGATGAAGATATGGTGGCTGGGCTATTTGACTGAGGGAATAGTAATCATTTGTTTTTAATTAGTTGGATTGGAGACTTTTGAATTGAACTCTAGCCATTTCCTTGTCATGCTCTTATCTTTTCAGTTACGTCTTTAGTATATAGTTATTATATGCATGGATAAGTTAAAATGATGTGGATTATTGTGGTATCTATCAACCTAAGAATATATGCGAGGCGAAGCGCAAGTCCTTAATAAACCAGGTTGATGTTGCAGCTGCTCTTTATATCAAAATACCCTCAGTATTTGTTCTTCAAATTTAAAGCTGAAAACCAAATTGTTGCTTAGCTAACTTCCAGTAAAGTATGCACCTTATTTTTGCGCTGAAGCTGAAGGCAAGAATAAATATCAATGAGAGAAGGCAACGGATTGGGATATATTTTCTTTTTATATTAATTTTATAACAATTTATTCGTTCGAAATTCAAGTACAACCAACATTCTATATATAATAGTAAAGAACAACTGATAAGATTTACAGTTTATCAATGAATTTGTATTTGACTTCTTCCAAGCAAACTCTGGCATGTGGTATCCCACCCCATCCCAGGTCAATCATGTGTTTGGGCTCTGTACTTGTTCCACTATCTCTGTATAAATTTCGGCATCTGACATTTGAAGGCAGACACTGAATTCAATTCAAACTATATCTGGAATCAAATTAGACGCCATATCTGGAAACAGCAAATCCCTTAAATGCCTGTTGTTGGTTCCAGAAACAATAACAAAGGACCATACTGGAGGTTGAAGAAGAGACCTGCCCTTTGTTTGATTAAAAGGATTTACTGGAGACAATTCCTAAACAAACGGACTCCCTGCCCAAATCAGGGGACTTATGGTGAGCAAAAATCAGGGTGAAGTAAATAACCCAAAATAGGATTTTGCTTTAATTCTTATTCCATACCTGCAACGCAAAAGTAATATCTGCTTCATCTACTTTTAATGCCACTCTTTTTGATCTCTCATCACGAGATTGACCTAGTTTGAGAAGCCCCTGCACAGATATTTTAGCAGATAAAATGTTGAAATACAATTAAATCATATAACTGATAAAATACTATGGATTATCATATTTGATACAAAATACAATTATATTCTATATATTTCTAGAGTAGTGTTATATAAACAAGATTTTTTATCAGGTACAATATGCTAGGCATCCAGATCGTTAAAATTCACCTGATCATTTAGCACTCCACACATGCTCGTAAATTCCAAAATTCCAACTGGTGGTATCATTGTTGACTTGCAGATGTCCACATAATGTTTATTGAGCTGCAAGCATTTTGCAATACATCAGATGCCATTCAGAGTTTCTTCACGACAACTCTTAATACAAAATTGAAAGGTACATACCTCTCCAAGTGTAGAATCCTTCTTCCCTCTGCGGAAAGTTTTCACAGCAGAGCAAAGAATCATCTGAGCTCACAAACAATTAAAATATTGTAAAAAACTTAAACACAAGAAGACGATCCCAAATGGAAAAACCCATCCGAGTTTTGACTTACTATAATTGACAACTATGTTTTCAGGAATTATATAAACTTACTTGTTGATGCTGAGGAAGGGATTGTATGGTATCCACTATAGGTGTCCTGTACGCCTTGGACAATGCAGCAGCCACATGATCAATTCTCACCTGCAGAGGAGTTTTAGAGAAAAATGCTGATTAACAAATACTGAGAGCTGGAAAAAGTAACAAGGATTAAGATAAAGGAAGAAGACAAAGCATAAATGAATTAAACACAACATGACATCTACTCTATGTTTAACATTGGTATTCTTCTAACCAATCAAGTTCTAAATTTCAAAAAAAAAAAAGTTATAATTCTATGTAGAAACCTCAGAAATTAAAGTGCAGAGTAATATACTCAGTTGTGTTCAATCTTGTCCTAGCTTGTAACACCATATGCTGATTTCCATATCTTACATGAAAACAAGTTGAACTTAAAGGAAGGAATAACATTGCTCCCAATTAAATGAACTATAATCTCACAAGATAGAGATAACAGTGGATTTTCCGAACTCATTTACAAGTTTTAAGAGAATCTGTTAAATTCTTTTGGCATAGGACTCATTTTATTAAGGCAAAACAAACAAAAAATTTTCATACCATCTAATAAGCTCTTTGTATCCTTACCAAACGGAAAGCAGAGTATTCTCCATTTATAGGAATACGATCCTTATAAAGACCTTTAATTTCCACAGAATCCTAGAATTAAGGGGGAAAGGTTGTGAAGGCACCTACAAGAATATTTTCCTGTTCTTCGTGTGATTCAAAAGCTGGGGTTGTCTGTTTCTTATGTGACCCTTCTATCATTGAAGCCGAATTTCTGCTGGTTATAGAATCTCTCCTCTCTCCTTCTAGGATCTCAATTGCGCTCCTGAATCAAATTCAAATTTTGATTACAAAGCCCCTTCCCAGAGCTCTAACTGAAAAAAGTTCAATGAACTGTTCAATTAGACACTGACCTACAAACACAAAGAGCTTTCCGCATGTCTCCAGATGCAGCTGCAACTCTCTATTATGTGTAGAGCTCAGTATAATATAAAATGTGGCCGGAGAAAGAAATTGATCAAGGAGAAAAAAGTCACCGACTTACTCTGGCACATAGTTCCAACGCTTTTGGTTGAAAAACTGTGTAAGGTAGTCCCTGGTGGAAAAGAAAGGCAGTCAACAAATAGTACCAAAGACATAATATTGTGTGATCTAAGGCAATATTTCATTAAGTAGAAACTTTCATGCAATTGTATCCTCGCCTACCATGATTCAAAGTCTTAATAATCAGTGAAAAATAGAAAGCAAATCGAGAATAAATCTTAAATTGTGCATGTTTTAGGTCATTCTGAAGCAACACTTCCTTAAAAGTGTAAACCAAACCAAGAGTAACTATACTTGTTTATAAGCAGGATAACTTGATATGTCTTCATAATCAGTGAAAAATAGAAAGCAAATCGAGAATAAATCTTAAATTGTGCTGTGCATCTTTTAGGTCATTCCGAAGCAACACTTCCTGAAAAGTGTAAACCAAAACAAGATTAACTATACTTGTTTATAAGCAGGATAACTTGATGTGTCAAACTGTATTCCATCAAGTAGAACATCTTTGTAAAGGAAAAGGGAGCTCTATTGGCTGAGGAATTGGTAATATTATATCAATGGAATATAAAATTCTCGTAGAGTTGAACTGAGCAAAATAATTACCATGAGCCTCTCCTGGAGAATTGTCAAAATTTGATCCGCAGAATAGGCCCTAAATGTTATAACGATTGGGCTGCCTGTCACAAAAAAAATTAAGTTATTAGAATAGTGAACTTGGTGACAAACCAATCTCTCGTATGTAAGGTGGTGTAAAAAGATAATCTAACTGTGAAGAATATTTATAGTGTTCAATTTCAAGATATTATCTAGTTGGTCAAAGAAAGGAAGCAAAATTTGTAAAGCTAACAAGCCAATTCCGGCAATGTATACTCCCTAAGTGATGTACTCACAATTCAATGACTGGAGTTTGGGAAGAAATCTATCAGCTAGGTCTATGGCGTTTGCTATGCCTGCAAAAGCAGATATGAATAATCTTATATTAGCTTGTTGTATAAATGAGCAAAAATTTCTTAATGAGACACTGCAGCAAAAATTACCTATCAAAATACATCTAGAAAATGGTAGAGTTGTGAGCATGAATAGATCATGAAGGAGGGCCCGGTCCTTGGTAATTAAGTAATCCAGCTCATCAGCAATTATTACCCTGCAAATAAGATATCTAACATTCATAAATTGCTCTATGCGGATTAATAAACCCACAAATGACTCATCCTATATAACCATATTAATATTCATTTCAAAAGCTTCAACAGGTAGGTTATATTGCTAAAAGCACAAATTCTTACATCATTTTCAAACGTGATGACTGTAACTCTTGAGAATACAAATTCTGAAGATGCTGTAGGTGTGAGATAGACCTATTGATACTGTTCCTTGGTTCAATTTTTCCAATAATCTGGAAAAAAGCAATTCAGTTGGTAAATATGCATCATAATTGATAGCATAAAGTCAACAAATAAGTACATGATATTTCATACCTTGCTAAAGATTTCTGACGTCTTTGTCAGAGAAGTACAATTAAGAGCCACTATATCAGGGGGCAGACAACCTGACTGGAATAGAGAAGTATGTTAACAAGTGACTCTGAACAGGCAAACACCCTACAAAAAGTTCATACACACTTTGTAATACATACATAAAAGCCTGCTGCATTTTAGACCAAATATCTACATGTAAACTGCCTTATTTTGGGTCTTAATTTCAAAATAGCTAGATAATAATCCAAACCTATTTTTTATTAAAAAGGCATTGGAAATTCTCCATTTGTCTTTTGGTCAAATGTCACAGAGAAGCGGAAAATGCAAAAAATACAATAGTGCTTGGTGAATTATAATGGGCTAGTACTGTGTTAATGCAAATCATATGAAAAAGGAATTAGTAGAAGAAGGCAGCTGCATGACCCAAGCACTAGTGTAATGGATGAAAATCTCTACAAACACACTCAAAATCATATTAGCTGCTTGTATCATTTAAGAAACAAAATGTAGAGGTCGATTCACAACCCAATGTACCTCTTTTGACCAATTAAGCAAATGTTGCTTCACTTTCTCCATTGACAATGACTTTCCAGTCCCAGGGAGACCACACAAATATAAACTCCCAACCTTTCCCTGTTCTATGCAATTTTTGCAGAAATCAAAAACCTTTTTCTGCTCATCCTCACGGCATAAAACAGTAGATGGTGCTGTTGACACGTGCAATGCCGCTTTGACAGCACCCAAATGCTCCACATCTAAACATGATAGAAAATTTAATGGATTAAAAGATAAACAAATATAGAGCAACCATCAATTATAGATTCACACAACCTTTATTCATCAAACTTTACCATTGGGTTGCCAATCTGGTTTGATTGTGAAATCACTAGACAATTTCATCACAGGTAATTGGCACCGACTTTCTAGCCTCTCATTAGAGTCCCCATTTTTTCCCTGTCAAATTGCAATATCAAAAATCCAGAGATCAATGCTAAAGGTATACAAGAGAAAGATTCTGATGATAACATATCAAACACATTTGACTCTGAAAAGTTCACAAGCCAATCAGATAATTTCCATCATTCCTCAGCTATAAACCGTTTCCTTTTACATATATCACAAACAAAGAGATGCAAATACAATCTAATTGATTATGATAAGAAGCAAAACATAAGCTCACCTTTAAAGGAGTGCTAGGGCTGGAATTGAAGCAGCTACGAGGTGATTTCCGTTGATTGGGCGTACAGATCGGAGTGCCCTGAAGTGACGTAGAATTAGATCTCAATCGCCGCTTCTGAGGCGTGGATTCACAGTTGGAACCGATCTCCTTTTTGGGAGAAGAATTGCAGCAAGAGATTGAAGGCATTGCTTAATTAGAAGAAAGAGCAACGAAGTGTGATCGGCGTTGTGAGAACAAAGGGTGTAGTAGAGCTGGCGATAATAAGATATGGTTTTAGCGGGAAAAAAAGAGTAACCGTAGCAAAATCGTCCCGCCATAGTTTTCAGTGATTTTTCCAAAGTCCACAACCCGCCATCACCCTACTCACGGTCACCATATCACTTATCCTATTCGTCCTTTTGGGCATTTTTCAATCAAATAATGGGCTTACACATGACCAACATCAACGATGGATCTAAGTCTATGGGCTAAACTCTGAACGGCCTAGACCACCGTGATCATAACATAAAAACAAGCAAGGAAAAGGTCGTCGAAAATAATTTTCCTTATTCACTCACCCTGCAATGCCCATTCTCATTTTAATTCTAAATTATCTTGCTAAAGCCAAGTTAGTGTAGGCACCACAATGTTGAAATTATACCTATGACTCAATCATTATGTAATATGTTGAATACTTTTTATTTTGTGATTATTAACTTTGTTTAATAACATGGCAAATAATTATATTATCATATTATGTTTATTGCTTTTATCCAGATATGATAAGTCTTTGATTAAATTTATACACTTGCCATCATAATGGAGATTATAATAATGAGAGTCAAGTCTTTAAGATTTAATCTAAAAATGTTCTTGATCATAGGATCATTGAACTGACCAAACTGAGAATTCTCAATGGTTAATATTACCTATGAACTGTTAAGTGAGATGTTCTTATAAAGATTTAAATATATATTTTTCTTTTGACCTGAGATCATCATAGTAATCAATAGGTCACTTATTATGTTTTGATGTCGGACACCTAGTGTGTAAAAATGCTAGTTGAATGGTCATTGGATACAATTAAGTACCTAACTGATTAGTAGTAAGTCAAGATGAGATTCATCGACTCTAGGTAATGAATTTGAGCTCTATGTTGTCATTGATCTTAATGGTTATTTCAAAACCTTGGCCAGGGCGATTGAATGAGTGAGGAAAGGAGTTTCTTAAGTCATTCACTATTCATTAATGATCGACTTGTAATATAGTTGGTTATTTAATAGGGATTGACAATTAAACTATACCTTAGAATAACTCGGATTTATAATGATGGAAGGTAATAATACATTATCCTTAACCAGATTCCGTCTTTGTAAGGTTGTTACTTCACACTATCCGGTCGTTGAGGAGTGTTGTTAGATGCTAACCTTAATTAGTAATTAATTGGATTAATCACTACCGGCTTAATGATGAACCTATGTGGTCACACACTTACGAGTGTAATATTTTTTGTTTATGATTATTTAATTTATTACGAGATAATTTATTAAATAATCTATGTGGCATATTATTATATTTTTTGCTAACATAGAAAATATAATTAATATTAAAAACTCTCTTGTGCAAAATAAATCAATAAAATAAAATAGTTTTATTTTATTTCCTTTTATAAATAATAATAATAATTTTTTAAAAGGAGTTAATCAAAATGGCAAAAAAACGTCGGATGGTAAAAGGTTACCTTGCCTTGGTTTGGCTTTTGTTTTTTGTTTAAAATAAAAGAGGAGTTTTTGTCTCCTTGTACGTACGTTTAAAAAAACAAAGAGAAGAGAGGTTGTTGACTCTCTCATTTTTTGTAATGTTTAAATAAAAAAATGAAGAGAAGAGAGGTTGTTGTCTCTCTCATTGTTTTAATGTTTAAATCAAAAAGAGAGAGACAAGAAAATTTGTTTTCTCCATTCTTGAAGAAAAGGTTCTTCAAATTTTACCATAGTCATATCCAGTATTAAAAGCGGGACATATTTTTCAGTGTGAAGTGCATAAAGACTTCATATTTTTGAAGTTCACTGTCGATTAATCCTCATAAATTTCAGGTATCTCTTTGTCTGTTCTTGTAATTAGTATGAATTTTAAACACAATAGATGAATAAAGGATTGCAATTTTTTGCTTCCGCTGCGTATGCAATCCTTCATATCATTCTCGTAGACCACGTGGTTACTAAACTCTTTTCTTTCTCTTTTTTTAAACTTTGACAAAAAACTTTCCCCATAAGATAAAAGCTTAGTTTTGCCTTACAATATGATTTTGTATTTTTTTTACATAAAAAGTTTCTTTTGACTATAATATTTATATCAAAAGATAAATAACAAAAGTATTAATTTAAATGTACACATTTTTAATGAACTATAATTTAGAACATTTCAGTATGTTTATAATGATCTATAATATTTTGAAAATGTTTAATTTAAATCCTAACTTAATATTCATATTAAAGATCTATTAAAAATTCTATCATGACCTATTTTAATATTTATTTGTGAGCTCACTTGCTAATTATATATGTAAGCTACCAAAAGAGGCCCATAAATATAGGCCCTCCTGCCTCTTGTTTAGTAGATAATGTTTGGTAGTGAATGGAACTGAAGAGGAATCACAATGAGGAATAAAAGCTACATAACTAGACAACAATGTTTAGGTTAGAATGATGTCTTTATATAATGCCTCCAAAATATCTTGGTTGACTTTACAGGAAGAGTGAGAATAATCTAATTAAAAGTGTTGGGTAAGAAAGAACATAAGTGTTGAGGATAAGATGGTTAAGTGGGAAATTAGTTCTACTCTTATACTAAACTATTTGGCATATAATCTGGAGTATGAGAATTTGAAATGATAAATTTTAGTTTAACTATTGAATTGTACATGCGAATGATTATGAATGTGCAATTAAAGAAGATGCCCAGGACAAAAGATGTTAAAAAAGTAAGTTATTAGGTAAATATATAGTGGTGGAATGCTCCGGAGAAAGCATGATTAAAAAGTAAGGTATTAGGTAAATATACGGTGGTGGATTTATTCGGAATAAGTTGGAGTTTGATTAATTGATTTTGATGATTATTTGCCATATGAGTGATCAAGTTTGTAGTGATTTGTGATGAGGATGTGTGATTTGACATTACATTTCAAATGAAATATTTGCTTCGAGATTATAAAGACTAGTTAAGGTATGGATTAGTTAAATGTTAGTTAGATGTGTTAATCAAAATGCCTTGAGCTCTGTTATTAATGTTAATTGGTGATGCTGATTAAGGATATTAAGGATGGGCTAATTGGAATAAGGAGAAGATCACTGATGATAAATTAACATGAAGTGATAGTGTGATGGGTCATGAAAGTGACTTATAGGGAAAAGATTAGAATAAAAAACAAAGTAATAAGTAAGAAAAGAAGATGATTGGCTATAAGGAAGGCAAAAATTTTAAGAAAAAGTATGACATTTAATGGTGAATTTTAGGGTATAGTTAAAGGTAAAATGTAAGGTAGATTGCAATTGGTAAATAAAGCATCAGATATGGTTTTGGAAAAATGATGAGGTAGAATGGAAGTATGATTGGTTCATGATGTGAGAAGTTAAAGGAATGAGAAATTACTTATTTATGTAAAAATAAAAGATAATACTCAAATGGAAATGAACAATAATTGATATGAGGGATGTGGAGTCATATGGAATTGATAAATAAGATTTTTAGGTTAAATCGAATAACAATGATTACAATTGGAAACCTATTGGTGATAATGACTAAAACTTTAGAGTTAAGGTTATTGTTAGATCCTGTTTCCGGAGTCTAACTCGTGAATAAAATGTGAGCGCAACACTCTGTAGGATTCTTATAATAGAATCTCATTAGCCATCAAAGGTTCATCTTCATTCTCATAATATCTCAAAATTTCATAATTGAGCATTTGATATACGACAATTTATTCTTATGATTATATCCTCAATCGTCACCCTAAACATATCACTCATTTTATCTCTTACTTCCATATCAAACCAAGTACATTTCAAGCTCCATTCAAGCCTAAATGTATCATAGGACAGTATTGATAAGTCCACAATTTATACATGTACATGATTTGGGACAATAGGCATAACTTTCACTATGGATGTCGGATTAAGGACATTCAAGTATGGTTTCGAAGAGGACTTCGAGTTCTACAACTTTTATGCAGACCCTAAAGAGAGATTTTACCATCTAGAGGTCAAAAAAATTCACATTTATATAACTATCCCGAGAATGTCTGCTTAGTGAACATATGTCCCTCCAAACGGACATGAACTGAGTTGGAACGCTAGAATTGCCAAGAAGGTCCACCCAACGGACATTTATGGTCAATTTTTAGATTTCTAACTCTTACAAGTTACCTATGACTCTTATGCATATCTATCATTTCTAACTTATTTTCCTCATCATTTTCCTTCATTATCACTTTCGTTTCAGCTCAATATCATTTACATCCAAATCATAATCTATGTTTGGTCATCAACCCAAATACATAACATTCAAACTTATACACATTCATCATAAATTGTTGATCATGATCACATAAATACAACATCAACCATGTCAATACATTCTTTAATAATTCTCAACTCCCTTCATCACCTTCATTTCATCTTTAACTTATCACACTAATTATTCCCCTTTCAATACACCATAGTACTCATTGTCTGTTAACTCAAGTAAAGAAAAAGGCTATAAAGTGTCCAGCATACATCTTGTACAGCATCACTAACTTGTAAAAATCCTATCTTTCAAATTCGATCTCCAAAAATTTCACATTTTATATCATCAAAAATCTAAGAGGATAAACTACAACTTCCAAGAAGACATTCTTGTCCAAAACAGCCTAGATTAATATAGTTTTTCCACTGAAGTCAGAACACAGATCCCCTTTGAATGCTTGAAAATGCAATGCGAAAACTTGAAAAGTCATGAGCAAAACATAAATATATTTCATTAACATCAAAAGACAAGAGTTTTACAAAGCTTTAATGGGCATTTCAAGACCTAAATGCATCATTGGTCTCATAATCCAAAAATACAAAATATACATAAACGAATGTTACTTGAAACGCGACTAAAGCCTTGAGTTTTCCTATACTAATGTAAATATAAAAGAAAATATGCAGACTTGGAGTGATGCCTTGACTCTCTATCACTCGATCTCTTGCTCTTCACTTGGAGATGGGGAGGAATGGGGGTGAGCTTAAAAGCTCATAGGTAACAAGTTTATAGTGAATAAACAAGCAAAACCATTGAAAAGATTCGTTGCCATAGTAAATTACATTGAATCCATAAAACTCGTATTTCTCAAATTCTTAAGCTTGTCAAGCAATTATAAACAACGTAATTCATGTATTTCTCAACTTATCAAACAATCATAAACACACAAGCAATCATAATGGTTTGGGTAGTCCATAAACATGAGGGAGTTCTTACGAAGCTACGATAAATATGAGGGAGTTCTTGCGAATCTCCAGTAAACATGAGGGAGTCTGTGAAGAAGCTCTATGCCACTAGCCGGCAAGTGGGAGAAGCCTTTAACATGGTCAACATGCATGTGACATAACAAAATGGACCACCACAAACCCACATAAATATGAATTTCATATCTGGTAAACATCTTGCACAAATGGCACATTTCGGAAACATGATTTCCATAAGTATGATATTTTTGAAATACAATTTCCATCATCATTTCGTAAATCATCATCAAGATTCACGTACCAAACATGTAGCAATTACTTAAATCATTTAAGAAGCAATGAATGCAACATTTATAAAGCAATTGAAATCATTTAACGTTATTGATTTGGAAAAATACTCATAACTCATTAACTCAACTATAAACATGTAACCCACCTGAAATCCTTGCTTAAAAATGCCCCTCCTCTTGCTCGTCTTACCTCTCTTGATTCCTTTTAACATTGGCAAAATTCCAATTCAATAGGAATACAAATTGAGAACCCAAAAGGCATATTCACTAAAAATTGATTCTAGAATACTTAAACCCATGTCTTTCCTAAGCTTCATGAACTAAAACCCTTCCAAAAATCCAAAGGATTAAAAACGGGCTTACCTTGAATCTTCTCCAAACAAAGAGATGTTTGGCTCAAATGGAAGCTCTTATCTTTCTCTTTCTTTTTCTCTTCTTGAATACCCTTCAAAACACTCTTAAAAACAAAGAAAAGATGAAACCCTAACTTTGTCTTCTTTCTTTTCTCTCATGAACGACTCTCTCTCATTGCTCTTTCTCTTTCATGTTTTTCACTCCTTCTTTCCTTTCATTCATGTTTTTTTCCATTTAATATACAAGACAACATTTTTTTCTCTTCCAATTTGACCCTTAATGAGTGCTAAATGTCCACTTTACCCTTTCTTTAATGCTTCATGGCTTTTATACTTACGTAACATGCCACAATTGCCCTCAATACATTCCTACTGCTTTAATTTAACTAACCAGTGTAATAAAATCCTATTAACACTGTAATAATTAATTAAACTTTAATAATAATTATGTCACGACCTCATAATTTAGTTAAATCATGCTTAACTCAATAAAAAAATTTAGGGGCCAACAGTTATGTAGTATAAATCTTAAAAGTAAATAACAAATGGATTCAAAGGGTGATTGTGTTAGAGATAAATAATAAATTGAATAATGAATAAGGAGCTATGGTAGATTATTTGGTGATGTAGTATTTATGGAAGCAAAGATAGGTACTATTGGATAAAATATTAAGGTTATGAATTAGGATAAAAGTGATGTTTAACTACTATTTTTAGGCAACTAATATTAGATAGTTGTTAATTACAATGAAAAAGAACAAAAATTTATGGATGGTCATAGACAAAGGAACTAAATATGTGGACATGCTAGAGATACTAGATGGAGATATTTATTGAATGATGATTGATGATGTTGGGTTACATTAAGTAGTAACAATTAAGAGGAGAGATAGCAAACATATTTAAAATAACTAGGTAGTGTTTAGAGAGGAAAGTGAATTGAGATGGAGATTAAGATCAAAGAAAAAATATTTGGAGATTTGGTAATAAAAGACGATAAGAGTGAATAGATAAGTTAATGATGGATGTTTGCAACTTGGTAATGGTTTTGTAATGACTACATGCATAAGGATGATTAGAAATGTGTCCCACGTGGAGAACTGATACATATAGATGGGAGGCCATTTTTAGGAGGTAACATAGGAGTGAATGGTATTTATTCTAGGAGGAGAAATAAAAGTTGAATGAGGAAATGGTTAAAACATACGAGTAAGAGAATTATGTAGTTTACATACTTATAAATAAAGGTTTGGGCAAATTTATAATGATTTAGGAGTAAGACCAATGTATATAGATTGTTCAAGAGTGATTAAGTCCTAAGACTGTATTGTTTTCGAGGTTGATTCTGGAGTTGTAGGAAACTAATATGAAAATGGTTCAACATAGAGAATGTGATTTTAAATATGAATGAATTTATGAGCTAGTGATGGTAAATGAAATTTTAATGAGTTATGGTTTTAGGAATATATTTTTTAAATGAAGTTGTGATTAGTCACAATTGTCTCATTGATTTAGATTTGAATTTATGTTGTCGTATAGTTATGACTTGTTGAAAAGAAAGTAGAAATGATATTAGATTCGAGAAATGTATCAGATGGTAAATAAGGAGAAATGTTTTTGAAATCTTGTTTTATTGTTAATCAATGGTGAATTTTAAATATGATAAAGTAAATTTGTAACATATTGATTTGATTTTACAAAAAGTAGATTGTGAGATGAATGTGATAAATTGACCTGAGTTTTTTAACCGATTTTATCTTAATTAATTATTTTCAAGATTTGAGGATATTTTGGGAATGTTTTAACAAGAAAGAGAATTACAATAATTGAATTAAATAAGATGCTATGTGTTTCTGAGTAAGGCAAAAATGATGTGTTTAATACTTACAGTCAAATTTCTATTATTTGATATGATGTCCTTATGAGGATTTTCCCTAGCCTTGTTAAATAAATTATAGCTTTGTTAATGTATGCGTATTTTTTGGATGATGATTCTATAATTACTTTACAAAATATTACGCTTATACTTTTCAGGAGTAACACTTTCAAATTTCAAGGATGAAATTTTATTTAAAGGGGGAAAGTTTTCATGCCCTAATTTTTTTTATATTTTTCAATTACTATCTAATCCTATTAATTTATATTTGTCTCATACAATATGCATTTTTCTATTATTTTTATTCTTGAACTTGAATTTTTTAAAAGTATTTTGCATTTTGGTGCTTAGAAAGGAAATTTTTTATTTTTTAATTAGGAGATATTTTTTGAATAATTGGTGGAAATTTGATGATAAATTTGAGGATTTAGAATTTTCGGACAAAAGATTAAGAATAATTGATGTTAGTAAATAAATTGGATAAAATGAAATAAATTGCATTTATTAGATGAAAATTATTTTGAAGTAATTAGTGTGCTTATAAGTTATAAAATATTTGAAAATATATTTAAAAATAAAAATAAAAAATGGATGGACTATTGAGGACAAAAAGAAGAAATAGGTAGAGAGATGCTTACTAAGGGTATAGTTAAAATTTTACACTATACGACATGGATATAATTGTTTTTTTAAAATATGTCAGTTAAAGTTTAAGATCTGCAAAAGAGAAGAATTTGAGAGAGAAGGGGACAACATTCCTAGAAGAGAAGAGAGAAACAGAGTGAAGGAAGAAAAAAAAAGGCTTGGAGGAAGAACACTTGATTTCCAACAATAAATGAGTGGGATTGCATTCCTTCTTAAACCTCTCTTTAAATAAAATATTGTATGATGATTTTGAGTGAAATTTTATTGGAATACTGAACTTTCATAACTGTTTATACATATTATAAATGGCTATAAAATGGTTCAAGTATGTTGTAGTTTGTGAGATATAGGTTAATAAGTGTAGCAATTTTGTTTTAGATGTGAATAACTGAGATGTTTTGCTCTAATTATTTTTGGATTCAGAGTTAAGAATTTGATAGTGTAAAACATAAAATTTGTATATATACATGTTTAATTTATTCCCATAAAAGGGCAAGTGCCTAAATAGTATAAGTTAGGACATATGGTTAAATATCTAAAACTGGTCTATCTAGCAGGGCTGCATTGAGTCTAACATTTTATTCATGATTTGAGGGTTTAGAGAACTGATTTACAAGTTGGTTAAAGCATGAAAGTTATAGGTTGTTCAGGGTCTTGCAGCATCATATGTATTTTATTGCTAGGAGTTAATTTGAAGAACTGCAAGAATTGAATTTGCAAAGGTGTATAACATGGAAGTTGTGTGTGTGCATGGGTGCCTGTGTGTGTGTTTTATAATCCATAATCTTTAATATGTTGCAATCTCCAATTATCTTTTTACTTTATCTCCCCGATTTGTTTTAGGTGAAGCACACTTAATCGAATTTCATTTCATCATCTCTTTAGTTCGTCTATTTTGATATCATCTCTTTGCTTCATCTATTTAAGTTCAAGTATGTGATAACTTTTGTTTTAATTGATTTTGGGTTATATTTTCAAGGTTAAGGTTAAGTAGACATTGAGGTCCCCTCTTTTTTTTTGTCAATAGTGGAGGAATATTTATAGGTAACAAAGTTATTCATATGGTCTTAACATAATATAGTGTTTGGGATTTTTATACATAGTTTTAAATATAAACGGATTGAATCCTCTTGATAAGATGTTATTGATAGGTAATTTTCCAAATTTTAAATTAAAACCTCTTATCCTGTAAGTATACAGAACGAAAATCGCAGTATAGATAGGTATCGTCCCATAAGGATTAGTTAGTCACCTAAATGTTACAAATTTCATTTTGTTTAGGAAACTCAAATAATTATTAATTAGATTTGAAAGATTTAAAATATAAAAATTAAGAGTCAGACATACTCATTTTAGGGTTGTCACAAAAGTAAGAACATAAATTTAGAAAATAGTGAATCAAAGTATCAATTTAACAACTTAGGATTATTACCTAACTATGTATTCTCTCACTTTAGCAATGTTTATTATATCAAGTCTGAAATTTCCTAATGTCCTAGTTCTTTGACTCTCATTACTTGAGCCAAATAAGATTTGTTTAACGAAGTAAATGAATTATGTAAGCTCTCACTTTCCATTTTTCACTTTACCATTAAAAGGATACGAATAGATTTTTTGACAGCCACTTTTCCATTCAAGATCTCTCTCCAAATGGCAAGGTAACTTGATATATGGAGTATCCTTGGTGTAAACCTACTCTCATGGCACTTACTAACATATTTTTTAAGTCCATATCTCTATATGAGCTAAGTATGGACAGTTATATACCATAAACATCAAACAATATCAAACACATCTGTAACATTGAATAAAGTGAGGTACTACATAGTTTAGGCAATAACAACCCTAATAACTACATATAAATCCATAAAAATCTCATCCAACATGTTCATAACATATCCATACATCCTTCTCAAACAACAAAATACAATAAAGAAGCAAGAAAAGAGAAGAAGCAAGGTTTATATGTTGAAGAGAAAAGCTGGAATTCTAAGGTGGCAACTTTGTGTCTCCTTGAAATCTTTTGATTCCACCTTGAATCCTCTTGATTTTTCTCTCAAAAATGCATTATTCTCTCTCACTTTGATGTCTTGCATGGCCTCTTCTTTTCTAGGGTTTAAAATTGATTTTTTATACCCCATTTAATGCTTAAAACAATGTAGGAAGGAGGAAGTTGCCAGCTGGAATTTTCCAAAAAACTTTGTTTTCTGTCTTCACTTCAATCCATGATATCTTATTGATTTTTTATCCAAATTGGGCCGTTATTTCACAAATTTGAAACTGTATTTCTCCTCTTTATTTTGGATTAAAAACAAGAAACATCTAATAAGAATTATATCTTGCAAAAGCTTAAAATTGGTGATAGGTCCACCTAGGAAAATTCCAGCTTTCTTTTGGGTCACATGACTTGCTTTCTCTTTGGTTCTTCTATCCTCCCATCCCTCAAAAATGCCTTCAAACCTATTGATTAAAAACAAAACTAATCACTTAATCATGCCCAAAACATATGTGATTCATACTAACATAATGTAAGAAAAACACTTGTAACAATGCCATGCAAAATTCATGCAAAACCTAATCTTAAAGACCTAATTCACACACATTCATGCATATTCGCATACATTCATACATAATCGTGCTATTATATGAAACTAAGACAAAAATAAACTAAACAAGTTAACAATAAACAATTTATCACAATTAACTAACAAATTATTGTTGAAGGTAAAACATATCTACTTATTTTATGCTAAAAAATCGCAAGTGCACGGGTCGTGACTTGTAGTAAAAAAAGCAGATATCGATCCCATAGGGATTGATGCCTAGACGTCACTTAATTTAAATACAACTTTGTTTGAGAAACTAAATTGTGGAATGAAAATAATTTGGAAAATTAAATTAAAATTAAAGAGACTAATGTAAATAAAGGACAATATCGCAATTACAGAAAATATGAATTCAATAATCTAAATGTTAGAGATTACTTTTTCCTTATTTTTTCTCCCTCCTATTTTATTGATTGAATTGTGTCTCACCCTAGATTTCTGAATGTACTAATTACCCCCTCTTAAGGTGTAACTATTTGTCCCTAATCGAATTAATGGGAATCGATTGAACAATCTCTCAACCTACCCAATGACTCTACCGATTCAACTAGTTATTAAACTATCATATAGGTGATCAATTGAATAATCGAGATCTCTCTTCTAACTATTCAATTAACATGATAATTGCTAGTGTATAGGTTGCCAACTCTCGTTGTACAATCCTACACGAATTTCATCTCACTCACTCTCTCAATTTGTTACAAGATGACAATTAAGAACAACAATCAACAAAGACAATTGTATTCAATTTAATAAAATAGGAGTTTTGAAAAAAATAATTCAAAAGCAATCCCTAAAATGAAATCAGCCTAACATGGTATCCATAACATCATCAACAACCAAATAAATCATTTTTACAAAGAATAGAAGAGGTTAAAATGATAGAAAATTGAATAGAAAGACTCTTTCTCTTCCTTGCCAAAATCTAGAATTTTAGTGTTGATGTGCTATTTTGCCCAATCTTGATGATGATCCTTGTCTTCAATCCTTCCTCAATGCTCTAAACATATGTTCTTCACTTAAGGATAGTGTTTCTATAGGTGGGTATCGTCTCTCTTAAAGATGGAGGCTTAATGATGTTTTTGTAGTTCAAAAATCATAGGTTTAATGAAGCTTCGTAGATTACCTCGGATTACAATTCCCACGTCCGTGGGAGTTTGCATAATTCCCATAAATGTGGAAATTTGGCACAGATGAACTCTCCTTGTCATCTCTTCTTTGATCTTTTGTTCAACCTCCAAGTTGCTCCCTCTTCTTTCCTACACAAAAATAGTCAATTATTACCCTCAATTAGCATCAAACACATATGAACAACAATGGAAATCAAACTTAATGAAAACATACAAAATGAATCCTAAACTAAAACAATAAACAACAACTATGCAAGAAAACACATGCAATTACCTATAAAAACATATCCTAATGCACACCTATCACCTCTTCTATTCACAACCTGGAGATTCAAGTGAGACAGCTTTCCCATGAATTTTGTATGAGAAGTTTGGAAGACTCTCTGAGCAATATGGAATTAGATCAACAAAAGCAATATGAGGCTATCATACTTAGAAATGGGGAAGAGCAAGAAAAACCAGTGGGAAATCAAGTTGAATCCCATCTTGTAGAAGACTAAGAGATGAAGAAAGAGGATGAAGAAAAGAATGAAAACTCTCCCTATTATTCTTTAGATATTGGTATATCATATTTGAACATCAAAAAAGCTTGGGTAGATGTCTATAAAGAGAACCTCATCATTAGGATTAGTGATGACTAAATGACATTCAACATGAATGATGTATTAAAGACTCCGGAGGAGGGCGACTCATTTAGAAAAAATGATGTACTCAAATCTTTGAAGGAACGAGAGGACAAAGAACAGTTGACAACAAACATTAAATTTGAAGAAGCTATGGAAGTCTCTGTGCAAGAAGCTAAAGAAGAAGAGGAGATAAAGGCGAATGAGGAAAAACCAAGAAGAGAACAACTCATCCTTTTACCGGGCAAACTACTGGATTCTATGAAAGATTCAGGCTTACCCATTTCCATAATTAAATATCAATTCGGAATGCATTACCCTACTAATTCTCTTACTCTCTTTGAATCAATCATAACATAGGAAAGCCAGCTCAGCATCAAGCATATTTAGTCCCTGCCTCGGAGACATCACCACCTTAGTCACCGTGGTGGTTTCGTGTTCTAACCTTTTTCTTTTCATTTTTGTTAGTATTTTGTTCTTTTTCCTTTCGTATATTGTTTCATTCTCCTTTTTGTGCTGTATGTATCCTTTTCACGTTGAGGGCAATGTGTTGTTCAAGTATGGGAAGGGTTGTCTATTTTGCTCTGAGTCTGAATTTTGCATATTATTATGTTACTGTGTTTAGGTTGTATATTGTGAATTGTATGAATGTGTCACTGGATAGGACTTAACGAGATAGATTTAACCTTAAACATATCCTTTTATGTTGCAAAGATTTATTAGCTTGTGAAAATTAGTGACCTAAGTTACTTAGGGCTAAATATGCTTGTTAATTAGGATATGATGTTAGTCCATTCACCCTAGGAATTTTCCATACTCATTTATAATTTTAGGTCAATCAAATAAGTGGCATTATTAGTACATTTTCATGAAAATGATTAATTAAAGAAATAAGGTAGGCAAAATTTTGTGTTAAAAAAAGTTGCATAAATTTTCACTAAAATAACTATTCCGTTGGCCTTCACGTTATGAATAGAGCTAGCAGCCAGTTGAGAATGTGATGTAGCTGAATAACTAGATTGAAAAGCATCACAAATATGTGCCTTCTTGTAAAAAAGTTGTAATGACATTACAACCAAGCAGTTTAATAACAACATGACTTAGTTGAGTAACCGGATCAACATTCATCATAAATATTTGCCTCTGCGTAAAAAGACTAGGCTCATGTCTTTAAAGAAAAATCAACAAAAAGAATTTTTTCAAATAAAAACCTATCAAAATTGTTAGTAACTTGATTTTTCATGAAAACCTACTAAGGAATTGCTACACTTTTGTTTTGACTGAATGATTATCAATGTATGTGTGCAAGTGATAGAGGTGAGTAGACTTAACATTAAATTTTTAATTAGTTTGTATATTTAGTCTAAGGTGCTTAGATGCAGATTTCGCTTTTTAATAAGTTAGAACAACTTGAAGGATTGTGTTTATAGTTAAATTTGTTTCGCTAAGTTGAAGCCATTGTCTCATTATTACATACACATGTTTTGTGTTTTCTTGAATTGTTTATTATTTTGTTTGCTTCAAGACAAGCAAACGTTTAAGTACGGGGATGTTGATAAGTGAAATTGCATCATGTTTAGGGCATTGTTTTATATGTGTTTAGCCATTAATTCGATCATTTAGTATGTGTTTAGGTTAGAATTGTGTTAGTTTGTTAATTATTTGTGTTTTAAGTGTTTTAAGGGTTAGTACAA
>JANIIA010000009.1:41627183-41644274 GCA_027478495.1 Erythroxylum alaternifolium
TCCTCCCCCGTGGGCCACAGGTCCAGATGTCACATAGGACGTCGGGCCGTGGACCCGCCCGGGGAGGGGTTCCAGCAAACGATCTGATTCAAGGAGATTTAATATTCTAGTTGTAACGTTGTGAGGTTTTGTGTTCCAAACCTTTATTCAAGTTTTAATTCAAATATTTCTTGTTTTGAATTTTCATATTTCATAAATGATTAATATTGAATTAATATGAAATTTTAGTTTAATATTGATTATTCTATCACTATCCAGGAATTCAATGATCTGTAATTGTTATGAAGGATTGGTACAAGTAGCAAATATGTTATTTATGAATTTCCATATTTAACTTATGGTAAACAAGAAAACTAAGTTGAATAATTCTGGCTATCTCAATTATTTAATTTAGGCTTAGTCTTTTTCACTAAGTTTATTGCTATCATTTATTTGATATGGAATACTATCACACCCAATCAATAGACAATAAGTTTTGTTGGGTTTGAACCAATTAATTTAGGAAAATTTGAGACTTATTACGGCTATCTTGATATGTTTTAGACTAACTGGTTGAATTGTGAAAATGTTCTCTTTAAACTAATGATCAATGTTATAATTAAATGAGATATTTCTCTTAAATCAAAGTTCGATAATCTTGTCTTTCTCACTTTTATATTAAGTTGATTTAATTTGATTTCTTATTAATTTTAGTTAATTGGATACTTAAACAAAACCCCCTTTTTAATTTTATTACTTGAAATTAAGAAACTAGTGTTTAGTTCTCTAAGGATTTAACATAGTTCCACGACTAGTATAAGAAGTTTGGAGAATTAGAATTATTTTGGGGACTTCGACAACCCTATTACATTTACATACACTCTTCAATTTTGTTGGTAGTTTAAATTGAAAACTTATATAGTTGAAAATGTATCTGACATGAAACGACCTTAGACTTGGTTCACAATTTATCATTATCTCAGTAATCATTTGCAAATTCTTCCTTTGAATGTGCTCGTTGTAATCATATTTTTATAACATTAAATACACAATAGGATCAGTTGAAACTAAAGCTTGCTTATACACTTGCAAATTGTTAGTCAAACCTATCAATTTAAGAAGTCAAAGTAGTTAGATACACTTGCAAATTGAACATTCATATTATAAATAGGTTATTCCACATTAAGCTTTTAACAAATTGAGAAGTATTATACTTTGAGTCAAGATAAAGGCCTTAATTAATAAATTCTTTAATGTTATTAACTTGTAGAAGTATTAGGCTTCATATTTGTTTGATTAAAGGTCAATGAAAAATTAATTGAATTTATTATTCCAATAAGTGGAGGGTTTATAATCATCAACAAAATGAATTGAATATATTATTACATTTTATGGATTTATTAGACTGGTGGATGTTGCATTGGTCTTTGGCAATTTCTATCTTTCTCTTTTCAAGCTCATAAGGTTCTAAGTAACAAATACAACTTTTACAAGTTCAGATTCAGTGTTTTTGCTAGTCTTAAGTTTTTGTCTCTTTATACTTAACTTGGCATAAAAAAAGCAAGAGAATTAACTCAAAGTTATGATGGTGAGGATATTCATCCCTTCATTTATTTATAAACATCAGATCACAATAACACTTTTTATTCAATTCACACACACACACAATTAAAAGTGTCATATATATCTAGCTAGGAGGCATGTTATGTTTAAGAAATCATCTAAGTAAATTCTAAGTTTCATTTCATCTAAAATAAACAAAAGGAAGAAATTCATTATTTTATTACCTTTTTCATTTGAAAAGAACTCGTCTTATTATAGTAAATAAATAAATCAAGTTATATCAAAATGTATGATTTATTGGCAACAATTAGAAGGAGTCCTTAACATTCTTTATTAGATAAATTAGGTTATTATAAATTGAGAGTTTAAAATTATTATTACGGGAAATATACAGAATTGCAAAAACGTGGTCCTCTTTCTTAGTCAATGATTTAAGTTCATAAAACTAAAATTTTTGGTAAAATATGTTTTAAATGTTTATATTTTCCAGAATTTGTAGGCACCAAACTATATTTTATGTGTAAATTCTACTGGTCTTCTCTGCTAAATTCTTAAAATTGATACTAAATTTACATATGTTTCACTCAATTACTCATAGTCTCATTTATTTTTTTATATGTATATATTCCTAAATTTGTATATTCTTATTTACTTACCATTTTCATGGTTAAAATGACTCAATATGAAAGGTTGAAGTTATGTTATAGTGATACTTTAAACAAGATCTTGAGTTAAGTAATGAAAGAGGTCATTAAATTATATTGATAAAAGTTGACCTTAAGTTTGTCAATTATAAACAAATTAATAAGATAGGAATGAGACTTGGATACCAATAAATGTATAAGGGTTATTTTAGAGTTCTAGATTTTAGATTCAATGAGTCTTTAAGATTTATTAAATCTAATAAAAGTTTAATTAGGTTAATTGATCTTTTGAAAATACATAGGACAATTGAGGTGTTTGTTACACATAAGCTTGATGTTCTTATTATAAATCCATAAGTTTTGGTTATAACAAGAAATGATGAGGATGTGGGCCTTAATGGGGATGTTGTTCATGATGAAGTTAATTATGTACTATTGGAAAAGAGAGTACTAATAAAAATCATAGGGATATAGACCCTGATGGAAACACTATGTATGATAAAGTTGAAGATGATAATGAAACTAAAAGAGGACATGATACATTGGATGTATCAATTCCAAATGGCCACTAACCAATGGAGATCGACTTTAGTGGCTATAGAAGTTGCTTTGATAAATGATAGTACTATAGTAGAGAGGATCTTGGGGAGGCAATTAGAATACCTAATACAAGTATTAAAAATGAAATATTTGGTGTTACATCATAATGGACATTGGGTATAGAATTTGATGATGTAAAAGAATTTAAAGATGACATTGAAATTATCCAACAGAAATAGGGATTAATGTTAGTTAGGAAAAGGTGTCTAAGTGCATTAGAGTAAGATACATTGAAGGATACAAAAGGGAATCGTATATAACATGTAATAGTAAGGACAATATTTCAAAATCAAGATGAAGAATGTAAGGAAAAGAATATATTTGTGAATTTAACCATATGTAAGGCTACGAAGATAAAAGTGAAGGAAGTAGAAATTATTAGGATATACTTATGAATACTCAAATCTTCAAGTTTATATCCATAAGTTGAAACTTAACAATCCTAGTTTAGTAGTGAAACTGGCATTATTAAAGAATTAAGAAACCTTGTTATTAAATTTAAGAGGTTATATATTTCTTTTGTAACTATGACAGGATGATGAAGATACCTAAGGTCCATATTTATGATGGATAAACATTTCTTAAAGACTAAATTCCAAGTGCAACTAATCAAGGTAGTTAGAAGGGATGGAAATAAAGGCATGTATCTTATAGTATGGGCAATTATGGAAGTATAAAGTACTGATTCACAGAGTTAGTTCATGTCACTTTTATTAGCTGATTTAGATTTAGAACATAGGGATAGAGGATATGTAAAAGGTACTTTAATATAAACTTTTGTTTATTTATTATACAATATATTATTGCCTTGTATTATTTGACTTTTGTTTATTAACTTATGTATCTAAGGATTAATAATAGTTACTGAGGCCACACTACCAAATGTATGTCATAGAATATGTTCCAAACATATTTATAACAATTGGTATGGACACTGGATTGGTAAAGGAGGTAATCATGAGCATATGCATAGTTTATATATATTGAAGATTTATTGAGCAACTGAAGAAATTAAAAAAAAACAATTATACATGTGTTTTTACATTGCTTGAATATCCATAACATTTTTTATTTAGGTCATAACAATAATTTAATTCAAATTCTTAGGCTAGGTCAAACCAATAATTTAAGTCAAAATTTCCAATTTTTTATAATTATCTGATTAAGACATTCAATGAATGGATCCTATTAGCAAGAGATAAACTAATGTTTAGTATGTTAGAAACTATAAGGACAATGATCATGAAGAGACACGCTATTTATGGAAATCAAGTGTCCAACTTACATTTTTCAAGAAGTCTAACAAAAGATAAGGAGGCAATATAGTAGAGGACTGCATGGAATGGTGATGGAGAATGTAGGTTTAATAAAAGGGATGAATAGTATATGGTCAGAATAGGAAGAGAATTTTTTTTGGAAAGTAAGTAATATATTCATTTAAAAGGAGGAAATTGCAATAAGAAATGAAATCCATCTCCTACAATTGGAGTTTAAACATAACAACAAACTACATATTAAGATAATTCCTTTCGTACACTATCTACAATTTGATTAGTATCAAGAATCAAGTAGAGATGAGTTGTAGACGAGTAGCTGTCAAAATCTTCATTCTAAACTTAAGATAAAACTCCATTCAGGTGGATTTGTTGTACTGTTGGAATTTCCTAAATACCTTATTGTTCCTCATCCTCCATATGAAATGCACCAAGCATAGCAAAACTAACTTTAAATACCTTGCAATCTTCCTTACTTTTCCATTTCAAAACCATTATCCTAGATAAACATTCCATCCAGACGAGGATATTGTCTTGTAAATCAAACAAATTAAGAAATTTTCTCCATATTTGACTTGTATGACAACACTTAAAGATGTGATTGATTGTCTCATCCTCACTGGTACATAGAGGGCATGTCTTATCAGGGATCTGGAATTTTATACTATCCTTAGTTCCTAGCTTTTGTGTAACAACTAACCAGAGAATAAATGAATAAACCTAGACTATTTCTAAACACCATATTAGCTTGTAAAGAGGAAACCTAGTAAGTGGACCAAATAGTATCTGTTTGCATGAAAGAGCATTAAACTTATGTGATCTATGTAACTCCCCATCTAACTTCATCCTTTAGCATCTGATTTGATAAATAATCTGGTATGCAATTTGTAATTGAACTGATTCCCTACCTGTGTGAAATGACAAATACCACTTTTCATCTTGAATAAGTTTATGTATCTTGGAATTTTCAAGGATTAGGCCTTTAAGAATAGTAAAGTATTGAGTGTAGCTTAAAGGCCTAAGTGAATGCTAATTGTCAAACTAGAATTTAATACTATTCCCATCTCTAATGTAATGCTTGACATGAGGATGCATAACTAATTTGGTACATACAAGTTTTTTAAAAGTGTAGGATTGAGTACTCCTATGAGAAATAGACTAAATGCTTCTTTGTTTGACATGAAACATATGCACCCATTTCACCTAAAGGTACTCATTATTATAACATATTCTCCATAGACTTTTAGCTAACAATAATTTGTTTGTTCTGCTAGTAGAGTTGATCCCTAATCCACTATTTTCTTTGGGAAGACAAATGACACTTCGTTTGACTTTGGAAGCTTTTTTACCAGTTGGATTCTGTCTATGCCACATGAAGTCTCTTATACTTCTGTCAATCTTCTTCAGAACTCTTTTACGAATAGCTAAGTATGACAACCAATAGGTGTGTAGGTTACTGCAAATTGAAATGGGAAGTAATGGCCTAGTTCCATAAGATAAAAATCTATTGCTCCAACTAGATATTCAGTTTCCTTAAGCTTCCTTGTGCAGATAGGAGCTCCCAAATAAGTAAGAAGTAACTAATGAATCAAAAGTCTAGCATCAGTGATCACCCTTGAGGAGTCTTTAGTGTTTAGCTTAAACAAATAAGTAGAACTTCTTTTAGGATTAAATTTCATCCCAGATACCTCTTAGAATCTCTATAATGAAGATAAGATTATCTCAATTGAAGAATTATCATTATCACATAACATGAGTAGATCATCAGTAAAAGAAAGCTAAGTGATATTGAGCTCTCTACGATGATAACAATATCTAAAATATGTGCTTTCATCAATACACATCTGTGCCATTATTTGAAGAGCTTCCATATCAATAGTGAAAAGATATAGAGATAGTAGATCTTTATGCCTTATTCCCCTAACTACTTAGTATATTTGAGTAAGTTCCATATTTATTAAAATAGAGAAAGATACTGTTGATATGCAACCATGAATCTAACTAATGAACTTGGTAGGATAAACAAAAGAATGGAGAGAATTGATGATGAAACCACATTCCACAGTATCATATGTTTTGGTGAAGACAATTTTGATAGCCCAACTTCTAACATGTTCTTTATGGTTTTAGTCTTTGAACAATTCATGAGCAAGCATTATGTTGCACCGATACTTCTAACTAGAACAAAAGCATCTTGACTAGGATTAATAATACTAGGTAAAGTAATCTCCAATTTGTTAGCAAGTATCATAGAGATTATCTTGTATAACACATTGCAACAGGCAATAGTTCTATAATCATTTAGTTTCTTTAGATTAGGAGCTTTAGACATCGGTGTAAGAAAAGGTTTATTAACTTCAGTGAGTAATCTGCCATTTTTAAAGAATTCCATAAATTCTTTAACTACTGGTGCTTGCAAAAGGTTCCATTTCTCTTAAAATAATCTAATATTAAATCCATCTGGTCCAAGAGACTTATCAGGATGAAAAGAAAAGAAGACCTCTTTTAACTCCTCACATATGACTTCTTTGATTAGATCAACTTCTTGAATCTGATTGATGGAACCATCCATTTGATTAACCAGACTGCTAGGAAGACTTCCAGTGTGAGTAGAAATACCATTTATTGCTTGAAAGTGACTTTTGGCCATTCTTTTCATCTCCTCCTGGTCATTTATGTCCATACCATCCTCATTTTTGCATTAACATTCTTGTTTTTTTTCCTTCCTTGAATAGCTTTAAAAAAATATTTAATGTTTCTATCTACTTGTTGAATCCATAAGATTCTAAGCTTTTGTTTCAATTGGTCTCTAAATTCTTCAATGGCCTCCAAATATCTACAAAGATCAAAATTTTCTTTATCCAAGAGTGGGGATTATTAGGATCTTTAGGCAATTGCTTTTGAGCCAAGGACAAATTCTTAAAAGCCTACAAAGCATGGGTTAATCAATCTAATAAAAAACTAGAGGCATTTGTTTGACAACTATAAAAACAGTATTTCTTTAAGAGTGTATGATCAAATCTTATAATCTATAAGGGGAGTGATCTTGTAGCTAGAAAATGCTTACAAGAAAATACATCCACCAGCTAAGAGGGTGATGTAAGGAAGGTAAAAACAAGTAAGGAGAGAGAAGAATGATCTAAAGAAATTACTAAATGCAAGTAAAATATTGTAGAAGGGTCAAATATAAAAATGCAGGAAATTTATTACTTCTGGATATAATAGTAGACTGTATAATGTATCAAAACCCACCCAATCAACAACCTATCAATGTAAGTAACTACCAATTTTGCTATCTTTTTCTTATCTGATTTCTAATGTTAATGTTATGTATATTATTTTGTAGGTCTCAATAACTTTAACTAAAAGTCAATATTTAGAGAAGTATCATAGGTAAGAACATATTTCTTTCTCTTGTAAAACCATGATTATATGAAATATAATAATCTTTTAATAAAAATTACATTTAGCAAACTTGTATTGAAAGCAACATTCTAATTAGGAATATGTACTTAATCGATAAAGCATAAATGCGAGTTTAACAAGCATTTAGATACCTATAGTCATCATTAATATTAAACTCATTAGCATATTCATTAATAAGTGTTACATTCTCTGGTTACTAGTTCTACAAATACAACTAAAAGAAATTATATATATATGTTGATCCTAGATCTTTCGAATTGTCTTTTAAACTAAGAGGTCTTAGATTTTAGGGTAAATTTAGTATCACTTTAAAACAATTGTAAGCTACAACTACTACCAAGAGAGTATAATTTAGGACTATTGGCCATTAAGTTAACAAACTCTACATTTGAATGACTTATAGATGAACATATTTATTATTGTAATTGGTTGATTTTGTAAACTAAGAGAATGAACAAGGTTATTTAATATTATGGAAATTGATGAAATAATGCACCTAGTAGGTTATTCCATAAGTACATTTTATAATTTGGTTTATTTTATACACTAACTAAACGAATATGTTTATTTTGTATTCTAAAAATTGTTGTTTGTTTATAATTCATGCATTAAGTAGGTTATTTTATAACTACATCTTATACTTAGGGTATTTTGTAAACCAAGCAAATGAAACAATTTTATTTTACATAATTGTAATTGATGAATTGGATCTTAGACAATGTCCAATACATTCCTTTAAATAATGAAAAATAATAGAAAGCATAAGTATAGTCATACTAATCAATTTGATAATGAAAAATGAATATAAACAATAAAATATAGTCAATTTCATAATAAATCCATTTCCCAACCACGTGGGGGATGAACAACTAAACAAAAGGATTACAATTTAAAAAACACAAGAAATGATATATCATAATATATAAATTTATGATTATATCAATGATAAATTCAAGTGTGATGAACGCCTAATAGATTATGTTTTCATTCCCATATTTGTTATTTTTTGCTTGGTTATTTTAAAGATTTTATTGTTTTTCATACTTATTTTGTTTCTAGAGTGTTTTCAGGTCTTAATTGCTTTCATGGATTAAAAGGAGAAGAATTTGAGTGAAATCAAGATAAGAAATGGAGGGATTAGAGCTATTTTAGAGGGACACGTCTGTGTAATGAAGTAAACATCTATATAGATCATATACATGACCGTGCAAGGAACCATGTAAGTCTTTGTAAGCTTGTACAAATTCAATGATGTTATTTTGTGTGTGTGAAGAGGGACAGGCTCATGTAAGCCACACACATGATCATGTCCATTACCTGTGTAAGCTTCTAGGAACATAATTTTATAGAGTTTTTAGGTACACAATCATATACATTGTCATTTTACTAATTGTATCCTCACCGAAAACCCTAGTTTTACACTATAAAAGGCAAATTACGAAAGTTAATCATAGGAGGGGATGTTAAGTCATTGTTAGAAGGTAAATTTCAAGTTTTAAACGCAATTCTAAACCTAAGATGGTGGAAACATGAAGATTACTTTAGAGATCCAATAGAGAACAACTTTCCCTCAAGGTTTCAAGTGGATTATATTAGAGAAAAGGGGATATATAATGGATTATTTTTTTTTATTATTCTTCTAAACTTTTGATGTTGGTTTTATTTTCTATAATTATGAAGTAAATTTGTTTAGTGCCTAGGTAGGATGAACCCTCATTTGGGATAGATCTTGTGATTTAATTCTTTATTTAATGCAATTTGATTGTATATTCATTGCAATTCAATTATGTGTTTAATGATATGCCTAAAATATTAGTTCAATAAATGATTTCATATGATTAAGGCTAAGATTTTATTTTGTATTAATAGATCTACCATAATTGAAAGGCGTTGCATGCAAAACTAGAAATAGATTGATATAAATCTTTTAGATTATGGTCCAAACGTAATAGTGAAATTCATGAATTGAGCAATGCAATGTTAAAGGTTTTAACTAGAAAGATATTTCAATTAATCAATAAAAGATTACTTGTTAATAGTGTTGAGAAAGATATTAACATCAAATAGGAATTTCCATAGTTCAATGCTCAATAATTGAATTTTTCTTAAGGGGGTTTATCACTTTGGTACTAGTTATTTGATATTGATTAATCTTAATGTCATCTATGCTCTAGTTTATTATCTTTGTTAAATTTTAGTTTAGTTTTAATTAAATTATCATCATAATTTTGCAATTAGATAATAGTAGAGAGGTTTAAAAAACTTACTTCTCTATCAAAAACGTGTATTAAAAAAATATTTAGAAATGAAAAGGATATTGGGCAACATTGAAAGCTTTTCTGTTTAATAGTACTTTTAGTCCCTGTGGGATCAAAACTCGATATTCACTAACACTATACTATAGTTCGATAAGTTCACTTGCCTATGAGATTTATAAGGTAAACATCAATCCATATTAATTTTTTTGACATCATTATCTAGGACTAAAATATTAGGAACACACAATTTTTGTTAATGTAGCCATTATTTCTCTTTTTTTTATACTTTTTTTCTTCAACTTGTTAAATTATTTATGTCAACTTTTTGGTTTTCTCACTTTTACAGGTATTTGGGTTAGTTTATGACCCAAGGAAATTCATCGTACTTAGTTCACAAAGATCCAAAGATTGAGAGGACTGCTTAAACAAATCTTTGAAGAACCTTAAAAAGTTAGAGTTAGATTGATAGATAGAGGGGCTTGGAATGTCACATTATGGTTAAAGGATCAAAAATCATGGCAAACCATCTGAGGAAAATGTTTGACTATGCTACGTTGTACTTGACATGGATGGAGTCTAGCATTGTGCAACCTACTATCACCGTCAACAATTTTTAGATTAAACGGAACATTATTCAGATAGTGAAGTAGTATTTCTAGTTCAACAAAATTTGAGATGAGGATCCTAATGAGAATATAGAAAATTTTCTAGAAATTTGTGACACATTTAAGGTCAATGGTGCCACTAATGGCCCAATCTAACTAAGGTTATTTCCATTCTCATTAAGGAATTGAGAGAAGTAATAGCTAAATTCTCTATCTGGGGGATCCATCACCACATGGAACCAAATGATAGAGAGGTTTATTTTGAAGTACTTCCTACCAGCTAAGACTTCCAAATTGATTCTTCCTATGCTTAGATTAATTTAAAAACTCTATATGATATATAGGAGAGATTTAAGGAGATGTTAAGTAGGTGCCCACATCATGGTTTACCATCAGGGGCAAATTTAAACCTTTTATAGTAGGCTCAACTAAACAACTCAGCAAATGATTGATGCAACTGCTAAGGGAACACTAAACAATAAGACAACAGAAGTAGCCCATAAACTCATCAAAGATATGGTAATGAACAACTTCTAGTGTTTTCTTCTCGAGCAAAACTTAGTAAGCCAGTAGGAGTAAATGACATAGATCTGATTACAATGTTGGTAAGCCAGTCGAAGCTCTAAGCAATAAAATAGATGGGTTTATAATGAATTTGCAAATTATTCTAAGGAATGCAATGTCAGGTATATGAGATAGGACATCAAGTTCAAGAATGCCAAGCACTATAGGCGATGGTAATTATTATGGGGTTTAGAGGAGCATTCCCTATATAGTGTCAGGTATGCAAGCTAGGACATCTAGGTCAAGAATGTCAAGCACGATTGGCAATGATAAAGCCTGAGCATATGGATTATATCGGGAATACTCTTAGACCCCATAATAATCCCTACAATAATACATACAATCCAGGATGGAGGAATTGCCTTTTTCTTTTTAGATATCAAGGGTAACCAAAGAACAACCCTCCACCAGGATTTCAGCAACACCTAACTTAAGAAAAGAAACCAAGATTAGAAGACCTCATGATTAGATTTATTCATAGCTCAAAGGTAAGATTTCAAACTACCAAGACCTCATTAAAAAATTAAGAGGCTTTTATACATAACTTGGAAAGTACAAAGATATTCCTTTCCCACTTTATTTTTTCATTCATATTGTATTTTTATATGCTTTTATTGTGTAGATTAGGGAACAATATATACTTTTAAGTGTGGAAGGGGTTAATGGAAATTTCAAAGAATTTTGTTCAAATTTCTTAAGTATTATAATCTTTATTATTTATTCTTATTAACTAACATCCTGATGTAGTTAAAATATGTCTAAAACATTATAGGTTATTATTGGTTATTAAATTGTATTAATATATAAAGGGATGAAAGTTAGAATAGGCTTGCTTTTATAAGCTATATATTTTTTAGTAGTAATTGAAAGAGTTAACCTGAATAAAAAATTGCATATTATTTACACATATGAGACCAATTTATGAGCTTTTGAGCTTAAGAGAAATATATCATTAGTTTATGCTCTGTTATTCTTTATGTATGTGTATCATGCATAGTTAGATAATTCTAGAACTTGCTTTTATATTCATGTTCAGACCATAGTTTTAAACTAGATGCATTAAAATGATAAAGGAACTTAGATTAAAACATTATATTTTCTTTGATTATTATCTACCGTATTTAATCTCTTAAGAATAACCACTTTTGAGACTTAGTCGTTCCCTAATTGATTATAGCTACATTGGTAGCCTTTACCCTATTTTTCTTGAAAAAATTTCTTTACTTTTAAACCTCGAAGGATTTACATTTACTTGATAGCTTAAAACTTGGGTTGTACTAACGAATTTTAGAGAAAAGTGTCAGATATGCCTATTATTATTGGTACATAGTGATTGGAAAATATGTTTCTTCTAAAGTGCTTCATTGTTGCAATTTTATATTTTCTCCAAATTTGCTCAAAGGAGTAAAGAAAGTCGAAAGTTATTTTTTCCAAGGGAATTAAAAAAGAAAAAAGAAAAGAAAAGAAAGAGTTTGGAGAGTGAGAAGAATTATTATTGTGCCAATTAAATTATTGCTTGAAGGACCTATGCTATAAAGAACTAAAATTTAAGTAATCCATTGGTGTAACAATCTCCATTTTTTATAATGACAAAATATTTGTAATATTAAAAAGCAACAATAAAATTAAGCACATAAACAATTGTCCATATCAAGATACTGATTGGTTGCCCCTTAATTCATGTATAAAACATAAATCAATATCGAGAACAAAAGTGACATCTTTTTAAAAAATGAACAAAAGTGATATTTAATATCAAATGTACAACAAACATCCACACATGTGGATAAATTAACTTAAACATAGCGTATATTTCCTCAACTATAAAATATCACAAAAGGTATGAAAAATACAAAAATCACTCATAAAGTATGACGAATATAAAAATCACTCCCCTTGAATGTCATCACTTACCTTAAAGCTAATATCAACAACCTTTCTCTCCATTTTTGGAATCATAAAAAAGAAATCAATTATCTAAAGATGTAAAATGTAAAGTGTCAAGTATTAAGACAACTTAGTTAAAAGATCAAAATAAATTTATTTAAGATTGATAAAGTTGTCGAAGAAAGAGTGTTAATGAGCGTTTAAAGTGTCAAAATAATTGATTTTAAAGATTAAATTTTGATAAAACATTCCTAATTGTATGTAATTTTGAAATGTCCCCAATTTCGATATTGTACCTAAGTTGAAAATTCAATTAAAGCAACTAGGGAAATTTTTTAAAAAATTTATAAGTTGGAATTATAAGAAATTAAACAAGCATAATTGCATTATCAAACTATAAATTTCATACGAATATATAATTTTGATGGTCACAATAATTTTTAAAATAAAAAAGACATGACAAACTGCCCAAAATGTCAAATTTGAACACAATCAAAGATTTATCATTATAGATGAAATGAAATCCTTGACTCATTTTTGAATTTGATTGTGGAAGAATCACTTTGAAAAGATAACTCTAAATTATGAAAAATTTTGGAGATCCCTAAATTTGAATCTAAGAATGAAAATTTTTAATTTGATGTAATCTAATGAGATTATTATGAAATATGGATGGCAATTTCAATGAAAAGAGTGAGTTGTATAGGTTTTGGGAGAAATAAACATACAAGATGGAAAATAAAAGAAATGATGAAGCGCAAGCCCTTAAAATGTGAAGATTGGATGACTTCATTGTTCGACCAGTGTTTATGTGTAGTTAACCATACTAACAACCAATCTTGATACAAACTCTTTGGAAAGACAAAAAAAGCAAAATTTTAAGGATATTAGTTGACCACACTCTGATATAGGTTATTCAATACGTTCTAAAAAGTTAGAAAATAACCTTAAAACTAATTAAAACATATATCCAATCAAGAATGATTTTAAAACACATAAGGGGATCCTTATCATATAAATTTTTCACTAACACCTAATTCTCTTCTAATTGTGCAAAATATGTCCTTATTTAAACTATTATCAATTGGTGTAATGTATCAACAAATTTTAACTTCATATCTCTATTTTGTATATAATCTCTAAGTCTAGGTACTAAGAATGTCAAATTTGGCCCGGCTTGCTCGGCTTGGGTTGACCGAGTTTGGCCCCAGTAGGCTCGACCCAGCCCGTACACTGACTAAAGAGTAAAAAATGATGACATTTTTTATTTTTTAAAAAATTATAAAGTTGGGTCGGGTCGAGCCATAGACTGGGACATTAATATCCCTAGTACTAAGATCCACACTATACTTTAAAAATTGTTCAATCCCCTATTTATAGTGAAAATCAAACATTCTTCACAAAGGAGTTAAAATCAAATTTACAAATAAATGCAATATATGATTTGAATATTACCTACCATATGTGATGATTCTTTTTGAATTTATAATCCGTTAGAAGCATCTCATCCTTTTCATCTCCATCACTTAGTTCAACAGTTGGCTCTTTTGAAAAGTTTTGGTGTTTATTCTTTAAGGGTTAATTTATCTACATCTTATAATAGAATCTTTAAGACTTTATTTGAGGCAAAGAGGTTACATAAAAAACCAACATGTATAAATAATAAGAATCTTTCTATTAAACACTTTGTATACAATTGAAAAACGTGCCTTAATTATTTGTACCTTTTATTCCTTTTCTATATAACAAGTCATCACTTTGTTTTAGGTACGAAACAAACATGGGTCCTTGATTATTAGTCTTTTTTTTTTCTTAACCAATAGTTTCATGAGTTTACTTGTCAATTTTTGTTTGAGAAAGCAAAATCTATCAACATGTCCATATTTACTATAAAATGACATACTTAAGACACATAAATATACTAATTGAATTTCTATGTGTGTATAAATAACAAGGAATCCCTCTTTGAATATTAAAGGTGTTGAATGTTCTTCTAAGGTAATGAAATAAGTTACGATGATTATATACATGATGCCTATTATAAATGAAGGATTAATGAATACTTCTTTAGGCTATGTTTGGTTAGGGTTTATTAATGGAATGGAATGAAATGTAATATTATTCCATCATTTGGGAGGAGGGTTTATAATGGAATAGAGTGGAATGGAATGAGATGGATGAGGAGGGTTTCATATTATATTTCATTCCATCCTAAACAGTAAAAATGAAAAACCTCCGATTTGGGGGGTTTAAGATAGAATGTAAAATGATAAATAACTTTACACTATATTACATTATAAACCCTTCATCTAAACAACATTTCACTATATTATAATATGAAGCTTTACATCGCCCTCAAAGAACAATTTTTAATATTACATCCATTTACGTTCCATTCTATTATAGATCATTCCATTACATTCAAAACTTGATGTTTAACCAAACGTAGCCTTAAGGCATAAAGGGGGTATAAGTAGGTTTGTATTTTGTCACAAAAGTTAGAACTATTCTTCCCCTTGAGAGTATTGAACTTTATACCTAGGTATATGAAAGTGTGAGGTTTGTTAATTTTTAGGGAGGTGCATAATGCATATCTTGTATGTATATACTAGTTTTGATATGAGTGTATCATACTCATTTTCCATCTCAAGTAAAGTCTATTCACTATACATATAGTCTCTCTTAGAAAATATAGTCTTGGTGTTTGGTGTACTCCTATAAGTATACTCTATCTTATACCTATTATTAGAATTATTTAGAGCTCCTAACATGCTTTCTAGTTTTTTACTCCTTTAGAAAATTTGGATAATTATTCCTTTAAAAATTTGATCTCCTTTTTTAATGTTTCACTTTCAAGCTTTGCATATAATATATGATTGTCATCAATGATTATATTTTTAGATCCTTTAATATTATAAAATTTACTTTTCATCTTTTTATTCTTATTTATGCATGCATCCAAAAGTTTTTGGACTTCTTTAGGTTTAAAAGATAATTTTCTTCTTTTCATACTCATGATTTCTAAAATTTTGACTAGTTCACCATATGTCAAATCATTATCACTATAACATGAATTAGAGTTAGATATTACCTCATCATGTTCCTTAACTATAAAGCACATATAAACTATCTCTCCTTCCAAATGTTTTATTTTTTAATTCGCTTTGTCATACTAAGTTGATGATTTAAGTGCTTTGTTCTTGTTTTGATTCTTCTTCTCCTTCTTATCTTTTCTTTTTAATGCTTGTAACTATCTCTTATTAGAGGAAATTAGGACTTCATATGTTTGTACTTCCTACATCGAAATGAAATAATATTAAAAGATTTGTGTTTGAGTGAATTTTACCTTTTACCTTCTTTAAAGTTTATTTTAGAAAAGTTCTTTTTTAAAAACTTCTTGAATTTCTTTGTGAGGTCAGCATCATATTTCCACTTGTAGATATATCTTTTTCTTCACTTGTATCCTCCTTTTAGAGTTTGAATGTCAAGTCTTTTTTCTTTTTTAAGTGTTATTTCTTTTTGTTTCTCTTAATGTCTTATTTAATATATGAGAAGAGATTTAATGAGCTCCTCCAATGGTATCCTTGGCTTCTTATATAGTCGTTACCTTGGCTTCTCATATCCTCATAGGTGACCTAATAAAGCATTAATAATATTAGGGAACCTTGTGTACATGCTAGAAATGCTTTCATTATAATTTATTGAAACAATTCATATTAGTGGATTATCATTGTCACTTTACTCTCTTTAACTTGATTTGTGCCTTCATATGTAATGTCTAATGCATGCTAAATTTCTTAAGCTATTTCAGACAGAGAGATTCTATTAAATTTATTTATTTATAATGGATAAAATAAGATATTTATGACTTTACTATTCAAAAAATCATTATCTTATGTTGAGATTTCCATTCTTCCTTTAGTTTGAGGACCTTCTCATTATTTATTATTTGCATACATATAAATAGGTCATTTGAAACTATTTTTCATAAATCTTTACTTTTGATTATTAAGAAAAATTTCATCCTTGTTTTCTAGTAGAGATAGCCATTCTCATCAAAGAAGGGGACTCTACTAATGTTTTGTCTCTCTTGGTTAAATGATGATAATGATGTTGATGAATATGCCATTATGATCTTTGCTATAGGATTTGGATAAGATATGCTATTCCAGATCGGATTATATTTCTTTGATGCATTGTTGTCAATATGAATGTGTTATTTGTACCAGTAACTGGTTTATGGATGAGCGCTCTTGGAGTAGTCGGTCTGGCTCTGAACCTACGTGCCTAT
>JANIIA010000009.1:41653702-41674285 GCA_027478495.1 Erythroxylum alaternifolium
TAGGATTTCATACTATTTCAATAGATAGTTATAATGGGTTGCCCGGGACTCGAACCCGGAACTAGTCGGATGGAGTAGAAAATGGATTTAAAATAGGTAAAAAAAATCCCTCCCCAAGCCGTGCTTGCATGTTTCGTTGCACACGGCTTTCCCTATGTATACATTTTACTCACCCCCTTCTATACAGAATCTATAAGAAAGTTGAATAATCAGTTGCTCAATCCTTATTCGTATACTGCATGAACATTTCATAAACATTTCATATAATAGAAATGAAAGAATTTTTTGTTCTCTCTTCATCATTTAGGGAGAATTTGGATTTAATTTACATCTTTTCATAACGAATTGTTCATGATTGACCAGATCGTTGATACAAAGAATATCCAAATACCAAACCCGCTCTCTATATACCTTTCGTGAAATAGAAGAGGCTCTTGGTAAAATCAAAGAAAGAACCTGTTGTTCTTCCGTAAAAAATTCTTCCAAGAATTCCGAACCTAATCTTTTCAAAAAAAACGTAAAGTACTTTTGTGTTTACAAGCCAAAGTTTTACGGCAATTTTACCAGTCTGTCTGTCCCTAATAATTAATTCTCACTAACCACGTCCTATAGGGATCATTGAATCAATAACAATAAGTCTTGTTTGAAGAGGCTCATATACTAAACGTCTCGAAATAATACCCTGGGCGGGACTTTTCCACATAAAAAGGGAATCTTTTGGGGGCGGGGGTGAATTGGGTGTTGATAAATTCTAAATAAGTATTACTAACTTAGTATATTAATGACTATAATTTATAAAATATGAAAATATGACATAAAATAATGAATTTCAATGAAATATTTAAATAATAATGTAGAAAAGGTAAGGAAAGAGAAACATTAACTAATTTATAATGGTTTAGAAAACAAACTTGCCTATGTCCACTCCCAAGACTCTTCTTGAAATTTCACTATAACTCTTCTTTTAATGCGAAGAATAACCTTTATACAATATTTTCTTAGTAACGAGAAACCCATTTACAATCTTCTTTAACTGTGAAGAGGAACCTCAATGCCACTTTGGATACCCCTAAGTAAAATATACAAACTTGAACAAAAGTTTTCAACCCAAAATATCTAGCTTTACCACTTGATAATTCTAAGGAGACTCACTCGCTCAAATATGAGATAATAAATGCTCAAATGCTTAATAAATACTAAAAATGTGCATAAAAGACACCCAAATACTTCATAATGCTACAATTAATGAAAAAAAATATGAATTTGCAGGGTTTTGACCCCTATTAGTTGCTAGAGTAAAAAACTAGTCATTACAATAACTAGTTATAGAGCATTGGTCGATCAATGTAGTACAATGAATGCATAGATTCACTCATCGATAAGACATTGATTGACCACTAGGGCATATTGGTTGACCGATGCATGCCTTAACGGAACATTGGTTGACCATATCATTATATTGGTCTTTTAATATGTCAAGAAACAACCTTGTTACAAGTTTAATGTATATTAGTTGATCACTAAGTCATATTAGTGTATTAATGTGCATTAGCACATAAACATTTGCTAGCCATTTCATAGTGGTTGACCACTTAACCATATTAGTCGACCAATGTATCCTTTAAAAGGACATTGATCAGCCATATCATCATATTGGTCGACTAATGTGTCCATAAACTCACATATTACACATTTCACTTATATTAGTCAATCACTAACCTAAATTAGTCGATCAGTCCCTTAAAAATATTATTTTTACAACTTCAAATGCTTAAACTTGTTTTGTTTAACGTAATCTTAATTAAAAACAACTTTCTAAATTGTCTTCTAAGGAGTATTTGAAATATCAAAAGGCTTTTCTTCTAAAACAAAAGCTTTTATAACCCGTGATGAATGAAAGGCTTTTGTAATGAAGTACGATGAAATATTTATGCATGGTGAGCCTTTAAGATTATCAAAGTGATTAAATGAGATCACAGTTAATATTACAAAATATAAAATGAATTTGATGTGCCTTGATCATTTTTTCTACTTGATTTTCACTTCAATGGTTGCAAGCTTCAACTTTTCTTTATCATCTTTATGAACTATCTTCTTGGGTTTTGACTATATCTTGTTCTTGTGTTGTTTCTTATCAAAATAATAAATTTATTAGTAGTACTTATGTTTTGTTATCATCAACATATCAATTGAAATCTCCCTTAATTCAACAAATACGAACATTCAAATCAAAAGTCAATCATCTAGGGAAAGTAAGACTAGGGTTTCAACTAATCATCTAGGGAAAGTAAGACTAGGGTTTCAACTATGTACCTCAACACTTTACCAAAAAATGAGAAAAAGAAAAAGAAAAGGAAAAGGAAAAACTAACTCTAAAATTTATTGAAAGTTCTCATTAGAGAATTAGACAATATCTAACTAGTAATCACATCTTTTCTTCTAATTAATTTGTGGTAATACAAAGAATGGAAGTCATTGATCTTAAACATCTTGATAGCAACAATGTAATATACAGTTTATGAAGAACATGTGGCATGTAATGGTTATCTCTTAAAACAAAGAGTTTTAAATATCTAAATAAGTGAATTTAGCATGATACAAGGTGTATATCAAAATTGAATCTTATAGAACGGTAAAATAAAGGAGAAGTACCAATAACTGTAGAAGTATAAAAGAGCTTAAGATTCTAAAAAATCAAGATGAAGAAGAATAACTCACCGAATTGGAAATTTTGGTCAACGGTCGGCCACACAAACATTAGGGATCGGTCGTACCAATGCAACGAAGATGAGGATGGTTGATGGAAAAGACATTGGAGTGTATAAGACGTTAGATGCACAGTGACAAAAACGTGGAAATTAGGGATGAGAATAGTCAATGGTGATAAAGGTTTTTGGTTAATTTTGTAAAGTGAATATAAAAAATAAAAATTATGTATCACCGTCTAATTTGGAAAACCTTGGCATAATCAAAGGTTATGTTAGTTCGAGTTTAATTTAATTAATTTGAAAAATATTAAATTTTTTATATACTCCCAAAATATTAGGGCTTGATTTATAATTTAGTAAAAATATTAGAAAAAAAAATTAATAAATTTTATTAAAGTAGTGAGTTTAGTTCAAATAAAAACTTTTAATTTCACGTGTCAGGATAACAACAACCCTAATGCAAAAAATTCCAATTTAGTGAGGGTTAGGGGAGAGACATCAATTGTACGCAGCTTTTATTTTATATTTACAAAAAAGCTGTTTTCGTGAGTCAAAATTATAACGTTTTGGTTAATTAGAAGAAATTACGTTAGATCTGATTCCATTTCCAAAGAAACCTGCAAATTAAAAACTTTCTTCTTCATTCAAACAACCGTGTTTATGTTTGTCTTAAGCCAAAGTTTGGTTTATAAGTGACACTTACGTATATGGTAACTGTATTTCAGAGCATCTACATCAGTAAATTTCAACACTTATCAACAACTTGATTTTGTATGGACGTGCTTGGGCGTCTACTGCTCGAACTCGGTGGTTTCCTACTTTCCTTTGGTTAGAAGACAATCGACTGTGGCCCCAAAGATTTACAGAGAGAGCACAGTTCAATGAAACAACCACTTACTTTCATATTGTAAGTGGACCGCCGACTTGGATATTTTCTTCTGTTCTGCCCAATGAGTGAACTATCCTTAGTCATTTCGACTCCTTCCCACCGCTGAAATGTTCTACCGAACAATCATGCATCCTCATACGCACTACCAAAAGCCCAAGGAGTAACAGAGCTATATGCAATTCCATGTGTCTTATATGAATAGTTGCAAGTTTATTTATCCGTTATGAGTTAAACTATCATTCCTATAAGATATAGTGAGTGGGATGGGGAAGACATTTTAGTAAATTAGAGTGCAGATGAAACAAATGATGATTTGAGAGAGGGATATGGATCTATCAAAGGCTTTTATATTTGGTGGAGACGGGAAGATATATATATTTATACAGGAGAATTTGTAGATGAGGAGATAAGGAGATTGGCGTGACATTGGCGTCTACATGTCCCTGTCCAATCTCCTATCTATAGCGTTCTCCTGCTCCCATATGAAAAGGTGGCCTTCTCCCTCAACCTTTTCCTTTTGTTGGCTATTTCCTCTCTTACAAACCAACAACTCTTTTCTTGTTTTCTAGTCAGAACTGTAAGCAAGTAAACATGGGATTTTTCTTTCTTTCTTTCTTTCTCTCTCTGTTCTTCCTTTAAAGATTTCAAAACCAAACAATAATTGTTTTAAAGATCAATGACTTCTCAAATCATGCAATAATAGCATTAGAAAAGAATATTCCACCCCAATTGCATGTCCCTTTCTGTCATATATTGAAGTTTAATAGGAAAAGAAGCTAAGAAGAGATCGCGAGGTTAATCATACCAGTATGGAAAGAAGTCGTCTTTCCTTATTAAATTGAATATGATGGGATTGGTTGAACAAAATAAGAAGGGAGTGAGGTTCCTACTAGAAGAACTGTTTAAAAGCTTGCATGGTTGCCTATCTTTCTGTATTCAAGTTATTGTTCAATCCAGTTCGGGAAGTGTATTTAGTATTTCTGGACAAGGTTTCACATACGAGGACCTAATTCCTATAAGAGAGTAACTCAAACCCATAATATTTCATAAACACATTAAATCTTGATATTGCTATACATTATTTGATCTGTTTTGTGATAAATGTTTGGGTAAAACTGGCCTTTTGTAACACGATGAAGCATAAGTACTATCGCACTCTCGATTACTCCAAGGATCAGTAGTGGTTTATGGTGCTGCATGCATGTGCAAAACGTGGCACTATAAGTTGATGAAGTAGCAAATATCGTCAGCTTATATATTAAATGGCTACAAGAAGATGAGGAAATTAATGGGTGAGGATTAATTCAAAATGAAGATCAATCTTATCTTGGAGATAACTGGTGGTTGTGGGGCTAATCCTTTTTAGACTGTGTAATGGGAGATTTTACTTGATCACCGCTATTTGTGAAGGAGGAAAGTGTATGGAGATGCCAAATCAACATAATTATTTTCGATGATAACAAAAGGAGTTTTTGGCCCACCAATTTTATGTCACAAAACACGGCTGTTCCTGAAAGGTTACCCGACGGTTGTTAGTCCATATGCCAAATTGTGACCACCTTCAAGTCTTTACATACGTTAGCAACCTTTATTTACATTGGTGTTTAATTTTTCTAGTATCAAACAGAGTTGTCTGTTACACCAATTTGGGATCATAAAATAAACTATGGAGGAATCATTTTATTAATTAAACGTCATATACTCGTGTAGGAAATCTATCAATCCAAAACAAGGAAAAAGAAGGAACACAACTTGTATCGTCATACAAATTCTCATTATTATTTGTACAATTGTACATG
The DNA here is from genome assembly GCA_027478495.1 of Erythroxylum alaternifolium. Classification (NCBI taxonomy): domain Eukaryota; kingdom Viridiplantae; phylum Streptophyta; class Magnoliopsida; order Malpighiales; family Erythroxylaceae; genus Erythroxylum; species Erythroxylum alaternifolium. The sequence goes on from JANIIA010000009.1 coordinate 41,659,099, forward strand.
CAGAGACTTGGTGGTTAAAAGTAACGACCAGACTTGTTCCATTTCATGCAAAAAGTGTACTATAAATCTACAAAAGGAAGGTGCCTTTGCCCAAAAAGGACGAGCAGGCGTTTAAATTTTGTCAAATAACTGACTAGTTTTTTCAACTTTTCTGCGGCGGGCATGTCTATCCCATATGTACTCATTTCCTGCTATTCTGATGTAGCCAGAGACCAGAATGTGGTGTGATCATCTTTTGGTTGTCTGCGCTAGACCAATGAGAGTCCATGTTCAAGCTATTCCCGCGTGCATATATCCAACACAGTAACCGGGTGTTTTGAACGTGCTCTTTTCCCCCAATAATGTTAAAAAGCATAAAATTCTATTCTCCTTCAACCTTCAAGATAAAATCACTAGACAATCAACAGGATTACATATAATTTAGGTGACTTAGCTAGAAATTACCTTCAGTATATTTACTTATTTTTATAGAATATTATTACTATAAATATGGTTTTGTTAGGCTTTGGTATTTAGAAGATTAAACCCCACTCCCATGAGCAATAATGTGAACATATACATACAAGTAGAAGAAAAGTTGCTCTTTTGTGTCTGCGATCAATTTTTCTAGAAAAGCAGAGGACCACAGGGTCTGTTGGGGTATGCAAATGCAGCAAGTAACCAAACCATACAAGTATAAGAGGTGCTGGCTGACAATCCTTTTTACAGCAGTGGACGAGTAGTGGTTAGGTAAGCAATTTGTGTGGCAAGTTCAAAGTCTCTAACCCACAACACCTCATCAAAAAGAGACGTCGGTAACATTGTCACGTTCCTAGTACATGATGCTTCCCAGTTTCAACTCTCTTCCCCTCGACCTTTTCTCCCATAAGCATCCAAGTTGGCTCCTTCTCTTTGCAAACTCTTGCTTGTCTACTTTCTAAGTTGCTTAGGCTTGTACAATAATTCGTGAAGTGGTCTACATTATTCCTTGATGGATCATGCGATTCCAATCTCTTCAGACCGCGTCCACTTTTTGCATCATGGCTGCATGTTTCTGGATGATTTAGTGCACAGAGGTGGTTGGTTAAGTGTACCTGAAATTATCTGAAACTTGTTGGATGGTCGTTTTGTCGGACTACATTTAGTGAGTTGGCGCAACTATGATAACTAGTAATAACGTTTCAAGTATGAAATGAGTATAAATAGGGCTGTGGCTGTACGTGGATGAAACAATTTGGCAATTTTAAAATCTTCATTATTATTTTAAATTTCAGAAATTTAAAAGATTGAATATCTATATTATCATTGAAAATAAAAATACTTATTTTGTATTATATTTAAAATTCGATACAGTATGATATCAGAAATTTAATTCTCTCAAGATAATAAAAAATACGGTTAAACTAATAGATCACATAAAGCACTATATCAGTTTTATCTTAAATTAGTATTTGTTAAAAATGTTAATAAAGAGTAGCGATAAAGAAGATGGTTTAAATAAAAATATACTGCAACTTGATTTACAATATAAAATTAAAATCAAATAAAAATTTAGATGTCACATGTACTTCGATTTAATAATTGAATAAGACAAACTTACATATTTAGATAGAAACAACACCCTAAAGCACTTCGGTATTGATAATATATTATAGATTATATCACTTAATTATTCTGTCACATTTAGATAAAACAACACCTTGGCTTCAAACACTTTAATGTTAGCAATATATCGTAGATGATTTTGCTATCAATGCAACTCAATGACAAATCTTAAATAACTAAACAAAAAACTCTAGAATGTGGTATCCTTCACAAAACAACTTTTACTGATATTATTGGTTGTTAGTTCTAGTTCCCAACGGTCCTATTCATCATCCTGAAAACACGAATGCAAAGAATGGGAAAGATTATTTTTTAGAGAAAATATAATGAATTAGGCCTTAAAGGCAATCCAGAGTTATATACAAGCTGCAAAGTGTTAGAAATAAGCTAATTATAGAGCATTACAAACTTGTTAAGACCTTTAGCTATAACAAGACTATTTAAACTACCACATCTCAGGGCAAGTACAAGGTGGAGTACCGATCGAGCCACCTCAAAATTGCAGTCACAAGCTGTCTTATTATCTACTAGCTGCTTCCCGGCATGGTTTAGCCTTTGGAGTGCAGGTGAACTTCTTCAACCCGCTCCTTGATCCGATTAATAGTATCAGTCGGCTCAATGTCAATTTCAATTTCCTTACCAGTGAGAGTCTTCAAGTTAATTATGCCAGGTCAACGCCTTCTGGATGTTAAATAGTAAGAGTTCACCCATCTTCCAATTGTTTACCGGCTAATTGGTGAGAAACTAGGTTTAGAAAGGTATTCCACATTCTACACCGGTAATTTAGATTTGGAAGTCGAGCTTGTGCAAGCTAATATAACTTCTGATATGCAGGCATATATTGTTGTGGAACTGTTCCTTAGTTAAGTTCCTGCTCCGAAATATTTGAAGATTCCTGCCATCTCATCCCATATTGTCTTTAATAATAAAAGAGGGTGCTGTGGCCTATGGCAGGAATTCGGGATGTGCAAAGTGGCCACACCAAGCTTTAAGAGAGTTCCAACTACTGGGCACATTCACCATGTACCATTTATGCAAAATCATCTTCAATTCCACCTAGGATCAACAAACTCACATTGGAAGAACAAATGGTCATAGCTTTCCTCATCCTTCTGAGAGAGGGTGCATCTGATAGTTATGAAAAGAAAATTCTTAAACTTAACTGTTGGCAATCTTTCTTTCATGGGCAAGAGTTTTGATATCAAAGAGGAAGCAAAAGATGAAGCCAAACTGTCCAAGGCGTGTTTGAGACCACAAGGCCTTGCCATCTCCATCCATAAAACCAACATTTAAACTTGAAAGAAGGCCATGCAAGGCATCCCTCCCAATTTTAGTTGGGAATGTCCAATCCCTGACAAGTTGTTAGTCAATTTGAATTTTGTATTTCGCTTTCCTTCAGATTGGGGCTGAAATTGGGAACTTCACACACCGGAGATAGTAGGGTGAAAAAGGAATTATTGTGGCTGCTTCTTGGAGAAAAAAAAAATTGCTATTTGCTACTCCCACGGGGTCTAATAGCTCTTATCTTTGCGTTACTGATAATGAAATGTTTGAAATCCCATCCTCGTTATTTATCAATTGAAGTTATACTTTGTTTCGGTTCATTTTACATCCCAGATAAAGTTATAAAAAAAAAAAAGGCTGGTACAACTGTAAAAATACAAGCCATCAAATTGCAACAAACTATAGTTAATGATCAACTTGGAAGACACGGACAAAGGGACATAGAAATAAGAAAGCGAAGGCACTGAAAGCCGCGCACTAAAACATGATTTTGGACGCGTAAGTGAAAAAGATCTTCAATTAGCGATTACAGGCCATTGGTGAAGACGTCACCGTCACCACTAGACTCTGCTCTCTCATCTCCATTTCCTTTCCCTGACGTACCATCCACCAAGCTGGAATCCAGCTTTTACCTCTTTCACATTTTGGACCGTCAATGTCCGCCTCTTAAGCACCAACTAGACTAGATATTTATTTTCTTATTTCCATTCGTTTGAAAATATCAAAAGGCAAGGATATTGTAAATAAATGACCTCAATCTATTATTGAATATTGAAGCTATTATTGCTTTTTATATGCAAAATCAATACAATGGCAGATGTCCTTTTCATGTGATAAATGACCGTAATGCCTCTCAAACATACATACCATCCGAGTGGAAATTTAATAACATAACATCCTTTGTACGTTTCCTTTCGATAACTCGTTAATTGTCCTTTATAAAGTACGGTTTCCTGTTTACGTATCAACATTTACTTTGGTTTACTATTACGTGCACCATTTCACAATACTTGGTTTCTTACTCCTCGTATCATCTCACAAATTATATAACTTTTAGCATTATAAGTCAATACTTTCATTTATTTCTTATTCTACTTACACATCCATCGTAAACTAAGTTTCGTTCTCCAACACAAGTTGCTCTCACGTGTTCAATCAATACGGAAACACGATGCAAAGTTTGGTTTTGACATTTCAAGAGTTTGTAACTAGTTCCTTTTTCGGTAGATATTTGCAAGTTTAGACAGATTTTTAGGTAGAAGTTGAAAAGAGAGCAAATAACCGACACGTGTGACTTCAGTATGATGTGGACGGAAAGAACACGCGGCACATTAATAACGGCCAGATTGGATCCAGATCGCACTGGAGTCAAAACTCAACTTCCCGTTGCCTCTCAAAGAGGCATCTGACCCGGGTCCAATTTAAACCCCATAAACCGGCCTCGTAAAGTCACCGGCTACCCGCTCTTCCCGTAACGACTCCGTTTACGTACGCTGCGTTTTTGTTTTCACCAGCTGGAGTTACTTGGGTATAAACTCTTATTTTCTCTCTTAAGTTTTTCTAGTAATTTATTCGTTGGACGGCCTCTCTAGTCTCTAGCGTCTAGTCACTATCTAGTTTCTAGTCTTTACATTGTACAGAGCAACAACTACTGCTGCTTGTATATATATATATAGAAGCAGGACTCTCCCTTATCTCTTTCAATACGAGTGAAGCTACGATTCGTACTTCGCTTTAATTCTGGTCTGCTGCAGGAATCTTCACCGGTGTTTAGCCCAGAAATACACTGATTCGAGTAAGTAATGTCTGTGGGTCATTGTGTGTTTTAGTGTTTGGTTTCTTGAGATCCGTTTTACGCGGGAAGTTGTGATTTAGCAGTTCTATGAGTCGAGGATTTACTGTTCTCAGATTTGAATGACTCTTTCGTTTTGTCGACTAATATAGTTTTGATAACTTTCAGGCAAAAGGAAGAAAGGTGAAAAGTTTTTGATCCGATCTGCGGAATTTGGAATAATCTCTTTCTAATGTTGTGCTTAGCTAAGCTGCAGCTCCTTTAGAGCTTTTGACAAGCTTGTCTTTCATTTTTTCTTGGAAAAGTGAAGAGAAAATGGGAGTGAAAGTAGCAGCTACGTCGTCCTGTTTTCAGTGGTCGCAGCCGATTATACATCATTCTCCAATTTGCTCTCGAGCCCTGCTATCTTCAAAACGACGGTGCCGTTCTGATGGAACTCTGCCCTATTTACATAGACTAGACGGGTCCTCTCTGCTACACCGGACATACTCTGTTGAGCCGACAGCTCGGCCTATTGTTAGACGAGCGTGCAGTGCAAGCTTAGATGCCTTCTCCGACGAAGAGTTCTCCAAGAAAATCCAAGAGTTGGCGCTCAGATTGGACCTTTCTGATCAAGACACCGGCAGCCCTTTAGATTCTGAAGATTCCAGAGATAGTAATAGTAGTAGCAGCAGCAGCAGTACACTTGGTGGAGAACCTTTGAGCCAATTCCCGCCGCCGCCTCCGTGGATCGAAGAGCCAGATGATATTATTATTTCGGCAAGTATTGAACGGAAGGCCAATAGCGTTGATCTCCCGCTTTCTCTTCGAATCATCAAGAGAAAAATGCAATGGCAGGATGGGTTTTTCGAAGCAGGAGAATCTGCTTATTGCTCTGTCAAAAGGGCGTTTTCTTCTATGGTGTTTATAATCAGAGAGCTTCAGAGCTTTACTTTGCAAATGAGGGAGTCATTATTCACTGAGGATTTGCAGGGAATTCTTGTTCGAGTACACAAGGAGATCCACGCCTCTTTTGTGTGGTTGTTTCAACAAGTTTTCTCGCATACGCCCACTCTTATGGTGTATGTGATGATTCTCCTTGCCAACTTCACTGTGTATTCTATGGGGAGTAACGCTGCTATTGCACCTCCTCCATATGGATCTTTAAGGGAGACGGCATCCATTGTTGAATTTCAGGACCAGAAGAGTCAAAACTTCGATTCTTCCACAATCAAGACGTTCTCAATGTCGTCTTCGAGTGGTAAATCGGCGTCCGTTGGCGGTTATAATGGCGGTGGTGGCAAGGTTAGGCCAGTGGCCGGTGGCACAGATGGCGACGGGTGGTTTGATCGGTCGGATCAATTTCGGACGATAGTCCCTGATGGTGCTTCTCATTTGTCATCCTTAGGAACGGCAAGGGAAGTAGAATCGGTGTCAGGGGAAGTGAGTGAAGAAGAAGAGTTAAGTGTCTGGAATTCAGTTCTTGAAGAAGCTTCCCATATGCAGGCTTGGAGGAGAGACGAATATCTGGATCATGAAACTATACAGAGATTAGTTTCACCCATTACAGCCAAGATCGAACCAGATGATTATGAAGAATATTTGAGGACGGAGCTATTATATCAAACGGGATTGTCCCAAGAGCCTGATAATGCTCTGCTACTCTCCAATTATGCCCAGTTCCTCTGCCTCGTTGCACAGGACTATGATAGGTAAAAAATCATTTCCTGGCTTTCATTCATCAATTTCTTGGTGTCCTAACTGCTTACCAGAGTTAGCTTAAAGGTTTGAAAGTAGATTGTGTTACAGAGTGATATTTTCCCAAGTTAACGGTGCAATGCTTGATAAGGGAATTTCTTAATACTGCGATTGAACAGGGCGGAAGAGTACTTTAAGCGAGCAATAGGAGTAGAGGCACGAGACGCAGAGGCATACAACAAATACGCAACCTTTCTTTGGAGGATTAGGAAAGACTTGTGGGCAGCAGAGGAGACCTTCTTGGAAGCTATAGCCAATGATCCTTCCAATTCCTATTATGCAGCTAATTACGCTCACTTTCTCTGGAACACCGGTGGCGAAGACACCTGCTTCCCACTCACCTCACCTGATACTACTGCTCAAGAAGATGTTTAAATTCATTCTGTATACACCCACCTGCACTTTAAATTAGATCCAGTATCATCTCATCGCAAACATAAAACAGACTCCTAGCACCAATTTTAAGCTATTTTCTTTTTAAAAAATTTTTGTTTTGTTTTGTTTACTTTTGTTCTACCGTCTTAACCAATAATAACTTCCTACCTTCCCCACAAAAAATTTTTTTTTTGTCAATTTCCTTCTTTGGGTATTGATGAAGGGAAAAGTGGGATGTTATTTTGGCAGTGGGAGGTCGGTGATTGGAAGCAAAGGATGCACGTGACGAAACTGGGAATCGATTGGGAATGTGCGTAAGTGGCGACACTTGCCATTGTTTTGGCAGCGCGTCGTGTGCTTTCCACTGCTTGTTATTGATGAGTACTTTCCCCTTTCTTCGCTACATCACTGCTGCTTGGTAACATGTAATTACTCGCCTTTTCTTTGACTGTCCATAATGTTAGCATTTTCACATAACAACAGAATTATGTGAGTCAGGTAGGGCATCTGGAGGGGGCGATTTTACCGTAAAGAATTACGTGAGATTCAATATTTTAAAAAGAAACTACCAAAAAAGAAAAAAAAAACCCCACTTGCTTGCATTGTTATGTATTTCGTAGAAGAAGAAATTTCTTCTTGATTGGCGTGTGGTATCATGAAATTTCTCTTTGTTTCTTGATTTTCGCTAAAAGGGAGTAATATTAATATATGTAGTGATGATACAAGCAAGATGAGAGAATAAAAAGTTGTACGTAAACGATTGCTTTCAACTAGGTAATGGTGTTTAACTTTCGGCCAGATCACATGCCTAGCTTGTACCGATTTGGTAGAAAATCAGCAAAGAGCATGAATATAGTTGACTGGAAATTTTGGTTCAATGTTAACTTGAGAAAGATAAAAGGTTTTATGGCATGTGGCAACACATGAAGTGCCTTTTGTCCCATTACAACTTCAACAACAATTATCTAATTCGGCAAAAGTCTCAACCCTTATAGTCTATACTCCCAAACTGAGATAATACGTATACTTGGCAGAAATGGATGCCTACGCATATGGACTTCAGTTGAATATTAGTATTTCGTAGTAACATGGGAATTTAGAAAAAATTTCCAGAGTCAATACCAAACTGCTGCATATTAAACACAAACCATGTATGTGATGAATATCAGACCACATGTGATGAATATTATGGGTGATGAATTTGGCCATGCAGAAGATGACAGGTTTTCACGTGGAAGATATGGACATTCTTGGCAACTCCCGTGTCTTCTTCTTCTTCTAATATCCCATCCGTTACTGTACTGTACTGTACTAACTACACCCCTTAATTGAAAAACTTATCAGTTCGGTACTGACTTAAAGAGATACCCTATGAATATACGTACACATCAAAGTAGGGCTTAGGTTATGCAAAGCACACTAATCACGACAATCAAATCTGAAAATGAGGTTCTTTTTATCGAATACCTTCTGGATAATATTATCTAGGGACCAGGAGACAAACGGGAACGTAATAATGCAATACAGCACAATGAAAAACTTCACTAATTGTTAACAATGAGCACTTATGTGAGAGTTTACAGTTGATTAATTTGGACCCAACACCAAATAACATAGATATAACTATTTGGGGCAGTTATAAGTTGATTGCAGCTATCCTAGCAATGGGTTGTTATACCCATAGTGTCAATAGATCAAGTTGACTGAAACATTTTACTGTGTTCTTTGTTCAAATAATGTGTTGATTGGAGGAGTAATTTTGATAACTATCATACTTGCTGAATAATTGCTATTCTCTTAGTCCAAGATGGAGATCAAGTGTACTATGGATTGTCTGAAATTTATGTATAGCTTTGCAAACTTCTTGTTAAGGTTGGGCAAAATTTGTCTAAGATGTTTGTTGAATTGTCACTTCTTTCATGCCACAGTACAACAAAAACAACATTTAGCCACCAAAAAATTCGTTACTAAAAGTATCAAAATCGTCGCTAATAATGATTAGCAACGATTTATTTTCCTTACCAAAAACGTTGTCGAATCTCCGTAACAGAAAACTATAGGCGACGTTTTTCTCTGATCGTCGCTAAAGTTTTTCCCTACGCTTTATTTTCGTAGCGAAAAATTATTAATAATGTTTTAGGAAATCGTCGCCAATACTTTTTCACTACGCTTATGTTTCGTAGTTAAAATTTATTAGCTACATTTTCATAAACATAACCAAAAGTTTTTGGCTACATTTCAGAAACGTAGCTAAAATGTTTTAGCTACATTTTTTGAAAACGTAGCTAAATATTTTTTAACTATGTTTTGTAAAATATAGTCAAATTTTTAATATATGTTTTGCAAAATATTATACCATGTTAATGACAATTATTTGTGGCATTTTTAATTATTATTATATATAATATTTAGATTTTTCTTGTTAATTTATTATAAAAAATAATTGATAATTTGAAGCATTGTATAAAAAAAGTAAAATACCATTAAAGTATATCAACAAAAAAAATATTCATCATATACGAGATTTTAATTACAGCCTTAACAGTTCTATAGACAAAATAATAAATACAAAGACCAGTTTACATAGGACAATTACTCTTTAGTCTCATAAACCTATCAAGAAATAAGAAATGCTACTCTTTAGATCTTGAATAATACGATCAAAGCACATTACTCTTTGCTTCTTCAAGAATGAGGGCCTTAGTTGGCTTTTCAAACAGATCAGTGACATCACGAAGTGCATCTGGAAGAACCTTATAGAATTCCCCAACAAATTCTGAACCTTTTGGGCGACTATTCTGCAGAATATCATTTGCTAGATACAGAAAAGCAAGTCTTTGCTCACGTGGAGAGCTTCTTCCTCTTGTAACTTTTTCAAAGATGAAGGTGGTCTGACGACTATATTTTTCTTCAATCACCTGTCGAGCTTTCTTGACAACCTCTTATTTATCCCCCTCCTCAATTTCTCTTTCCCGCTTAACAGAAAGCAAGCGAGCAATCTGTAATTTTTTATTTTTAACCACAATTAAAGAAGTCGAAAATGTTATATAAAGGATGAATTATCATAGCATCTGGTTCATTATGCACATAGCTCAGTATCTATCATCAACATTTATAGAACAAACGTCAAAGTAGTGCATTCATCTACTTTCATTACTGCTAGTCAAATGTAATAATTGACTTACTACAATATATGTTTATATCCAATTCACAAATATCATTACAAATAAAACTTCTAAATAATAATTGTCATTTTAACCCCTAAAAGGTCCTATTCCTATTCAATCTACTTTTCCCTTTCACTGATGAAGCAACATAAAGTATTCATATTTTTATCCCAAAAATGTTATACATGTAACGCATGAAGCATATGAAGCAACAATTAAATTCCTCAAAGATTGGCATTCAGGTCCTCCCTTCTACTAACACCAACCTTCAAGAGAAAGACATCACAATACCTAATGCTACACCCACAGTGATACACAATATTTCACAAGGTTCCAAGACAACTTGGGATTAACCTTTTGGCCCAGAGTAAACAAACAATCAACATCATTTGAGCTTATACAGACTTTCTTGCTCACGCAATCCCTACTAAATGGTCAACATCATTTGAGCTTATACAAACTTTCTTGCTCACGCAATCCCTACTAAATGGTCTTGAGAACTAGCATCATTTGTGAGAATATTAGTAAGGCAGTACTCAGGATGATAGTAACCAATAATAGTTACTAAAAAAACTAAAATTACAACTTCTTATGCATAACTAGTATCAACAAACATTAAGATTCCTCCTTTTTAGCATTCAGCAACTGGAAAAGTGAAAAATGAAAAAAAACAATATAAGCAAAATAAAAGCCATCGTTATGGGAACATTAATCTTGATATCAAACAACTAAAGCACAGAACTTCCACTATAAACTCTAAAACTTGTTCAAAACCAAAACCCGCTTTAGCCTATGTTATCATTATGGCATGAGAAGAAGCAACTAATCACTTCCGCCTCTATTTTCTTTCAATTTTTAGGTAAACTTTCCACTTAATTTTACAGACAACATACATCTGCTTCACTGTCCAAAACATAAAGCAGAAAGTTCCCATCTCCAGGTACATGGACCAAGCCTGCAATTCATTTATGTCACATGCCACACACCATGATTAACAACTCCAAGCTAATCAAGCTTTAACAAAAACACAATGTGATACCAGTAAAGCAAACAAAATTGTTGCACAACAAGTATCTCGCCATGTGAGTATACAAGGCAAACTCAGAGCTTGAATTTAACATTTTACCAACTGCAACAAATAAGAAATCCGTAAATAACAAAAGGGCTTGAAAAGGGAGTCAAGAAGCACAAACCCTTTTGCACATACAGTGAAACTCATTGGACTTGAACTCGTTACGTGCCGATTTTTGACGTTGGAGCATAAAAAGCTTGCCTTTAAGATCAACGACCTCTTCATGGATTTCCTCTGTGGTTTGGACCTGATTTCCTTCAACTCTTCTTCTCTTTTTGCCATCATTATCACAGACGAAGATGGGGTTTTGGAAGACGAGAATTACGGTTTCATAGGTTGGCAAGCTAGAAGGTGACGTTTGTGGTGGATTTGGATTCCAGAGAAGCTGGAGTTGGCAATAGGGTTTCGAATCGCGAAGTGACATTGATCATACAGGGAGGTGCTAGTGCTCCTCCGAGACAACCCCTTGTAAACAGAAGGGGTATTGTCAAGAAACTCCAAACATGCCACAAAGAAAATGAGAAGAAAGCAGAGGATGAGACATGGGTGTAGCGTTTTATGGAGGAAGAAGAAAGAAAGACCAGATGAGAGATGGGTGCTTTAGGCTTTTAGAGCTTTTCATTTTAAGGGTCAGTCTCATTTTCGTTTCCTCCTTATTTGATGCATTTGACATACATTTAGCGACGCTTTTTAAAAATCCTCGCTAAAGGATCCACTTTTAGCCGGAAAAATGTCACTAAAGGGTCCACTTTTAGCGATGATTTTAAAATTCGTTGCCAAATGGTCCTCATTTGATGACAATTATTAAAATCGTCGCCAAAGGTTTACTTTTTGTGACGATTTTAATAAATCATCACAAAAAGTAAGCTTACTTTTTGAGATTAAAAATGTATTTAGCAATGATTTTTAAAATCATAGCCAAAAGATTAACATTTAGTGACTATTTTCTAAAATCATAGCTAGATGTCAATATTTGGTGATGATTTTGAACATTGTCGCGAAAAGTAAACCTTTTAGCGACGATTTTGAAAATCATCACCAAATATTGACTTTTAGCTATGATTTTAAAATTGTAACAAAAAAATGTAGCCTTTTTCCTCCTTTGTTGTAGTGTCAAGATACAATAGCTTTCTCTCATTATCTTGATTAGTCTTAACTGATGAATTATTTACATCATCTATCTAATTACCTACAAACTAGTACTAAGTATAAATATTAGCTAACTACAATAAATTAATCACACTTTACACTCCCCTCTTAAAGCAGGAGATTGGTGAACATGAAATAAATCCCACTTGGACCATAAAAATGAGAAGGAATAATTTTTAATGCTTTAGTAAACATATCTACAATCTGTAGCTTAATGGAGATGTGCATAGGAGTAATGAAACTACATTTATATTAATGGATTAAATGATGGTCTATTTCAAATGTTTTGTGAGTTCACAAGATACTGGATTAGATGATACGTATTGCAGCTTGATTATCACACACCATTGGAACTGAAAGAGGAAAAAAGATCCAAAAATCATGAAGAATGTAGGAAATCTAAAGCAACTGACTTTGAGACTATTGATTGTTTCATTGTTTTCCAAGAAATTAAGGACGATCCTTAAAAAACACAACAACCTGATAATGATCTCATATAGTGAAAAAATGATGTCTAATTTGCATAAAAAAGGCCTCAAGAATAAATTCTTTTCTAGGAAAATAACCCTTCTAATAGCTACCCAAATATATTGCTAACTTCCAGTGCTACTCATAAGGAGCTTATACGTATTGACTAAGTTGATGTAGTTCGTATGTGATATCAGGTCTAATAAATACTATATAAAGAATTCTACCAACAATTCTTTTATATTTTTCAAGACCTGAAAGAAATGCTCATGCATTATCTGAAAGTTTGAGTTTACAATATATGTAGTAGTTGGTTTAGATCCAAAAAGCTCTATATCTTTGATTATATCCAATATTTACTTCCTATGATTGACTGAAGTACCATTCTTGGATATGGAAATTTCCAACCCAAGAAAATACTTGGCATGTCCCAAATCTTTAATAGTAAATTTCTTGACTGCAATTATATTGACTTCTGAAATACCAGTAATTAAAACATCATCAACATACATAAGAAGGGCCAGGAAAGATGAACCTATATATTTGATGAACAGAAAATGATCATGTTTAGATTGACTAAAACCAAAATGGTTCAACTGAGAAGTGAATTCATGATTCAATTGCTTTGATGCTTTCTTAAGTCCATATAAGGACCTTTTAAATATGCATACTTTTCCTTCTTTGTCCTTCAGATATTCATTAGGTGGAATCATATACAGTTCCTCATTTAAGAAACCATATAAATACCTGCCACCACGGGCTATTTGGGTTTTTTTTAGTAAATGTTGAAAACAAAAGACCTTATGTACCCATTTATTCTTCATCAATTGAGAAATGACTTTAATATTTGGTTATGATATGACAACTAGACTAACTTTAGTCCATTGATTCGTAAATCCTGCTTCCATTAAAGGTAGAATCTCTCATAATGCTAAAGTCTCCTCATTCATTTCTAAATGGCAATGGTCTAGTAATTTCAGAGGTTTAATACCCTAATACTTCCCCAATCTCAATAGTACCAACAATCTGGACACGATTCTTTGGAAACCCTATCCTAAAGGTATCTTCCCTAATAAGTCATGTTACAATAGCCTCCAAGCTGACCTCTAAGCTGAATCTCTAAGAGTTCCCTAGTACTCCCTTCTTTGGCACCACTACTTCAACCCCAAAGCATCCATGTTTGCATGGCTAGCACGTAACAATCAACTAAGTACCAAAGACAGATAACGTGGAACGTTTGACCCAGTATATGACTTATGTAAGTTACTACTAGAAGATAGAAACCATTTATTTTTTAGCTGCATGGAGTAAACTACTCCGCTTTTATATGGAGTAAACTACTCCATAAGCTTTCACCTCTTGTTAAATTATACAAATGGACTACTACCCTCACTTGGATCATCCGAATTTCTAGCTAATGGAAGCAAGATAGTATACTATTCAAAACAATGTTTTCACTTACAATCTACAACATATGGCATGAGAGGAATCGAAGAATATACCACAAGGAGCAAAAAAATCCATACCAACTTGCTGATTTCATATTCAACGAGATACGTAGCCTTATTATAGATAAAGATGCAACCCAACACTTGTTAAATAGTATGAAAGCACGTTGGTTTTTATAACTTATATAATTGTGTATACTACTTTCTAGTTTATATTTTACCATTGTATGGAGATTCTTTTGATTTCCATAGAAGAAATATTATTGTAATGTTGTAAATAGTTCCACTATAGTTAATGCATTACCTTCAATTCTTTTTAAAAAATCACTGTTTATGTCTAGTTAGTAAAGAGGTCATGAATAAGAGGATGCCACAACCAACAATATTCTAACTTTAATAATCTTTGTCATAGGTGAAAAACTTTTTGCATAGTCTATGTGGTTATATCCTTTTGTCATAAGTTTGGCTTTAATCCTATCAATACTTCCATTAGGTTTCAGTTTCAATTGTGCACCCACTTTGGTTCTATTGCTCTTTTTCCTCCTAATAACCTTGTTAACTTTTATGTTTCATTAGCCTCATGAGTATCGAGCTTTTGTTGTATAGCCTTGACCTAATCTACATTATGCTTTGCCTGATGATATGATTATGGTTCTTGGCAGTGATTAGAATACTGTACCGTACCGACCAGTACGTATCGTACTGGTTAAAAAATAGTACCAAAATATTAGTTTCAGTACCGGGTTTAAATACCGGTCAATACTGGAAATTTTGAAAACTATAGGGACTAAATTGCAAAATTTTCAAATTTTAATTAAAAATATTAAAAAATCAAAAAAATATTAAAAAAATTCCCTCTCTCCATCTCCCGCCTCTCACTCCACAGTCCACCCCTTCAAATGTTTTTTAATTTATTAGTTAAACTTTTATTGTAAATTTTATTTTTAAAATAAAGTAAATATTTTATTACTAATAATAATTATATATTAAATAAAAATAAAAAATAAAGTTTTTATTTAAATTTATTTTAATAGTTTATATCATATCATATTTATTAATAAAGTATTAATAAAAATATTTAATTTTTGAAAATAAATAATTTAAAAATTAT
>JANIIA010000009.1:41882237-41896582 GCA_027478495.1 Erythroxylum alaternifolium
GCCACCCTCGCGGGGCACGGATTCGGATATCACTGTCGATATCGGGTTCGGGTTCGGCGGGAGTGGGGTGTTACATCTTATCTCAAATCTACTACAAAATTCAACTCTCTTCATATAGCCTTGCTCAATCCTTTTGTAGTATATTTTAGGGTTTCTGGGATATACATGGTCACTTACACTGGCGTGTGAGAGGTCATGTATATTAAAAACACATAAATTTGTGATTCTACATAGGCACCGAGACTTACACGGGCAATATAATTGGGCGTGTATCTGAGTATACACTGGCATGTAACTCAACACAACCAGAACTCAATTTCTTTAATCTTCACAAGTCTACAGAGATTTACACCATTTATATTTATGGGCATGCTTAGTTGCTTCAAATCTTTGTCTTATGCCACAATTTCATCGGAAATCTTCTCTTTTTGTTATGAGAGGGAAATTACAATCTATAAATGCATTTAAAGCAAATTAAGTACCAAATATATATATAAACTATAAAATATCAAGCAAAATATATTAAATACGGGTGTATAATCATAGTTAAATATGCACTTATTAAACATCCCCACACTTAAGCTTTTGCTTGTCCTTATGTCCATTCATACTCTAACTCATCATGTTATATTAATTAAATTAACATATAAGTATGGTCTAGTTATCCTAAAACTAAATTCATAAACTTATATTAATAATAATCATGTCAATAGTCTTATTGAAATCAAAAGCATGAATCTTTACACCCTCAATGCCCTCAAGTGTTTAGGGTGAAAAGTATTAAAATCTCAAAGCGATATATAGTAGAATTCTTACCACAAACTTGCAATATTATCACATCTCCACCATTTATATGTAAACTAGAAATAAAAATTAAAAGTTCTTTATAAGGTTGTAATGGGGCTTAGGTAAGGAAGGATTGAGATAAAAAATGTGATAAATTTTGAAGGAAAAATTACAAGAAACTTGATCATAATATACAGTTCCTTTCATTATAAATTAATTGGTATAATACACATTTTCTTCCTTTTTCTATACTAAAAAAAATTGAATCATATTTTTTAGCATTCATTATGTACCACAATTAAAGAAATATTTGACCTTTCAAAAATTCAAAAACATTCAAGTAATGTAAATAACCTTCAGGGTTTTAAAAAATGAAAAGGCTTTAAGAAAAGATAGGATAATGGTTAATAAAGTGAGTTATAATCAACGAAAAAGGCTAAGGCTCAACTTGGTTATTCGTAAAGGTAAAATATTGTAAGGTAATTATCAAAGAAATAGGTTTAGACAAGTATTGAATCTAAGAGCCTTTATCACTTTAATGCTATCAATTTAACAAATACAATCTTAATATGTATAATAAAAGCAAGTTCTAGAATTGTTCAATTATACATGATAACACACATGAAAGAATTAAAAAGAGCTTAAATTGTTTTTGAATATTTTGCTTTTAGGCTCAAAAGCTATAAAAAAATTATATGTGTGTAAATAATATGCAATTTTTATTCAACTTGACTATCTCAATGATTACTAACAATATGAATTATATAAACAATTTTATTCTTACTAGCATCCTTTTGCATACTAATTCAAGTCAACAATCAATAATGATATAAAGTATTTATGGGCAAATTTTGACTAATTCAAGATATCAATTAATAAAATTTAATAACAAAGATTATAATAAGCTTAAGAAAGTCATAAAAATCATTAACCCCTTCCCTACACTTAAAATTGTACATTATTCCCAATGTACACAATATAAGCATCTATAATAAATGAGAAAGTAGAGTTGGTACATCCTAAGTAGTAAGATTTTTTTATTTTGATTTTCATGATTTTGGGACTATCCATCCAATATTAGAAACTAACATCCTAGCAAAATATAAAGAACAAGAGAGATAAGATAAAAAAATAAAAATAAAACAAATAATTAAGAAATAGGAAATAGGAAATACCATTAACTATAATGTTAGATAAAACAAAATAACAATAGAAAGAAAATAAAAAATATACAAAATTAATGAAGAAAAAGAAAAAAGATAGAAAAATCAAGCATCTCCCTCAATTGTGTTGTGACAAAGGCCTACTTGACGATGGAGAATCCTCGAGTAGATGATTCTGATAAGGTGGAGGAGCTGTTAATGAAGTACCCTTGCCATATGATGGAGGATAAAAATCGATGTCTTGATGGTTCACCGTTAATAACAATAGTTTTCCCATCCATTCGATAGTCATCTCGAGCTTACCCATCCTCTCTACAAGCTCCACTTGCTGTCTCTCTAGCCAAGCTATCGTCAACCAATCTTGGTGGGATTTTTGTGCTCTTGGCATGTCTAGGCTATCCTCCTCTAATACTGCATCTCTCATTTGGAATGGCAATGGCTGTGATTACAGTGGCTCCTCCCTAGATCCTCCTGATGCTGCAAACTTATTGGAGTATCTAATAAGTTTATAAGTGTCAATTGTGGTCCCTATTGTTGGCTCACCTTACACATATGCTTTATGACATTTAGGTTGAGTGTCGCTAAATTGCCCACCTGTAACATCAATTACAATCGATCAAATACCGCTATCAGTGTAAGTCTGGTCATATAAGGCCTGACATAGATTGTGCTGACCTTTTTTTCTTCACTCTGACTCCTGATGAACTAGGAAAGTGCATGCCTCAAGTGGATTGGCATCATCTCGATCATAATCCACAAGTAAAACACATCCAGATTCCAGATGACTCCCTAAATTTCACCGAAACTGCTCAGCGTGTGACTCAAAATACCATGAATGTATCTGAGCACATAATATTGCAATGTGGACACCTTAGATTTCTTAGGGTCGTAGTCTTCCTCTATGTTAATCATACGCCATAAGTGCCAAGGAGACAATTCATATGGCAAGTATGTCCTTAGTGTAATACCCTCATGTCCCATAAACTCTTGGTCGTAAAGATCCATTATGATGGAAAATTCTGAATAGCGCATCTGGAACATATCGCCCATTATTCGAAACTGCATCATATTAGGATGATCCCTATTGTAGCCACCACTCTCCACAAAGAACGTGGAGAGCTCCTCAAATGTTAGCTCCCAGTAGGACAACTTTATGATCTTGAAGAGTTGAGACCACACGCTAACGTTAACAAGGTCCCAAACTTATTGGGCTAAACTAACTTGCTCCAGTACCTCCCATTCTATACGTTTGCTAGTCCCAAATTTTTTATCCTTAAGCCTCTGATATTTTTCTTCTTGGGCTCTGGCATTAAATATAAACATTCTCGGTCACTCTGGGGGTTGGGCTATGGTAGAGGAACCTTTTCCTCATTATTGATTTCTTGGGATCTTCTTTTCTCACCATGATCTTATCATTGTGCCTGAAACTTTAAATAAGTATAAGAAAATGACAGATAAATTATAAAAATACTTAAGCTCTCTAAATTATTAAACTTGAAAACAAATTAACTACAAAAAATTAAACACATAAAAATCAAAAATAAATTAATACAAATAAATAAATGAATGAATAAAAATAATTAAAAATTAACTAACAGCCTAATTAATGATAAAATTAAAATTAAAATATTGTAATTAACAAATTAAGCGAACCTAATTGTTTAATTACAAATTCAACCCTAAATTTGAAATTAAAAACCTTAATTTCACAATTACGCAAAATTTACGAATTAAACATTAAACTTATGCAAAATCAAAATTAGCATGCAATTAAACAAAAAGTTGACTTCAACTAATTATAAAAACTGCTAATTAATCTTAATTTCATGAAAATATCACAATTTAAAAATTAGTGAGCAAATTGCACAATTCCATAATATAAGTTGAATTTTCACCCAACTCATATGCAATTGATGAAATTAAACTAATAAACCAAATGGGTATGGATTAAATTCAACTGTTAAACCATAATTAGTTATAAAATCACAAGAAATCTCACAAAAACTCTAAATCCTAATTTTGACATTTTTGGGCAAAAATTACCTAAATAATGCAAAACACCGATTAAATCACACATAAATAAGTGAATAGATAAGATTATTTACTTGGGTGTCGAAAAATCATAACAGAAATGTGAGAATTAGGTTTGGGGAATGAGAGGAAGATGGCAGGCAGAGAGTTAGAAGAGAGAAAATGAGGAAGAACGAGGGATTAGGGCATTTTTAAGATGAGTCATGGAATTACACAACCGTGTATCTAACTGCGTAAGTCATTAAATTTTTGCTTTTCACATACTTACACAGTTAGGTACACAAGTTTGTATATAACCATGTAAGACCAACATATATAGAGAGTGTGTAACTTTTTGTAAACATGTGCAATTTTAAAATTGGATGATCAAACATAAAATTTTTGCTCTAATTGTTATAACACATTAATACGCATACCTAAATACCTTAATTATGCACAATCTTGTTAGGATGCTCAATTATGTATCCTCAAACACATCAAAATCATAAAACCTATTCTAATAATCAAGATAAAAGTAACATAACATGGAATTTAAAATAAAAACTAAACTAATACATAAGCTGCCTTCAATGTAGTGCTTGTTTAATGTCTTTAGCTCGACACACCCTACATATTATCATTGTCTAGGATCTATGATCAGTGGTTTGTTTCCACCCATTTCCCCATATAAAGATTTTATAGCTTGTAAGTATGTCACCCATTGTAGGATAATAATAAGAGCATAATGTATAAAATTAATAAATCTAATTAACTACATTAATGCTCATTTTAATGACAAATTTTTAATCAAATAAGGGATGACAAAAGTCCCTAAATCTTCGGATGAGGTAAGCAGATTGTTTTTAAGGAAGTGGGAATCTTCTGTACTTAAGGTGGCTACCAATGACTCATCAGTAGTTTCCTTGTTTGGTTTCTCCTCCAGTTCTCCTTATTTGGTTTCTCCTCCAATTCTTCCTCATTCACCTTTGTCCACTGTCCTTCTTCCACTTCCTGGACAAGTGTTTCCTCCTTATCTTTTTCTTTGATCATCTCCTGCCACTTCTCTACTTCCTCTTCTTAGATAGAGGCTTCTTCTTCTTCTTCTTCTTCTTCTTCTTCATCATCATCATCATCATCATCATCATCATCATCATGATCATTATCATTTTCTAGAACCTAATTTCCATTCCTAAGGGTGATTTCCATTCCACATTATTTAGGATCTGCTTCCGTAGTACTAGACAGACTCCCCTATAGTCTGTCAAATAATATTCTCACCAACTAATAACCCAATTCACCCTATTAT
The DNA here is from genome assembly GCA_027478495.1 of Erythroxylum alaternifolium. NCBI lineage: Eukaryota > Viridiplantae > Streptophyta > Magnoliopsida > Malpighiales > Erythroxylaceae > Erythroxylum > Erythroxylum alaternifolium. The sequence continues at coordinate 41,887,503 of JANIIA010000009.1, forward strand.
GTATACGAGCCTCTGTTCTTTGATGCCTCATGTTTAATTCTTGAACAAATTAGGTCATGATCTCTTCCAAGGTTGGCTCCTTAACTTGAGGTGTTTGGTGCTGTAAATATTCAGCTAGAGAATAATCATTCCATTTATAAGCATAAGAGTTGCTCCACTCTGAATTATCGATATTTTCATATGGTGCAATTTTAAGTTGGTATTGCATGCTAAATTGTTTCTTCTACAAGTAGTTTGATGCTTGACATTTATAATTGTAGTGGTCACTCCCATAAATGTTACAACATAACATAGAATTCGCGTGAGCTCTAGAAATTATGTCAAGAAACATCTCTTTCCAATATGGTGATGTTACCATAGGCAATGACATATTGTAGTTCTCATAACAGTACTGTCCACTTCATCTTTCCATTATGAGTTGTGACCATGACAAGGAACTATAAATCCTAACAATAAGTCACAAACTTAAAGTCAAAGTAGAGAAGTTCAAAAGATAATTAAATGAATAAGATAAAAATAAAGTGAAATAAAAGAAAAATAAGATAAAGTAAGATAAATAAATACAAAAATAATTATTAGATTAATAAAATTTAGGCTTTCCTAATATTATCGTCCCCTAAAATGACGTCAAAAACTTGATTGAATCTCAGGGTTAAGGTTAATATCATATTATTTGCAAGTGCACGACATAGCAATAACTAGCACAAGCAAGTATGAGTCGATCCCATGAAGATTGTAAATACTAATAGTTGCCTTTCCTATTATTTAGCCTACGAATTAGATTTTCGATTTTAATTAAAATAAAACTAAACAAATAAACTAAATTAATATTATACAATTATGAACTTAAGACAAGTAAAATACAAAGAAAATTAATATCAAATAGTAGTGTTTAGGTGATGAATTCCCCTAAGAATCTTTAGATATTATTAACCTTTTATCATGTAAGCATATCATTGATTATTAAACTGTGGAAATTCATATCTTATGTTAGTAATTGTCTCAAAGCTATTAACAACTAATCCACCAGTTGATTAACATAACTCTTTCTAGTAAACCCTTAGGATTGCTTTATTGATTTATGAATCCCACTATTTGGTTTGACATAAATCCAAAGGATTTATGTTGACCTATCTCTAGGTTTGCATACAATTCCTTTCAATTATGGTGGATATATTCATATAAGAGGATTTCTCAATCTCAGTCATGTATTAATATTTTAGATATATTAGACCAACAATAAAACACATAATTGAATCACAATAATTAATCAATATATTTGTTTTAAATAAAAGATTAAAACATATTATTATCTCAAACTAGAGTTCATGACACCTAAACACTAATCATGTTTAGTTACTAATCATAAAGAATGAAATAAAAAAAACTAATAGAAACAAAGGAATCATAATTCTAAATCTCCCTTTTTCTTCTGTTGAATCTTCTTGCAAGTTCGAGGTTTGATTTTATAATCTGCTGGATCTCAAGATGTATTCTTCGTGTTTTCCACATAACCTGATCAAAATTTTCCCCTCTAGATGTCTTAAATCTACTACAAAAGTCAACTCTCTTCATATTTCCTTCACTCACATCATTTTATATAGATTTTAGGGTTTCTGGGATATACATGGTCACTTACATAGGTGTGTTAGAGATAGTGTGTATTCAAAAACACCTAAATTCATAATTCTACATAGAACAGAGACTTATATGGGCAATATACATGCCCATGTATCTTAGCATACACGGGCATGTAACTACATACGACTAGAACTCAATTTCTTAAATCTTCAAAAGTTTATAGAGACTTACACCGTCTTTATACACGAATGTGTTAGTCTTTAGTTACTTCAAATCTTCTCCTTGTCCTCCAAGACAGCAATTATAACTTATAAATGCACTTAAAGCAAATTAAGTACCTAATGTATAACAAAACTATAAAACATTAAGCAAAATTATGTTAAATATGGGTGTATAACGAGCTTATTCTTTGTTGTTGATCTAATAATATTTTCCATAGTTGATAAGACTTCATTAACTACTTTAATGAAAGAAATTAAGATGTTTACAAGGATGTTTAGGTAAGAAGTGAATCCTAGTAAGAGCTCCTTCTTCATTTCTTATAAAGTCAGTGATCAGGTGCAGATGATGAAAACCGTTACTAGTTTCAGTAGACATCATTTGTTAATCACTTATCTTGGCATTCCAATTTCATCTTTTTGGCTGACTTATGGAAATTTTAAACCCTTGGTTGATAAAATATAAGCCAGAATTTTGATAAATGGACTAGATTGATATACTTATATTTAATGTGTTTTGCTAGTTATTTGAGGGTTTATAGTATTTTTCGTACTTATTTTCCTTCAAGTCTGTTTGTAAGTGATAATTGTCTTTATAGATATCTTAGAAGGAGAAGAATTTAGGTCAAATCGAGGTATAAAATAAAGAATTAAAGCAACTTTGGAGATACATAGCCATGCATAAGAATTGTTTAAGTCACTATAAATGTGTGAAGCTTTAAAAATGTTGTTTACACCCATGTGAAGATACACACCCATGTATGCTGATATACATGACTATATATGTTACTTGTGTAAGCTTCCGTGACTGTGAAAAGTTGTGATTCAAGGGGTATTTTGAGATACATAGTCACCTACACAGTCGTGTAAGTAATTATGTATATTCCAAAAACCTTAGATTTTGCTATAAAAGTAAATTATGAAAATTAATAGGAGAAGCATTTTTTTGTCGGGTTAGATGACAAAAAAGTAAATAATAGCCATTTCTTAATGAAGTATGAAGGAAAACATGAAGATTATGTCATGAGATCCGATAGAGAGCAATCTTTGATGAAAATTTCAAAAAGACTTTGTTAGAGATAAAAGGGGACATAGAATATGGATTCTTTCATTTCTATTTGTTCTTCTAAATATTTGATATCGAATTTATTTTCTATGTCTTCGAACTAATTTGGTTAGTACCTAGGTGTAATGAACACTAAGTTGGGATAATAATATGATATAGTCTTTTATTCAATGCAATTTTATTGATTGGTTTATTGTGATTCAATTATGCATTTATATTCTTAAACTAATATATCTGGAATATTAGTCCAACGTTTGATTTCATATTATTGAGATTGAGAAATCCTTTCTTGTGAATAAATCTACTATAGGTGGAAGGAGTTGAATGCAAACTTATAGATAGGTTGATATAAATTTTCTAGAATAGGGTTAAACCTAATAGTAAAATTCATGAATCGAGTAATGCAATCTTAAGGGTTTTAATTAGAAAGAGATTTTATTTAACCAACCAAGAGTTAGTTGTTAATAGTTTTGAGAAAGATATTAACATAAAATAGCATTTTTCACAATCCAATAATCATTAATTTATTTTGTAACACGCCACTACCATAGAGTATATACCCGAACATCAAAAGGACATTCAAGTAATTATCCTATGACAATGGCATGATAGAGCAATCATAATCACTTATATGGCATCATATAGAATAACACAATACTTAAAAACTACTACTCTTCATTTCATTTGCAAACATGATTTATGTTGTCATCATTAAAATAATATTTACATTGTCAAAAGTATCTGAGATGCTTACTACTCTTTACATAAAAGATCCACATGAAGTGAAAACTACATAAACATAACTACAACTCCTCAGATGCCAACTAATAGACCTTTGAGCCATATCTTAATCCAAATTGTTCTTCTAGAGAATCTTAGGAACTAAGTCTCCTATCTCATACTTGAAAAGTCACGTTGCAATTTTGATGAGTTTTGCAAACTCAGTGAGCTAACCATCCTCGATGTGCTCACTCATTCAGCACATCAAACGTATCAGAAATAAACCAATTACACAATAGTCTTCATTTCAACAAATCATATAATTTTTTCATAATAACATTATCATCTATCTCAGTTAATCATTTTATTAAAAGTTCACAAATGAGGCATATCACAATATCTTCACAATTTAAAAATATTTTCAGAGTCATATATGAGCAAATGCAGATGCATATAAGACTCCACTTTTTTTATTACAACATATGAGACTCCACTTTTGTTATTATTTGTTGTATCCGAGCGCCTTTCAGATATAGATACTGTCCTATATAGGGCTCATTCAGATACAGAAATCACGGAGCCATGCTCTACATGCAGATTACAGATTTCTGAGCTTAAAGCTTTTTTAAATTGGCTACTCCGGTCACAATGCCTTTATCTGATCATGCAATTAATGTAAGAAAATGCCATCAATAACATTTATTTATAATGTATAGACAGAATCTCATGTTCATTGGATCTCAGTTCGGCATTCAACTTTTGTTAAGTATACAAATATTTTTCAGAATTCAGATGCAAACAGAACACTTCCAATACATTCTCAACAATTAATCTCCTCATACTATTAATGTCAGAAATTATCACAATCAAAATCAGATAATCAACAGTTCAATAATTGGGAAATAAACAGAGATAAGTCAATCCTAATGAGAACATCTAGGTTACTCACAGTACACACCAATATACGCTATTGCCTGGATGGTCTGACAATATCAGGATGATGGTGTTTGACTTGAGCATCTATATACACATACATTATACACATTACTAAAGTGATCAAACAAATACATATTCAATTATGCACATATATATGTGCCAAGTTCAATGCATGCTTAATGACTTTTCTCGGATATGCTTCCTTAATCACAATTCATAATCTTTCAAACATTGTCACTTGAATATATCTTGTTTATACTTAGGTTTACATCTCAAAATAACTTGATTATCTTAAGTTCATCAATCAATCATTCAACCAACTTATTCAACATCCAATTAGGTTCATTTTAAGCCTATATACACTATAGGATAGTTCCTTATCATTAGTATTTACAAACATCACTTAAAAGACAACATTCTATTTTCAAGCCTTGCACACAATCGCGGTAGATCTTGCCACGATCATGCACTGATGGCCACGATCGTGACAAAATCAAAACGATTAAGCCACGATTGTGCATTAAAGGCCACAATCGTGCCTTGCATATTTTCTTCCAATTCTCCACGAATTCATCAAAATTAAACACATCATTTACACATCCAATTTTCCAGAATTATTGCTCATTATGAAACCTCATTGAGGTCTTAATTATACTACAAATTCTCACTAAAAATAGCTCACAAATCAAGGTCTTTCATGCATCACAAATCAAACTAGAAACTAACTTACCTTATCATGCATATAATTATAATGTCTTCTCAATTCAAAAACACCGTACTAACATCTTTATTTGGAATAAATTCATTTTTATACTATATCAAATCCATACCTAATTCATCCATAATGCAACCTATAATTCCATGGTTTTTATACTCCAAAAATAAGCATAAAAAACTTCCAAGTTTATGCAACATTTTTCCGGCACATATCATCAGCAATATCTCATTCATTTCATTCTAATTCAAGCATCATTTTTATACTACTAAGCATGCTATAAAGATCAAATGTTTACTTACTTAATAGACTTCCAATTCAACACAAAATAATAAGATAACCGATCACTCCAAGCTAGCAAAAATCAACACAACCTCAAGGTGAAAACAAGGTGATTTTTAAACAGGATCAAGGACAATAATCAACTGGTTTTCTTGACTTTTTTTGTGTAGGGTTAACATGCCTTATGTACCACTTTGAGCTAGGTTTAGGCAAATTTCAGAGAAAAACTTCATGCAATTTTTCAGTGCTGAAGAAGAATGAAGGAACCAGTGGAAACTTTGCTTACTCAAGATGCTAGGTGTCAACTTCTAATCTCAACATTTGTCTTAAGGCATGGAAAGCATGTATTAACCTAATAAGTTGCCATTAATCTACTCCATAAATTGCCATTTGTCATTAAATGATTAGTCCACATGTCACTTAATTCTTGATGCACTTGTCACACAATATTTGGTCCATTTGTCAATTAATTACTAGTCCATCTAGTACTTATTTAACTATGCCAAATGTCACACAATTATAGGCTTAGTAATCCTAATTTTTCATATATCAATTTATCATACCACTAGGAATTTGTCCTAGTTCAAATGTACATATTATTTCATCAATCTCCCAATTAATCACAATTAATTCCAAATTACCAATGGTAATCTAATCATACCAAAATTCAAGACATAACAATTCACATCATAGTCATTTAACATCTTTCATACCTCGTGATATGTCAATTGAGTGCATATGCTAACTTGTAATGTGTACAAATTATAATTCATGTATAAATGCTAATGTTATGTATGCATATGCAATGCTTGATCTAGGGTTCTAACCCTAAGCATGTTCCGAAAACTGAATATTACATAATTGCATAATAAAGAGTTAATGTTTAAGACATCTTTGGGGGATTCATCACCTAGGTACTACATATTTGATATCGTATAATTGTAGTATTTTCTTTATCCTAGTTCATTGTTGTGTTAACTTTAATTTAGTTTGTTTACTTTAATTTTCAATTAAATTCACAACCTAATTTAACAGTTAGATAATAGAAAGAGGGTTAATACTAGAGCTTACAATCTTTATGGGATCGATCTATGCTGGCCAGTGCTAGCTACCGCTACACTGTGCACTTGCAGTTGAAACTTATAATTCTTATAAGCACTTAAACAATCAATCAAGTTTTTGGCACCATTATCGAGGGCTATACTATTAGAAAAGCGTAGCTTTTATTAATCTAACCATTATTTCTATTTTTATTTTTATTTACTTATTCTCATGTGTTTATTTATTTATATTTTAAACTTCCCTATTTTGACTTTGTGTTTGTGGCTTATTGTTAGGATTAAGATTCATCATTATAAATACAAACCATAATGAAAGGAAATAAAAATCACAATGAAAGGATGGAGAGGACAGTACTCTGATGGGAATTGTAATATATGATCAAATATGGCTTTATCATAAACTTGGAATGAAAGGTTTGATGATATATATTCAGAAGCACAATTAATATCAAGTTTTTTATGACATTTTTGGGGATAACCATTACAATCATGAATGTCAAGCAACAACTATATGTGAGAGCATTCATATTGCAAGTGAAACTGGCCTTAGAATATACCACATGAGAATACTTATAATTCATAGTGAGCAACTCTTACATTGATGTATGAAACGATTACTCTTCAAGTGAATCTTTACAACAACAGAAACAAGAAGAACATCTTATCTATCAATGAATGGAAGACCTTTCAAAAAGTGAAGCTAGCCATCCCAAATTCAAGGAGATATTTTATTCACTCGAATAATTTGATTTGAATACAACATATTATTTGAGTTTATTAATGCCTTAGAGTGAAGAGGAGACAAAGTTTGACTTCATGAATGAAGTTGTAGTTTAAGTAGAGATAGTAAAAGTGATAATAAAGAAAATAGTTGAAGAAAAGGAGGAGGTAATTGTTGTTTCAGAAGAGAAAGAAGAACATATGATAAAAAAATAAAGGTTAAAGAAGAGGGGGAAACCTCTGTCCGAGAAGAGGAAGTGGAAGAGTGGACAAAGGTGATTAAGGAAGAAAAAAAGGATAAGCTAGATAAGGAAAATATTGATAAATTATTAGTATTCACCTTAAGTACATATGGTTTCCACTTCCCATAAGACAAACTTTTTAAGTGAATTGAAGATTCAAGGAGTTTTACTATTCCTTATTTTAATAGCAGTTTGTAATTGAAAAGGGCATTAATGGAGACAATTGGATTTATTAATTTGATATTTATGTCTTTATTTTTATCTTACAACATGTGGCTTACTCACAAGCTACTAAACCACTATTTAGAGAAATAAGTAGAAGCAAGCCACTAACTCTATACCTAGGTTGAAGGTAAACGTGAAGAGTATGTCAAGTTAAAGACGTTAAACAAGTAATACCTAGGAGGCAACCTAATAGTTAGGATAGACTTCCTTTTTTCCATTTTAGTGCTAGTATATGATTTTGTTGATTTTTAATGTGTTTTATACTAAGATAGAGAGTAACTTTATTTGACTCTACAAATATTTCAAGTTATGATATGTGTGTGTTGAATTTTGTGACAATTAGTAAACTTTTTTTGGAGTTCTAAAAATTTTTATGGTATACACGGTTATATACATGTTTGTGTATATGCCCATATATACATAATTTTTATTTCAACATATTCACACGTTCACAAAGACCTATACAATCACGATACACACCTGTGTATCACTTACATGATTAGTCACAGGACCGTGCACTTGGTCGTATATGTTTGTAAAAAGTCACACACCCATGTCCCTTCAAAATTCACACATCTGTGACTTACACGGTTGGTTATATGATTGTGTAACTGATAGTTGTGCATTAGCGTGTGTTTTTCTAAAGTATTTAGCATGTCTTTCTTGTATAATATGTTATTATTGTTAAGTTTTAGGATTTAGTTTGTATGTTTTGTTTAGTTTAATCTTCATTGTGTTCTTTTATATTTGATATTGGTTTAGGGTAAGAATTGCTCAATTTGACATAGGAATGGAGGTTGGTCACATTTGCGATTGAGCTAGAGACCAAGAGAGGAGAGGAGAGGAGGAAGAATTATAACACAAGAACCCATGATTATGGGTTTTATACTAATTCCCACGATCGTAGGATGTTTAACCCAAGCATATACATGGGATTCACTTATTTTTTTAGGTTTTTGTGACTATTTAAGGATAAAACCCCTATAGACAAAAAAGTTTCATGTGGGACTTGCCTCCTTGAGTAAAAACGCAAATTTAAAGCTTCAGGAGAGGAAGAAATTCAAGGTTTTTCATTCATCATTGGGAAAAGAGCATACTAATGCTAGATTTTCCAAATTTGGGATAAGAAGAGGAGGAGTTTGATTCAATCAGTTTTCTTTCATTTTTCTCTTCTAGTATTTGTATGACAGATTATTTGATTGTTGGGGATGTTATGGTCATTATGAGTAGCTAGTTTAATTATAGAGATTACTTTTCAACTTCTTGTTAAACTCCTATTTGTTGATTTGAATGATAGATGTTTTTGATGAATGT
>JANIIA010000009.1:41896682-41908818 GCA_027478495.1 Erythroxylum alaternifolium
ATTTCCCATTGACTAAGACGATAAGGATTATAAAGGAGATCACAAACTTTAAACAGAGTGATGGTGAGTCTCTATATGAAGCTTGGGAAAGATTCAAAGAATTACAAAGAAGTTATCCCCACCATAACCTCCAGAGGAAGTTCCTATTGTAGACATTTTACAATGGTGTGAATCAGAGCATGAGAGGAACAATAAATGCAGTTGCTCGAGGTTCTTTAATGAGAAAAACTATTGATGCAGCTCATAACCTTTTGGAATAATTGGCGAGCAACAGTTGTATGTGGACAAGCAAGAGGAGTAGAAAATGGTAAAAGGAAATGTATGATCCCTATTGACTCTGTTATTACTTTGTAGGCTCATATCACAGCTCTTACCAAGCAATTGAGCAACATGCAAGAAGCATCTTCGTCTACGCTAAATCTATGCAAGTACAGTGTTAGTTGTGTGGGAAAAACAACCATGGCTCAGTTGAATGTTTCTGTTGGGAGCTAGTGGTACAGAACAGGTAAATTACATGGGCCAGCCACAAAGAGGTAATAACCCTTACTCGAACACTTATAATCTGGGGTGGAAAAACTACACGAATTTTTCTTGGAGTATTAACAATACAAGTGGCCAAATAAGACTGCAAGGACCTCCTAGATTTCAACAAGATCAAATTGGATCTATGGAGAGCAAAATCAACAAGTTGATGGACGTTTTGGGCTCCAAACTGGTAATTTAAGAAGAGAAGCAGAAGAGGATGTTTGCCAGCTAGGAGGAAACTCAAAAGATGATGGAAGCAAAGTTTGATCAGATTGTGAAGAACCAAGCCTCATTCATTCACAACTTGGAGGTTCAGTTAGGTCAACTTACTAATGCTTTGTCTTCTAGAAGTGTCAGTAGTTTACTAAGCAATACTGAGTCAAACATGAAGGAACGAATCATAGCCATCACTTGGACTTAAGAAAAGAAAATCGAACATATGAAGGAAGATGAAGAGAAGAGTGAAGGACAAGTAATTACAGAATACCTTCTAAGTGAGCTCATAATTGAGCCAATCAATGAGCCTCAACCTAAAATTCCATACCTTATTTTAGCCCAGCAAAAGTCAAGTTCAAGTAAGGTAATGAGGAATTTAAGGACGTTGAATCAAACAAGGTTGAGGATACAACGAATCAACTACAAACAAGGCTGGCGTTAAAGGAACCAGTCAAGAAGATGGTGAAAGAGCACACAACAGAAGGAAACCCTAACATAGCATAGAATAAAGAAGACCCAGGGGATTTTTTTCATTCCTTGAAGTATCAATGGAGTCAACATGGCCAGAGCATTCACAGATTTAGGAGCAAGTATCAACATGATGCCCTACTGTGGATTAAGAAGTTGCATGCTAAGCTTGGAAAAGGATTAAGAAGTTGAAAAATTGGAGTAACCCATAACTGTGGGAATTGGTAAGTTTCCCACGACTGGGGGAAGACTTTTCAGAAATGAGGGTGATTCCCATGACTGTGGGAAATCTCTTCAGAAAGTTTCTAGAGAGTTAACCCATGATCGTGGGAATGATGGAGATTCCCACGATCGTGGGAAGGCCCATCCAAGGAAATATCAAATTTCCCTCTCTTCTTCTTCTTTCTTCATTCTTAAAAAATTTCACAATCTCTCTCTCTAAAATCACGAAACCCACTCTCTCAACTTTTCTAATCCTTCATCTTATACTCAAAACTTGGTATTCTCTTCACTTCTTCCATCAATCTTTCAATCCTTTACACTTATTGTACATTAATCACTCAAGAATAAAAGGATTTGGTGAGATTTTTTCTTTTTCTCTCTAAAAAATGAACTCATCTCTCTCTTCTTTGTTTTTGCAGATTTTTATCTTCCAATGGCTCCGAAGAAGATGGTAGCTTGGAAATCGACCGATTAAATACACCTTCAAGTCTCCAACAAAGGTAAACTGGATATGGCGGCAACTTTTTGTACCTCATTCCTAATTTTTTTCAAAAGACAAAGGTATGCAATTTCGTGACTTTATAGATAGAGAATTAATTACTACTAGATATTTTGACTTTGAACTATTAGAAACTATAGGAGTGAGGCATAATGTTGAGCGATTGGCTATGAACATTGGTTGGGCTAGGTTCATTCACTGTGATGTGCCGATTTATCCTATAATGACTGTCGAATTTTTCACCACTGTGCGTCATAATCCTAAAATGGATACATTCTGGTTTAGGATAGGTGGCAATGTTTATAAACTTAATTATAATGTCATTCGTGCACTTTTTGATTTATTGAACACAAAAATTTTAGATGATCACGATGACTTTGATGTGGATAATTACTAGAAAATTCTAATAGGTGAAAACCAATTTTGACTCTAGAAATGCACCAAATACTTTAATTCGTAGGACTAAGCATTTACTTCTTCATAACTTTATGTGTTTAACAGTTTTTAATAAAACTTAAGTGCTCGACTAAAGAACCTTTATTCCTTTAGTGCATGGATCCAAAAATCAAAATAAATACACCTTATCAGATTTTTCGATCAATTTTGAGTTGTGTTAATAAGAAGATCTCTTATTTTGGCATGTCATACATTGTTACTACTTTGGCTTTGTTTTACAACCTTGATATGGATAGTGTGCATACGGATAGGTATGATGGTTTTAATGTTTCTTATTTTAGACGCTCTGAAATTTTGGAGCCCCATTTTATGAAGCTCCAAAATCCTCAGATGTGTATAGTTGTTAAAAATAGGAAGGGCAACGATTTAGCCACTTCTTGACTATCCACATCTCAAGCACCTCAGGAGTGATAAGAAGAAGCAGTGGAAGTAGAATCAACAGCAGCAGTAAAGGTCAACAAATTCCAGTAAATCCTCGACCAAATGGCCTCTAATCATTAACAAATGATAGTGCAAATAAATGAGCTCAGTAGCTAGATGAGACAAGTGCACAAAGACCAATAGTATATGAAGAAGAAATTCCTCAAGTTCATCTAGAGGAATAATATTGAAGTCCCTTCGCTAACACTGTCGCCACCACAATCTCCATAAGCCTTCGTACCCTAAACTTTTTACATTGTTTTAATTACTTTATTAGTTGTTATGTCTTTCATTTGGTTTGACGTTTTTTTGTTTGGTTTGATTTCTTTTGTTTGGTTTGATGTCATTTTAACTTATTTTATGGTTACCTTGTAACATTAAGGACAATATGTTCTTCAAGTATGGGGAGGTGACACTTGCTTTGTCAATTGCATTGTTTTAGTCATTATTTGCATTTTGTTAATTAGGATGTATGTTTTATGTATATTATTTTGTTTTATGTTAAACAATGAAACCACATTTGAATCATTTTGATTTGTTTTGCCATGAGATTATGTCATGCCAGTTAGAATTAGATTGAATGCATGTTTGAACTTGGAGTAGGCTACTTGAGTATAGAGTGAACTATATTGAGTGATGCAAAGTAGTTGGTTACATAAGCTTACTCATAATTTGACACTTAATTAATGAGGTAGTGTAGAGATGCATAATGAATTTTCATTTAAGTTAATATGAGGATTGAGCCTATATGACTCTGTTTATATTCATTCTATTTCTTTGGTGCGTGATGCTTCCTTAGGTTATTACCTTCAGAACTTGCTTTGAATCGATTTGAGTCTACTAGATGCATGTTTAATAAAGATGATTAAAGCCTTTTTTGTAGTAATCCTTGGCTTAAATGACCTACATTTTATTATCCCTTACTAACCCCTTTAAGCCTTAACCATTTTGTTTCTTAAAAAACACCCAAAACCCCATTAACCTACCCATTCACAAGTTTAGTAGATTATTAAGTAATGCATTAGTTGGGGGAAAATTTTTCTGAGATGAGTTGAGTGATACTTCTGCTCCTGAATTATATTATATTTAGTTGCTACTTCATTCATTGTTTCTTCCATGTTATTAAAAAGAAAAGAAAAGAAAAGGAGATATTAAAAAAGAAAAAAGGAAGAACATTTTAGTAGCATCAATAAGTGCAAAGTAGTAGTATATTTACACTTGTGTATCTCAGAATTATGTTTTGTTATCCTTTTGTCCACTTATTACTTTACGAATGCTTGTGTTAAACCTTTTACCCTTTTTACCCATCCTAACCTTTATCATATTACAACCCTAAGCAAGACCTTTTGGTTTATTTATGCATGGAACCATTGTAGAGGAGAATTGGTATATTAGCAAGCCTATAGTAGAGTAATTTCCTAAAGGAAGTTTGAGCAAAACACTAACCATCAAACACTTGAGAGAAATGAGTGAAACCGTAAGGAAGATTCATTTTACATCTATACTTCTCTTTGAGTAATGGTGCCATATGTTGAGTTTGCTTATGTACACTAATGGAAAGTAGTCATGATATATGCAGTAGCTTGATATTTAAGTTGGCTAAAATTTGACACATTGTACGCTTTGATCTTTTTGAAAATGAAGTGATGGAATTGATTAGTTGTGTTTGATTTTGCTTGAGGATAAGCAAAGATTTAAGAGTGGGGAAGTTGATAGTTGTGCATTAGTGTGTGTTTGTTAAAGTATTTAGCATGTGTTTCTTGCATAATATGTTATTATTGTTATATTTTAGGATTTATTTTGTATATTTTGTTTCATTGTATTCTTTTATATTTGATATTGATTTAGGGTAAGAATTGATAATTTTGATGTAGGAATAGAGGTTGTCACATTTGCAATTGAGCTAGAGACTAAGAGAGGAAAAGAGAAGAGGAAGAATTATAACACAAGAACCCATGATTGTGGGTTTCATACGAATTCCCATGATCGTGGGATGTTTAACTCGAGGATATACGCGGGGTTCACTTATTCTTTTAGGTTTTCATGACTATTTAAGGATAAAAACCCTATGGACAAAAGAGCTTCATGTGGGACTTGCCTCCTTGAGTAAAAACGTAGATTTAGAGCTTCAGGAGAGGTAAAGATTCAAGGTTTCTTATTCATGATTGGGAAAAGAGCATAACAACTCTAGATTTTCCAGATTCTTGACAAGAAGAGGAGTTTGATTTAATCAGTTTTCTTTCATTTTTCTCTTCTAGTATTTGTATGATGGATTATTTGATTGTTGGGGATGTTGTGGACATCATGAGTAGCTAGTTTAATTATAGAGATTACTTTTCAACTTCTTATTAAACTCCTATTTTGTTGATTTGAATGAAAGATGTTTTTGATGAATGTTGAATATATATATATAACTTGCAATATATTGAGAGATTGAGTTGGGTTATTTATGTAGAATTGTACAATGAGAATTGGTATTCTATAGACTTACATTCATCAAATTAATTGATTAGTTAGAAAAGAGATCTCGGCTAATTTAATTGAACACCTATAGGATAATTTTATAACTAATTGAATTGGGGGATTGATTTTGTAGGTTAAGAAATTGCTTAATCATTTCCATTTAGTTTGGTTAGGGACAATTGATTACACCTTGAGAGAGGGTAGTTAATACATTAGGACATCTTAGGTGGAACATAATTTAATTAAAAAAATAGAAGGGAGACAAGACAATGAAAAAGTGATCTCTAGTTGTGAAAATCTTGAATTCTAAGTTTTTGCATTTTTGAGTTGTCATTTATGTTTTGTTAAGTTGTTTAAGTTAATTTAATTTTTCTAGTTTATTTCCAATAAAATTTGTTTCTTAAACAAAGATTAATCTGAATTAAGTGCTGTCTAAGCACAATCTCTATGGGATCGATATCTGCTTATTACAACAAGTCACGATCTGTATACTTACGGTTTTGATCATAAAATTAAGAGACTGTTTCACAATCAACAGTATCCAACCATGTAAATCAGTGAAATGTTTTAAAAACCCTATTCCCCTTAAATTTTCTCTCATTTTCTTCATTCAATGTGCCACCCACCATCACACCCTCTCATTCTCCAACCCATTTTAATTGTTTTACTACTTAAATTATGACACCCAAGTAGGTTCTTTCATTGATTTCACTTAATTTATGTTTGATTTTTTGGGCATTTTTCTAATTTTTTGGGATTTTTACCCCCATAATGCTAAAGTTAGGGTTTGTTACATTTTATAGTGATTTTCATTTATTTTGTGCTTGATTTTGGTTTAAAAGTTAAAATTTATCCTTTATCATATGAATTACTAGTTTAATTTCATGATGAGAATTGGATTAAATTTGAATTGGGCATGTGATCTTGCCCACTCAATGTTTCAGTGTGATGTTCTTTGTGCAATTAGAATAATTTGCTATTTTTTAGTCAATTGATGTTGTTTTTTAGTTTAATTTCATTTCAATTTTGAATTTTGCATGAATTAGATGTGCAATTTTGTTAATTTTGGGCAATTGTTATATTAACTTCTTTACTGTCACTTTTAGGTTTACATTTGTAATAGCATTATTATACTAGTTTTATTTATCAGTTGCGATTCTTTTAACTTTAATTTAATTATTAATTTGATTATTTATTTAATTTTATAATTATTTATTTATTTACTTACTTATTTTATATTATTTGTTTTTGCTTTCTTAATGTGTTTAATTTTACTTTTAAGTATGTGTTTTCATAATTCCATAATATAGTGAGCATACGAATCAACTGTGGGGAAAAGTTTTTATTCATATTTTTATTTGTTATTTTCTCATACTTAATTTACTTATGGGTACAATGATGAGACAATACAGAGTGAAGGTAGTACCAAGGAAATGGCATAAAGGAGAAGGGTCATCTAGAGACTCGAGAAACAGCTCTCTAATCAAAAGATGTAGTCCATCTGTTTGACCGACAGAACCTATTACATTTTAATGCCAGAGCCCACAAGGAGCAATACTAGAGGCTTAAGAAGATGAGGTTTGGGAATGGCAAATGTTTTAATTAGGAGGCACTGGTGTAGATCGGCTTCACCTAATAGATTCAAAATTTCATCAATATTTGAGCTTGGTCTAATTTTTTCAAGATTATGGAGCCCTCATAATAGGAACTTACGCTTAAGGTGCTCTCCACGTTTTTCATAAAGAAAGGTCGTTATGATTAGGATAGATCAAGCACAATTTAGTTCAAGATGATGGGGGAGAATATTTGAATAAGTTACTTAGACTTCTCAGTGATGATGGGTCTTTAAGACTAGGATTTCATGGGGGCACAAAAGTATATAGTCTTTCCGATAGACTTTTCATATGGGATGTCTCTTTGAGATGTTTGGCGCACCATCAGCATGGGGAATGAGTACATCCCCAACAAATCCAAAGTGTCACCTTTGACACCCTAAACTCAGATACATCATTCTGAGTTATACACTGAGTGGGAGAGGTGATAGCTTTGGATTTATCAAAAACTTAGATGTCTTCTATTTGTGGAGTATGAGTGAGCGGATGCCAATTCCCCTAGGGAATACTTTAGCCCAATTCTTTAAATGTTATAATAAAGAGAGAAAGATGGGTACAATCTTCGTCAAGCCATATATGACGCAACTAACATAAAGGATGGGAGTCTTCGAAAGGCTATCAGTACTGAGGCTACTCAATACCATAGTTGCTCTAAATTTGGGCATCATGAAGAATATGTATATTGTATGCAAGAGGCGAGACCAACAAAAGATATCTATCAACTAATTGGGCTTTTAGACGAGCAAGCGAATTTGGGGGAAAATGGGAATTGCCCTGATATAACATGGAATCCATTAAGACTGAGCTAATTGTCATCCTAACAGAAGGAGCAGCATAAAAGGAGCTTAGCAAGGGATCATCCAGGGCATCGACAATGCCTAAATGATGGGACCAACTGAAATGGCTCAGTTGGAGAAACACATAGGGTGGATCTTGGAAGTCTAACGCGTTATCCAAGTATACCAGGCAGCATTAACGAAGCAAATGGAGAAACGAGCGACCGATAATAAATGGATAGAGGAGGATTTAATGCAAATAGATGGACATCTTGGGATATCCACATCACATCGACCATCTGGAGCGGCTGCATCAATGTTAATTGTGCAATAGTATGAGGCTCGAGACCCAGGGATTCTCTAAATACTGACATACTATACTTATTGAGAGTTGACTAATATTGAGACAGTCTGGATGCTTCATTTTTGTTTTTCTTTTCTTTCTTTTATTATTATTTATGTATTTTATTATTTTATTTGTTATTTTATTTTTCTGTCATACATAGTTGGATGATTCTAGAAGTTGCTTTTATTATCCATATTATGACCACATTTGTTAAATTAAAAAAATTGAAATGATAAATGCATTTAGATTTAACCTCTATTTTAGCCTATTTTTTTATTATTATACCACTTTCATCCCTTAGGAGTAACCACTTTTGAGACTTAATCTTTTCATTGATTATAACCACATTAATAGCGTTTTCCTTATTTTTCTTCAAATCCTTTCATTATTTTTTAACCCTGAAGGATTTACATTTATTTGATTGCCTAAAACTTGGATTTTATTACAGAATAATAAAAGATCTAACGTTTATTTGATTGTTGGTTTATAGTGAATGCTTGAGAAAAAAGAAATAATATATATTGCATGCATAAAAATGTTAAATTTATTATACCAACAAAATTATAGTATAAAGTTATGCAGAACTAAGTTTCATGTGATTTTATTTATGTAAATTTCCTTCAATGTTATTACCCTTTCATTATCCCTATCATACCCTTATCTAAACCTTATTAAAACTTTGCAACAAGACCTTTTGATTTTTGTTTCTAGGTTACTTATAAATGGTGGAGATATGATTTTATTGCAAGCTTATGGTTAAATTGATTTGAGAGTTCCTACACTTTCCACCCTAAACACTTTGAGTGCATTGAGTGAATCCTTGGTGAGAGTGTGAAAATTTGTTCTTTTGATTTCAAAAGGAATATCTATGTGATTGCTATTGATATTAACTTATAAAGGTTGGCTCTAAGATGACTTAAATCTAATTGTATGATAATTTGATTGAATGATATGATGATTTAGGGTATACATGGACAGGTTGAGGTTAATAAGGCATGAATGTTATAAGTTTAATGATATAGATTATGATTTTCTTGAGGACAAGCAAAAGCTTAAGAGTGGGGATGTTTGATAAAAGATTAATTAAGTATATTTATACACCTATATTTAGTTTTCTTATTTTGTTTCAAATGGGTTTATAGGTGATAATTGCCTTCCTAGACTAAAAAGAGAAAATTTTGGGTGCAATTGAGGCGTAAAACAAATATTTAAAACAACCTTGGAGATACACGATCATGTATAGGGACTGTATAAGTCACTATAAATGTGTGAAGTTTCAAAAATGTTGTTTATGCCCGTATGAAGATACACGTGTAGAAGGTCATATATATTTATCGTGTAAGTTGTGTAAATGACCGTGTATATTCCAGAAACCATAATTTTAGCTATAAAAGGAAATTGTGAAGACTAGAGTTTAGGAAAGCATTTTAGAGATGGGTTAGATGCCACAAAATAAAGGATAAAGGGAAAAATTGAAGATTACATCATAAGATCCAACAAAGAGCAACCTTTAATGTAAATTTCAAGAAGACTTCATTAGAGATAAAAGGGGTATATAGAATATGAGTTCTTTTGTTTCTATTTTTTCTTTAGAATATTTGATATTGAATTTGTTTTCTATGTTTACGAACTAATTTGGTTAGTGTTTAGGTGCGATAAACCCTAAGTTAGGGTGACAATATGATATATTATTTTATTCAATACATTTTTATTGATTGGTTTATTCCGATTCAATTATAAATTTAGTCTAAAGTTTGATTTCATATGATTGAGATTGAGAAATCCTTTCGTGTGAATAGATCTACCATAGTTAGAAGGAGTTGCATGCAAAGCTAAAGATAGGCCAACATAAATCCTCTATATTAGGATCAAACATAATAGTGAAATTCACAAAATCGATTAATGTAATCTTAGGGGTTTGAACTAGAAAGAAATTTCAGTTAATAAACTGAGGGGTGGTTGTTAATAGTATTGAGAAAGATATTAACATAAGATATGTAAGGCCCTAAAATATACTCTAGTTGAAATAATACATGTTCATAAAAGTACATATGAGATAGGAGTTAAAATTATGCTATGATTTGAATGTGAAAGTCCTTAGTTGAAATGATACATGTTCATGAAAGTACATGTGAGATTGGAGTTAAAATTGAGCTATGATTTGAATGTGAAAGGTATATGACTTGAATTTTGGTATTGATGGACTATAGTTAGTAAAATGAAATTAATTGATACCATTAAAGAATTGAGGTATTTAAATGTATATTTGTACTTGTCAAGTGGCAAGTTAAGTTGGTACATGAAAATTAAAATGATTTAGCTTATGAGCTAGTGACATTTGGCATCATCCATTGTGTGACAAATGGCTTGGCAAGAATGTGACAAATTTCATTATTAATAAGTTGACAAGTGGCCTAAAGGAAATGTTGCAATTGGTAGCATAAATGGAGGGCAGATGGGAGTCATACATTAGAGACATGTGTCACTTCATAAATGAGGCACCTAGTAGCTTAGGTGTTACGTTCTTGTAAGAAAGTTTCTACAACCATCACTTTGTTTTCAATCTCTCCACCGAAATCATCCTTGTCCATGTTTTGAATTTTTGAATCAATCTTACATGTAATCACACAAAAACCTTTTCCAAACTATTCATTGAGGGAGCTACTTCATGTTATCCTTTATGTTGCTGTCTCTATGGTGTGAAGATCATCTTAGCTCCACCTTGATCTTGAAGTTGGGATTGGTTACTTGAAAAGGGTTGATATAATTAGATCTTTGGAGTTGTTCTTTGAAATTAAAGAGGTAAGGGAATACTAAACTTGGTATCATTTTAGAACATGTATTGTTTGATGTTTGAAGTGGATAAAATGTGTACTGAATTAAGAAAGAATTGAGGTTAGAAATTTGATACATGCTAGATACTTGTTAGAAGGAGTGGTTCCATTGACCAGGTATCAGTATATTAGCCATATCTTGACCTGTAGACATCAAAATGGGATGATGTTAATTTCAAATTAAAGTAGATACATATATCTACAACTTTCATTCAGGAATAAAATTTGATTTCTATCAATAAGGGTTTTGAAATTTAGCTTAAAGTTGAGTTCTTGTTGTTGTCCACAGTTGAGAGCAAACGGTAGTATTTTTTGTATAACGCTAGGAATAAAGAACCAAATTGCATTATTTTTATTTCTTTTGAAACATAATACATAGAGAAACATTTGTTTAGAAGAACATATTATTTAAAAACGTCAATTTCTTGGTCAGAATGGCCATACAAAATTGATCCAAAAACTTGTCCTCTGAAACAATTGTTTGGAGGTTTCGGGTCACTTATCCCACAATTGTGGGAAATGTTTAGGAAGATGAAAAAAAAAGAGATTTTGTGCAATAGATGACTGTAAAAGGTTAATTGAGTAATAGTTAGTTTAATTATGCATTACTAATTGAGATGATAATGTAAAGGATATTGGTTTACAATGTTGAATTGCTTAGTGTGATTATGAATGAACGAATTCCAAAGGCTTATGTATTATAAATTGAATATAAATGTATGTGAATTGGGAATTTCTATGATAATATTGTGATAATTCTGGACCATTAGTTGTCTGAGGAGTTTTATAATTGGGATTGTGTTGGAAGTGCTTTTTATTTGTGTGAATATACACAATTTATGAAGACTCAATACCTCTATTAATGTATTATTGTACATACTTGTAATTGTATGACATGTTAGTTTGTTTGAAAATCAGTGAACATGTTAAATTGATCAAAATGGAATAAAGTGATATGTATTACAATATGTTCCTCATATGAGAATTCTGAAAAGAACCCTTTTTGTTTTAAAACTGTTAAGTCCTAAACGTGGATAAATAGGCATGCCTAGAAGGGTCTGCAGCTGCTCCTGTGACACTTTGATGTCTCCTGTTACTGACACTTCGGTGTCTCCTATTACTGAGACATAAGTCTTTCCTATTTTGTGATACTGACCATGCTGGAGTTCTGTAAATATAGTGCCTTAAAAAGCAAGTGTATTTACATGTAACTTTATCTTATTCAGTTACAGTTTTGTAATGAAAATATTTATTATTAATAAAACAAAAGAGTTTGGTTTTATTTGTGTGAGCGTTAT
>JANIIA010000009.1:41914004-41926441 GCA_027478495.1 Erythroxylum alaternifolium
GGTTTTAAAAATCTTGCAATTTACAGTTACTGGTTTTATTTATTTAAATGTATGTGATGCCATGTGGAGTTTGTAGAGATTGCACGTAGCGCTCCCTTATCTTAGGATATGTGTCGGAATGACCTACGGGCGTCCCGGTACGTACCCTAGGATAATGGGGTGTTACACATATTATTTTGTTTTCCTCCCTAGATGTATCATTATATCTTTGACGATTGATTGTAATAACATCCTATAAGGTTTAGTTATATAAAGTCTATCTTCTTCAGAAATAAGGCTAAGAATTGCTATAAACAAGCCTCTTTTAAACTGCTTCTATACAATTTTTGCCAACCACTAACACAAAAATTATGTATCATCATTTATCGATTGTCATTGTTGGTTTATGCCCTATATCAAATTGATTTGTTATAGTTTAGTGACATAAATATTTAAAGGCATCATTATCTTATACATATTTAGATGTATATGATAATGTACATGGGATAAATATACATTGCAAATGAAATTATAATGAGGTCATAATTACGAGAATTATATTGCATTTGTTTATTATTCCTAAATTGTTCCTAGTAATTGTTCTATTAAGATTGGATATTAATAAGACGTAAAAAGAATATCACACCTTATGTTTCTTTCTTATAAATGAAGTTAATGATCTCATAGACTAAAGTATAAACATAAACAAATGTGTGGGTTCTTATTAGAGAACAAGTTCACTAAACTGACCCCATATGAGAATTCCATTGTAACATTACTCATATGTCTATGGACATTCTCATTGTGATGATTGTATAAGTGATCATTTGACTTAATATCACCAAAATATCTCATATAGGGATTATTATATTTTTGATATTACTTATGACTTACACTAGTCAAGGGTAGCTCGATCGTCAATTAATGGATATAATATGAACTATATAAAGATAGTTGAGTGATTAATATATGATTCATCACCCTAAATTAATTAGGGAGAAAGTTGTTGTTATTCTCGATTAGTATTAATTCGAGAAATCCTTAGTTAGGATAAAATACTACCTTGAAATTAGTAATTTTATTAATAGAATCAAATACTAATAGTGGAGAACTAATATGATTGGACTCAATTAGAGTAGATATTAATTATATTCACACAAAAAAGAATGGGTTGAAGAGAGAAAAGGTATTTTAATCAAGTTAGACTTAATTATAAATTCTTATTTATTAAATATAAGATATTTAATAAATAAGGACCAATATGAGGCATTGGATCGTATTCGAGCCTAATAGGTATTTAACTAAAATTCATTGTAATTTTAATTAAAGTTTAATTGAAATTAGAACTTTATTTCAATTAAATTACTAAAAGGTACAAGGACTATTATAAATAAACTTAGACCTCAAGAGAGTTAGTACTACTTGTCTAACCCTCTTTTTCCAAATCAAGGTCTTCTTCAAAAGAGCCAAAGTTGGGTAAATCACTTTAGAAATGTTATAAAAGATGGGAGCTTTCTTGCTTCAAT
This sequence comes from Erythroxylum alaternifolium, assembly GCA_027478495.1. Classification (NCBI taxonomy): domain Eukaryota; kingdom Viridiplantae; phylum Streptophyta; class Magnoliopsida; order Malpighiales; family Erythroxylaceae; genus Erythroxylum; species Erythroxylum alaternifolium. Next base: position 41,915,510 of record JANIIA010000009.1, read on the forward strand.
ATGTGAGGAAAGTTCTCTCAACTTGTTTTGTAGATACTGTTAGAAGTTAGACACTTATGCAACTACGGTTGTTGAGATAAATTAGCTTTGGAAATGATTTGAGGGAAACAATAAAAAATGATTAAGCTTCATAAATAGGTACCAAGTAATATTTATAATTTATTATGTTTTATGTGTTAATCATATTATGGATTTAAAGTGATCTTAGCTTTCGAGAAATCATCTAAAATAATTTCATAATTACTCTGCCATATGCAAAATCAAACCTCACTCTAATTTTTCAACAGGTTTTTTAAAGCTAATCTTAATTCTTTAACTTATTAAAATTATTTGATTGTTATTGATCTTAAATTTTAGAATTTGAAATCATAAATCCTAAAAACTTGATTTAGATTATGATTATCTTTAATCTGAAATGTCCAAAATGGAAGTTTTGAAACCTTTCATTCAATTTAGAATTGAATTATTACTATGAGTGCAAAATTGTCTAACAGTTAAAATGAAAGTTGAAAATTTAGTTTTATTAACCATGATACATCAGTAAACAATAATAAACCTAGAATCCCGAAAACCCTGCACAAGAATTAGTTGCATGCTTGAGGTTGTGCGATTTTTGTGTCAATTCTGGTTGTGTTTTTAGTTATTGTGGCTGTTATCATCAAAGTAGTCGAATTTTTTGGGTTGGATTTGGGGAAGCTGCTAGTAGTGACTGATGCGAGAAGGGAGAGGCGGCGTCACGGGGGTTTTGTTCGTCGAGGATGTGTGAGTGGAGGTTGCATGTGCATCGCGAGAGTTAACCATTAAGATGACGGCTAGAATAAATTTTGGATTGTTTGGACATATGTCTAGAAAAAGAGGTCTAGAGTAGACATGGGATTACGGTGTCTTAAAGCTGGAAAAAAGATGTTTAGATATTGGAATAAGATATTCTAAATGAGATTTGGTTTGTTTGGTAGTAGGGATCAATGCACTCCAATTTGAATAATTTTAAAATTAGAACAAGCCAATCTTAATTAAGAGCGAATTTATTCCAAATAGAATTTTTAAAAATTTTAAATTCAAAATTAATTCTAAAATTATATTAATTATTTTTCATACTTTGATCAAGATTAATAATTAAATTGATTCTTAATTAAAATTTAGAAAGTTGTTTTTAGAATAAAATTAATTATATTTCAATTGGATTGAAATTAATTAATTAGACTCCTTCATAATTAAGAAAAGTGCTTCTTGTGTATTTAAGAAAGGTGTTTTTAATCTAGTTTATTTATTTCAATTTGATTGAATAAATTAACTTTATTTTATTTATTTAGAGAATTGTTATTCTATTTATTTAGAAATTGTTTTTATTTATCAATAATAAGTTTCTTGATTTATTAGAAAAGATATTTTTCTTGATTAAATCTAAAATGTGTTTTCATTTATTAATTAAAAATGAACATTTTAATTTTTAAAATAGTTTTCTAATTTGTTAAACAATGATTTTCTAATTAATTGAGAAATTAATCTCTAAATAAATAATGTAAATAACCTTCTGAATTAAAGTAAACAGTATGTTATTTAATTTTGAAAGTGGTTTTCTTTATAGTTTTCGAATTGAGGAAATTTTCTTTCTAATGAGATTGGGAATAACTTCTATTTGGATTAGAATTTTTTATTTGTTAAATTTTGAAAAGAGAAATTTTCTAAATTATTATAATTAAGAAGTATAATTGTACGAAAATTATTTTCAATTAATTTTGTTAAAGGAGTCAATTTAATGTAACTAGAAAATAATTTTCAAATTCAACTGAAACTATTTCCAATTATCTTAAATAAGAATTTAATTAATTTAAGAATCAATGAGTTTACCCTTATTGAATTATCTAAAGAGTTGGGAATATTATTTAAAATGACGAAGATCAATAACTAGAATTATACAAAGTTTGATATTTTATGCATGTAATTTGATTATGAATGAATAAGTTGCATGCTTTATTTATATGTTTCATTTATATATTGGATGCCTGTTAAATTGTATGTTTTTTATGTATGATATTTTATATGCAATTGTATGTTTGATGAGACTAATAACATCAAATCTCTCATTACAATATTAAGTACATGTTGAAAATGTGATTGTTACCTTCTATTGTTATAATAATAAACTAGAGTAATTTCCCAAAAAAATAAACTAGAGTTATATTTATCATTAGGCTTATTGAGCAAACCCAAAGCCCCTGTAACTGTAATATGTTCAGTCTTATAATAGTAGGTCTTATTTAATTAAATTTGCATGATATAGATTAGTAAACTTATGATTATATGAATTTATAGTTAAGGTTAGGAGGAATACATAAGATATGTTTTGGTAAGAGTTATTACCTAACGGATCTAGCAGTCACATGAGATGTGATTGATAAGGTATTTATCAACCTAATTTAAGTTTAGTTAGTATGTTGAGCAAACTCAAGATCAATTAAATTTGAATATGATCTTAACTCACTAGAGAGATTAGAGTAATTGTTATGAATAATAGATAAGGCAATTATTTCAAATAAAATAGTGGGAGTAATAAATATATGATTAAAGTCCTAATCTTATTTAATAGTCATCAATTACTTGCTTTTCTTATATTTATGTTATCTTCTAAGTAGAATTTACCTTATTTAGTAAAGTTGATACTAAATTATTGAACCAAATTTATTGGACATAGTTAAGTTTGAGAAGAGTCCTCAAATTCAGATAGAAAAGTTCTATATTCATTATACATTTTTGTTACTAATTCTTATTGAGGACTTGGTATTAAAGCTTTAAGATATATCATATAGATGACAAAATGTAATGACATTTTGAGTTGACTAATATCTCGTAAACTTTAATTGCATCATGTGAGATTTATGTCAACACCATGATAGCAAGATGTAAGAGGTTGCACAACATAAAGTTGAAAGGTATACTACCTTGATAGAATTATTCCATTCAATTTAACCTTCTAAAAGCATAAATATGGAATACAATTGAAGCCTTTGCTCTAATATGATAACAGTTGTCGTTAAAAGAATTTACTAATGAATTTGTATTTCATTTAATTTACTAATGAATTTATATGATATAATCATACAAATTAAATGAAATATTGATTTAAAAACTTCGAAAAGTTTAAATTATTTAAATTTAAGTGGAAATTAAGTATTGAGAATGCTAAAGCACTTAGATCATATTGATGTAGTGAGTTATAAATTTTTTAATTATCTATAGGGAAATTCTTTAGTGAATATCTCCACAACTAAATTTCATAAGAGTATGTATTTGTGTAAACAGGAATATACAATATGAGATATTGTATGATGTAATATCATTTCTTTTATAACTATGCCTAGTACAAAAACTTTCGTTTATAAGCTCGAATTAAATCAATTAAAAAGATCTTATATTAGATATGGAATGGTATGACTTTGACAGAGACCAAGTTAATGATTTTGGATATGATGCTTATTTGAAACATATGTTATCCATTAAGTTTAAAACTAAATTCGATAATAGAAGGTTATGAGATATCCAAAATGTTGGATATGATCTTACATATGAATAAAATGTTTGTTTTAATGTAAACTTATAGAAGAATGGTTTGTAAGACAAGTAATGGAAGTAAGAAGAAATTTCAAAGGTTCAAATCTCATAACAATAGATATAAATAAAACTGGTTCCTTTGTTGATACATTTATTGTATAATGAAAGGCTACAAGACATTGAAAGATTCACTTTCATGATAAATTCTAAGAGTTTGTTTGGATAAGATTGTGAATTTATCGTATTTTTAACAAGGTTAGTGGGAGTATAGTTGTCCTCTTTAATAGGAGTATATAGACATATATTGCTCACAGAAAATAACAATTCATATTTTAAATTGTTGAATCTATGATTGTCCAAGAACAAATCTTATTAGATGTGAAAAAGGTAACAAGTTAATTATAGGGATTAGACCTATAAAGAGATATGGAAGTTGTTTACCTATTATAAGTCCAAATACATAAATAATGTCCTAAAGGTGTTTAGTATTTGAGATATCTAATATTTGTGAAGTATTAAAGGTATCCATTATTTTATATATGAGTTGATATTTGAGTTTAAGGTAATATGGACATTAACTTGAAAGATAAATCCTATAAAGTTTACTTAGAGCAATATTATTTTGAGAGGAAATGTTCCGTCGTAGAGTTAATTACTAATCAAGTCAAAATACATTTTTCATTTAGTAGAAATGATTATTTTGATCAGGAATTCTTCAATGAATTGATTATTCAGACAATAATTTAATGTGGAATTAAATTTGTATAGATATTCTAAACCATAAATAAAACTAAACTATAAAATAAAAAACTTTTTATGCTACAAAAAACGACAACCCTAAGCAAAATTAAACCCTAAAAAACAAAAATTTAATAATAGTTAAAAATCAAAAAATAGTTTAAAAAATCATTTTAGGGTCCACCCCGCCATTGTAAACGGCAGGGTGGACACCTTGACACCACCCCATTATCTACAATGGTAGGGTGGCCCCACCCCGTCATCCATAATGGCGAGGTGGCCCCACCTTGCCATCAACATTGGCGGGGTATCCTACACCCAACACTCCCACTTATTTTTAGCATACATCACGGTTTGAAATATAAAACCATAACAAACTGAGAATTTAGCCTCACTTTTTCAGCAATAGCATCATCCTTATATAGAGATATAGTATAATATACTTAAATGATTGGCTTAGTGCAAGTTGAAAATTGTTGTTTTATGCCTTATATCCAATCAGTTGGTTGTAGTTTGTTTACATAATTATTTAAAGACATTCTTTGTCTTATGCATATTTATATGTATATGATAAAGTCTATGGGACAAATATATATTATAAATGAAATTATAATGAGAATATAACTATGAGATTTATATTATATTTATATATTATCCCTAAATTATTCCTAGTCATCGTTCTATTATGATTGGACATTAAGAGAAAGTAAAAAACGTAGCTTGGAGAACAAATTCACTAAACTAACCCTGTATATGAACTCCATTTGGAACATTACTTATACATTTGTGGAAATTCTCATTGTGATGGTTATATAAGTGATCCTTTGACTTGAGATCACCGAAATATCTCATGTAGGGATTACTATATTTTGATATTATTTAGGACCTATTTTATTAAAAGGTAGCTTATTCAGTAGTTGTTAGATATAGCATGAACTATATATGTAAATATTTAAGTGATCAATATATGATTCATCACCTGAAGTAATTAGAGAGAATATTTCATTGTTCTCAATTAGTACTGATTTGAAAAATCCTTGGCTAAGGTAGAATGAAATTTTGAAAATATTTTTAAATGTTATTAAATGCTAATGGTGAAGAACTAATAAGATTGGATTCAATTATAGTAGACATTAATTCTTTGCTCTATGTCTAGTAAGAATATTTTATGATGAAAGAAATTAATTATATGAAAAAACTATGCATGAAAAGGTTATTCAAAATTAATTTGACATTTCAAAATATTTAGGTTGTCATAATGGACCACTAGATGCCAATCTTGCCTAATGAATATTAATTAATTAATTAAAGAAATAAAGATAAATTAAAGGAATTTAATTTATCTAATCATAAATATGATTTAGGGTTATAATTTATATCCATTGTCTTTGAAAACCTAACGGATCACATATAAAAACGAGTTCGAAGAGAGAAAAGGGATTATAAACAAGTTGGACTTGATTATAAAGTTTGAGAAACTTTATAATTAAATATAAGACATTTAATAAATAAAGGCTAATATGAGATATTAGATCTTATTTAGGTTTATTTGGTATTTAATTAGAATTAATTAAAATTCTAATTGAAGTTTAATTGAAATTAGAATTTTATTTGAATTAAATTACTAAAAGGTACAAGACCTATTTTAAATTGGCATAAGCTTCAAAAGACTTAGTACTTATTGTCTAATCATCGATACAACTGTAGATACTATTAGAGATCGGATACTTATATGGCTACATTAGTTGAGATAAGTCAGTTTCAGAAACAATGAGAAAATGGTCAATTTTTACAATAAAGTACGAAGTAAAATTCATGCTTCATTATATCTTATGTATTAATCATGTTGTAAATTTGAAGTAATCTTAACTTTTGAAAAATTATACGAAATAGTTTTGCAATTATTTCGGTACACATGAGATCGAATCTTGCCCCAATTTTCAGACAATCATAGGTCTGTTTCTCGTTAAAATCATATCTAAGCCTAAAAACAAGGCTCCCGATGAAATTTTGTCAAATACATTCTAGATAGTTAGTAATAATAGATAGTAGTACTTAGGCATTTTCAGGACAAAACAAGATGTGACAATGACATAGAATACAAGGAAGGACTTTATTAATTATCAATCAACGGGTACAATATCTGGTGTGAGCTTGCAATTGATTAACTTTTGCTCAATATCAATTAGCATGCATATAATTATTTATGGACAATAATAAGTTAACCGGAGATGTCCTTATGACCTCGTCAACATATTATGTTATTTGAAACATGTATGATTGTTGATTCCTTGTCTAAACAGTATGATGGTTGAAGGACCTGTTTAGATTATGATTATAAACACCGAGTATATAACCAGCACTGATTTAATCTAGGATGAAGTTAAGTAAATTATGGATTATCCATAATGCTTACACAGTTTTGTCAATTTCTTGCTAAGGTTGTGCGTAATTTATTTCTAATAAATTGGTGATTGCATTGTCACCTGACTTATCTCAAATAGCTACCACAAACAAAATCTAAAATTAGATAGCGTGGCAAGCAAATCCAATTTAGTGAATCATTATAACATACTTTGTTAAAATAGTAAACGAATGAGAAAATGCATTAGTTAATCATTTTCCTAAAATTCTAGTTTGATTCATATTTTAAAAGGGTTGTCTCATTTTTATTGTCGAGTTATGTGATCAATCTTTGACTATCGAGTCCCAAACAAACATCCCTATATGCAGCACATCTCAAGAAACTAAAAAAAAATGTAGCTTAGATTCAAAATGTCTATAATATGAGTTAATCTGGAGGTTATTTAAGACTCCCCTAACTAAACGAATGCACATTTGACCTTAGATATAGGCCGTTATGGCAATTTGCACCATTATTCAATGGGGACAGTTAAATCTAGGGCGTAATTCTATCACCATCTTAATTTGTATTTATTCCCATGTAATTATGTATAATTAATTGTACGCTCATAGTTCTGCAATCATTTTCAATTTATGGGCCGAACTATGTCTTTCAACATAAGCCCACCACCAAATCACTCCCTTAGGCTTCCTCATTATCTGTGAGACTTAATAGGAAATGATTGATTAATTCAATTGTACATTTAATATCCAACCCACTAAACTCTCCACCTCTCTTTTGTACTTTTGTCCAAGCGAGGAAGCTCAGGAGTTGCACATATCTCCACCCCTCAGCCGTTTGATAAACCTCCTGATCAACGGTTGATGAGCCATGTGGCATACTGCAAGGCTTTGTTTTAGCTCTGTGTCCAGCTCCTATCATGGTTTTTTTTTTGGGAGGGTTTTCTTACAAGAAGAGAATTGAGAAAGTTAATAAAAGCACCATAAAACCACCCATCTATCAAGCTCATTCCATCACCTAAATTACCCATTTCTCGTCCTTCCCTGGTTTTCCTTCTTATGGAGGAATTAGGAGGAGGAAGTCGGAGATTCGGGTGTGGAAGTATGCTGCAAAACCACCTTGTCACATGTCGACCAACTCCACCATTAACAGCGATAGATAGGTTTTTGTGGGGTCAAAAGCAAAGCATACAGCATCCTGCTCAGAATTATGATAGAAACAAAGGCACATATGTGTCACCAAATCACCAGTTGTTTGGTCTTGTTTCAAACATTAGTGCAATAGGAGGGGTTTCGTGTTCAAGTTTTATGCAAGAGACAACTTTGGTTGATGATATATTGATTGACGGTGACATCCTCAATTGCACGTTCGAGGGACATCCTAACTTGGGCTTGAACGAAGACCATAATCTTGAAGAGAAGGGTTCTAAAGGAATTGGAAAGAAAGCCAAAAAGGGTTCTTGCGCAGCTTTGATCAAAGGGCAATGGTCAGAGGAAGAAGACAGGTAAAAAGAAGAAAGTTCATTTCATTTTATTTCAGTCTGTTATATCATTTTCTTTGTGGATAGCACTACATACCATCGATTAAATTCCACAGAGAACGTATTCTGATGGTGTATCTTGTTCATGAAGTAAACTAGTTAAGTTGGTTAAGCAATTTGGGGTAAGGAAATGGGCACAAATAGCTGAAAAGTTGGCTGGTAGGGCTGGAAAGCAATGTCGAGAGAGATGGCACAATCACTTACGGCCTGATATCAAGGTGCTATTTTTCTTTCAATTTCTTAAAAGTATTTCTGCGATCACACCCCATTTTTGTGACATTACCCTTGGTTCTTGTTTTCTTTACTCAAACTCGTTTCACGAGATTCATCCATCTAATATGTCTTACTGGAAAGATGCGATGTTCCTTGTTTCATTACCAAATCAATCCCAAAGATGGAATTAAGATTGTCAAGAATATAGCTGAAATATTAATCATTTGCTTGCCTGCCCTCATTCTTTATTAAGGCAAAAAAAACTAGGGTTCCTTTTTTTTTACCTTTGGCTTTCATAATCCATCCATTATACACTAGTTTACCACGTAAATAGCAATTCTTCCGACAAGAATATTGACTATTTTATAGTTAGAGGGCTCAAAACAAGTTCTTTAATTTTGAGCTCCAGCATTGTTTTTTTTTTAATTTTTAGAAGTAAAAATTTGAGTCAATGCTAAGTGAAGAAACTACACTTCATTTGAGTTGAAGTTACTGTCCAACATGCAAACCTTAGTTCTTTTTTCTTTTTCTTTTCTGCATCTCCTTGCTCACTTTCTTTTCGGAATTGACCACTTCTCATGTAGATATGAGGTAAAATGCTAGGTCATTTTACCTCAACGTTATCATTAAACACTAGATATGGGGTTTAGATTTCATGAAAATAAAATAGTGGATATGAAATGGGATGTTATGCAAATAAAAATGCCATCTTTTTTATCTTAATTTTGAACTTTCTAAAATAAAATAATCTAATTTGAATGTGGGTATAAATGATCGGTCATTTTGATACAAGCAAACATAAAAGTAGTTAGTATCCATGCTTTAACGTGGTTCCATATGTAAGTTTTAATGTCATTCAAGGCCTTCTTGGAGCCGTCATGTGCAAAATTAATTGTTGGAATTGTCTTTCGAAATCCTTGTAATGTGAAAATAAGAAGCCCTTCTTGATCTTGTTGTTACATAAATTTGTCGCAGAAAGAAGGGTGGAGCGAAGAAGAGGAGAGAATACTCGTTGAAGCTCATGCAAAAGTTGGGAACCGATGGGCGGAGATCGCTAAACTCATTCCTGGAAGGACTGAAAATGCTATAAAGAACCACTGGAATGCTACGAAAAGAAGGCAGAATTCAAGGAGAAAACACAAGCAACCCGAGAAACAAAGTGGAAAGCCACAGTCATCGATACTTGAGAACTACATTAGAAGCAAAAACCTAGTAACTTCAGCTACCCCAACTCACAGCACCACTACAGCCACCTACACTCCGTCCAACTCTTCAGTATCAGAAGATCCATCTACGCAACTCAATTACTTTCTCCCCGATTTATTGGAATCTGCGGGCACCGATGACTCTCCCACATTAATCACTGAAACTTGTGACGATGAACTTCTCTTCATGCAAAATTTCTTCTCCAACAGGTTAAATGAGTCACCTTTTGATAAATCTGTCAACAATCCAGAGCTAATGGCGACCTCCGGTATTGTCTCCCTTGGTTTATGCCAAAAGAGCGCTGACCAGCAGCTATTAGCTAATGCAAATTCAAATTCAAGTGATCGTGGCTTGTTTCCTCTCAATTTGGACACAAAGTTGTGCACTGATGAACTGATACCCACAAGCCACCACCTGTATTCTGATCTCTACATGTCATACCTCTTGAACGGATCGAGTTCATTTGCATCTCCCTTGGAAAATGGATACTTTAGCACAAACATGATGAGTTTCACAAGGGATAATCAACAGTCTTCAACTGGAAACAAAGAGATGGATTTGATAGAGATGATATCTTCTTCTCATTTGCCTTTAGATAGCAACAGGAGTGGCTAATAACTTTTGTTAGCTTTATTGTCAAGTTGTTTCGTTTCGTTTCTCTTTTAGAACAATTTGGATTCAATAAAGCGTTCTTGGTGCTTGAAGTTAAGAACTATCCTAGTTCTACTTGGGGACTTCTGATGGGTCGTTTCTAGGGAATGTTATGAAGAGTGGTTACTGAAAACAGTTTGAGTACTGTCATGCTCATAAGTTTATGGACAATTGTCATCTGTTTTCTGTTTATTGTTGGGTATGGAATTAAGGATGATCTTCAAGATCATTTTTATTCGTAGACAGTTCTTTGTCTCCCTTTTGTCTTCTTCTTTTCTTTTCTCAACGACTTCTAATTCTTCGACAGTTGTGTTGACACTTGCGATTGTTTTATTCAAGGACAATCCGACAAAATTTTTGTATACAAAGAAAACGATACTGATGCTAATTAATCGGTACGAGAAAAATAAAACTGTAAGTAATATAACAATAAGCCAAGGGATTCTACTTTTATTTTTCTGTTATAGTTTTTAGTTTTCGTTTTCAATTTTTTGTTTTTTTTAAATAAAAACAAAAATCTGTTTGGTTGTTAATGTTAATGTAGTTATATTTTTATCACTAATAATAATTACACATTAGAAAAAACATACAGATAAATTATTTTTAATTAAATAAATTTATTTAATCTCTTATATAATATTTATTAACAAATTATTAATAAAATTAT
>JANIIA010000009.1:41980031-41995533 GCA_027478495.1 Erythroxylum alaternifolium
TATTATGTCATCCACATATAACATAAGAAATGTGGTAGCACTCCCACTAACCTTCTTGTACACACAAGGTTTAACAAGATTTTGTGAGAAACCAAACTCTTTGATTGTCTCATCAAATCAGATGTTCCAACTCCTAAATGCTTGCTTTAATCCATAAATGGATTTTTGAAACTTGCATACCTTATTGTCATCTTTGGATATGAAGCCCTCAGGTTGTATCATATACACATCCTTAACTAGGTTTCCATTCAGAAAAGTCATCTTCACATATATTTTCCATATCTCATAATCATAATGAGCAGCAATGGCTAGGAGTATTCTAATGGATTTAAGCATGGCTACTGGGCTAAATGTCTCATCATAGTCAACTCCTTATCTTTGACGATATCCATTAGCAACTAACCTCTGTTTATAGATAATCACATTACCATCCATGTTGATCTTGAAAATCCACTCGCACCCTATGGGTTTTAGCCTTTAAGTTGGCTCAACCATAGTTCATACTTAGTTTTCAAACATGGAATCCATTTCGGATTTCATGGCTTGAAGCCATTTTTCAAATTTTGAACTCTTTAGAGCCTCTTCATAAGTTGTAGGCTCATTGTCCTCTATAAGCAATACGTCATTTTGTTTGCTCACAATAAATCCTTATCTCTATAGAACAAGAAATCCTACTTGACCTACGAAAATTTTATGTGCCAGAAGGTTCAATTGTTGTCTCATCTTCGTGAACATCAATCTCGGGTTTAGGTAATTGATCTGTGTCTGTTTGAGTATCATAATCTTTATCAAGTTCAACTTTGCTCCCACTGTCTTCTCTTAGAAGGAACTCTTTCTCTAAAAAGACAGCATGCTTTGAGACAAACACCTTTTGCTCTAAAGCGTTATAGAACTGATATTCAATTCTTTCCTTAGGATATCTTACAAATAGACACTTAATAGATTTTGCTTCAAGCTTATCTAATTGAATCCGCTTCACGTAAGCCAAACAACCCCAAACTTTCATATGAGAATGCTAGGTTTTTTGTTAATCCATATCTCATATGGAGTAACATCAACTGCTTTTGAAGGGACTCTATTTATCACATAAACAACAATGTCGAGTGCATGATCCCAAAAGGATTTTAGTAGATCTACTAAGCCCATCATTGACCTTACTATGTCCAACAAGGTTCAATTTCTCCTTTCAGCCACACTATTATGTTGTGGTGTGTAAGGTGGAGTCCATTGGGATACGATCCTATTATCCCTAAGATAAGTTAGAAACTCCTCGTTCAAGTATTCACCACCTTGATCTGATTGAAGTGTCTTGACACTTCTGCCGAGTTGTTTTTCTACTTCATTTCTAAATTGTTTGAACATTTCAAATGCTTCAAACTTGTTTCTCATTAGATACAAATACCATATCGTGAATAATCATCGATAAAGGTAATAAAGTACATAAAATCACTTCTGGAATAAATGGACATTGGACCATATACATCAGAATGTATTTGGTCTAATAACCCATTCACTTGTTCACCCTTTCCTTTAAAAGGTAATTTAGTCTTCTTACCTAATAAGCAAGATTCATATGTGTCATATAATTCATAATCAAATAACCTAAGCTACCACTCTTGTGTAGCTTAGCCATGTGTCTCTCACTTATATGGCCAAGTCAATCATGCCATAAGTGAGATGATTTTAAGTTATCTCATTTTTGTCTATTATTGTCACTGATATTTAAAATTGGATTGCAAATATCTAATATGTAAATACCATTGCATAATGTAGCAGTACCATATAACATTCAACTTAATTGAACAACCATTGCTAGAAAAAGTTAAATGAAATTCCGCTTTATTAAGACATGAAACAAATACAATGTTCTTTGTCACAATGGGTACATAAAAGCAATTATCCAAAATTAACTCTAGCCTACTAGGAAGATACAAAACATAGGTTCTTATAGCTAATGTAGCAACTCTTGCTCCATTTTCTACACATAGGTCCATCTTTCCCTTCTTAAGTAGTCTGCTATCCTTGAGACCTTACATATCAACACATATGTGTGAGTCACATCTGGTATCTAATACCCAAATATTATGATTAGAAATAGTATTAACCTCAATGACAAATAACATACTTGAAGTAGACAGCGGAGCATCTAATCCCTTCTTCTGCTTCAGCAACTCTAGATAAGCTTTACAGTTCCTCTTCCAATGTCCTTCCCTTTGCCTTCTTCTTAGCTACACCCCCCACTAGCTTCTTAGACTTCTTCTTCTTCTTTTGGTTCCTCTTGTGATAACTAGAAGGAGAGTCCACCAGCATCATAGCCTTACTGTCTTTCTTTACAGTTTGCTCAGCTGTTTTATGTAGATTAATCAGCTTAGGTATTGAGGTGGATATTTGGTTCATCCGATAGTTAAGCACAAACTGTGAATAACTATCAGTCAAAATAGTCAGAATTAAGTCTACACTTAATTCATGATCCATTAGGAAACCCAAACTAGTTAACCTCTAAATGTATCCATACATCTTCAGCGCATATTGCACGAGAGATGATCTTTCAGCCATCTTAGAGCAGAAAAGCAACCTAGAGGTCTCGAACCTTTTAGATCGAGCTTGCTCATCAAATAGTTCCCTTAAATGATAGACTATAATATGAGCATCCATAACCTCGTGCCAGCATTATACAGCTAGCCAGTTTACTATCATCCAGTAGCTTCTTGTAAGCTTTCTGATCCTCATTAGATGCATCTATAGCAGGGGGATTGGGAAGTAGTTCATCTAGGACATATCATAGTTTCTCAGATTTAAGAGCAATTCTCAAATTCTGCAGCTAATATAAAAAGTTAGGTCTCGTGAGTTTGTTGGAGTTTAATAGAGAGCATAGGTTCAAACTGGACGAAGACATTGTGGTGATTTAATAACCTAGAAGAATGAGAGAAAGTGCTAGAATGTAAACTAATGCATATCGATACGGACTTTAATCACATGCATTATAAGTCCCACTATTTTTATCAAAATCCATAGCCCTCACCACAAATTTGAAAAAACTTATAGTTTTCCTAATGGTTGATATCCAATATCACCAAGAACAACCTTGAGTTTGCCCAATATGCCACTTTAGGTCAATCGGTAGGTATCATTTATACCAATTGCATTCAGTTATGTAACTATTGACTTGTGCCATCAACTGTTGATTTAGCACACTTATTAGGTTATCAACTCTTGATTCGTATACATCCCATATATATAACCCAACTTTGCCTCTATCCAGGTTGACCTTGGGTTGCTCAACAAATCAACGCTTTCAGTTAGGACCGACCTACTAATCCGAAAATTGAATTTCCATAGTTTGAACATATTCGTATAAATCGGACTTGGGTTTGCCCAACAACGCAACTCTAAAAGAACTCTAGTTCTTGCCATATCAATGGAAGGCGTAAGTCCTAATATTTCGGTTAAGGGATTTGTTCCTTGGTCTCATCAATACTTGGAGTATATATATATATATATATAGATTATGGAAGACTCACTTAAATTAGGCTTGTGTCCATAACCACCCTATCATGCCATTTTAACCAACCTTTAAAATGCCTCTAATGTTTGTAACAAACAAAAGAGGTTTAATTTAGGTTATGACTTGACTATGCATAAAAATTTTGTGATTCAATTCAACTCTTGAACTGAATCAGGTACTAGTGCTAGTCTCGACTAATTTAAATTATGAATGTGATTCGATTAAGAACCCTAAAATATCAATTATTTTGATGTCCAAAATAAACACTTTAATTCTAGTACACATGTCTTTTTCTAGTCACACCAGAAATGCAATGCTCTACTTGGATTAATTCTAAATTAATCCTTAGGGTTTCTAAAATTTCCGAACATCAATTAGTCTTCTATAACATCCATAGATCATCTCAAATTTATTTAAACAATTTCGACACAAGCCAAAAAATATCTTTACAGCCAAAATCATCAAGATAAATAAGTTAACCTACTAGACACTAAAGAGACCGATTCGATGTTCAGAAAATTTCTAAAACCCAATTTTCAAGCACATGCACTTATCATGCTACTAGCATCAAAATAATACATTTCTTATCTCATAAATTTTTTTAAGGTTTTATAACCGAAACACATACACCATAAGTAATGTTGACTTTGACTTGATTTATTAATTGAACCAAATTCAATTAATTCTGGAAAAATTTCAAAGTCTTATACACATTCTAAATGTGCCTAATAAAAAATTCCAGAAACTAATTCCTAGGAATTATTTATTAACTTAGTGGAATTAGCCAGTACATCACATGTCTATGACACTTGTCATATTACTTCTAACATTAGTCATATTCTACATCATGTATACATAAGATAATCACTTTAACAACAAGTGTCATGCATCTGATATATGTGGCAAATGACATTCAGTCGCAATGCATGTTCATCAGATTTCTAGAATTTCCCAGAACTTTATACATGCATCAAGATGAAACTAAAATCATAATAAAATAGTAAATGAAATTCAGTCATAATTTTCTTAGACATAAACATAATATAACACCTTATAAACATTTATGTGAAAGAAAATCATAAAAAAATTCTAAAATTACTACGAAATTTTCAAAATCAGCAAATGCATTCAGTTTTCTAGAAATTCCTAGAAACCAACATATGAACAGACTAGATATTAATTCAAAATAAAATAGCAAATAACATTCAATTGCAATTTCCTTTCACAAAAACGTGATATAACACCTATAAAAATTTCTGTGAAAGAAAATCAGAAAAAAAATTCTACAATTTATGCGAAGTTTTCCAAATCAACATGTATGTCAGTCATAACCTAGTAAATAGTTTGCACATGTTCAATACATCATCTAATGCATGCATAACCTTCCTCTGATACCACTATTGGGTAGCCATAGATTCATGCATCATGTGAATAACAAGGCAGTGGAAGTGTTGGAATCTAAATTCCTACCCCATGACATCCCCAAAATTTCATAATCTTAGATGTATGCATACATAGATTATAAGAACATGAAATTTCAACACTTGTACTTTTGATAATGCTCCTCCTCTCTTTAATTTTCTCTTTGTTTGGGTTGTAACAAACACCAAACACTTTCTTTGATCACTCAAGAACACGTAAGGATGAAGAAGAAGCAATGTGTAAGGGTGGTTAGAGCACCAAACTAGATGAGTTTAAGTAGATGCTCAAATAGAGAGATAGATCAAGATTATCATACAACAATTGCATACAATTAGATTTATGCAATAATTGCTTAAATTACATGAATAAGACTGAAGACCACTTCTCTTTAACTCTAGAACACTTTTAGACCCCTTATCTTTTTACTTAAGTGTGTATTAACTTATTAGTCCTTATGTACATAAGTGAAGAACTCACTTATGTATCATCTCTTGAGCCTTCGGTTACAATTGTGGCCTACTTTATTGACAGCCATGCACACTTTGTTTTTCATCCGACGTTTTATGCATGTGACATTTAGGTTCTCGGTTATTTTAAGCACTTGAATTAACGCTTAATCTGAGCAAATCATAGATAGTTTCATGCCACTTGAATTAATTCTTAATTCAAGCAAATCATGAAGGGTTTTATGATGCCAATTTACTAGAATATAAGTGGATTAACATCCGAACTCTTCGATAGTTAATTATTCAACTTATGAACCTTTTCATAGACAATTACTGTGCAATTTGTTCTTTCACCATTATATACCCCACTTGGTTCAAAGTGTGGGCTATGTGTTAACTCCCACTAAACTGACTACATCACATCTAATCTAAGTGATGTTAGTTTTTGTCCTAGGATCTCATTACTTTATGTGCATTGAAGACTCTCTTCATGACACATAACTGCTTTGGCCAGAGACTCTTGAGTAATAACCCCAACAATAAGCCGTGGGTATCATCTCCTTCTATCAGGAGTGGTGAATTCTTTATTGACTATCCAATTACCTTCGAATACCAATAATTGTACCTAATCACCACCCAATGAGTGACCTTGTCTTGAGATAATAAGGAATGATGTCAAAGCACAGGATTAGTATCCAAGATATCTTTGAGTACCTCAAGTCTAAGGATATTTGCACCATTGCTTTGATGAGATTAATCATTGACATTTGATAGATCATCCAAATGATAATCTCATAGTCGGTCATCTGATATACTTACTACTCTTAGTAAGCATCCACATGTTTACTATCCACTGCTTGATCAAATCAAGGAGTATAATATGTGCTAATATATCCGAATTAATAATGTCCTGTCTTATTAATCCTATAACTAAGGATTATTTAGATACTAACATAATTGCACATAATAGGAATCTCATTATCATGATCTCATCATGATTTCTTTCATGCTATATTTTGTATCGTGGACTTCATTAATTTGATTTAAGATCGACATCAATTCATAAATAAACGAACATCAAACAAACAAAAAATTGTCTTTCACTTTATTAATCAAAACAAAGTTTATACAAAAGTGCTAAAGGTGACCGGTTCAATATCGATGAATGTTCCCCATTGAAAGGTAATTTATATTAACTTCTACTTTTCTAAAGTTATTTGTTAGTAACAATACTAATATTTTATAATTTTTTAGGTTTTATGCTCTTTTAAGCGTTATATATGTAATAGAGCTTGACTTAAAAGCTCTATTGTAGAGGCTTATGTAGCAAATGAATGCTTGACATTTTGATCGATATACTTAAAAGACATTGAGACAAGATACAATAGACTAGAACGTAACTATGATTTTGATCAAGATGGTGGCTTCTCAATTTTCTCCTAAAAGGTAAGGCCATTTGGTGTCAAAAAATAAGTGGAGTTAACTAAAGAAGAATTCAAAATCGTCCATTAGTATATTTTTAACAATTGAGAGTAATTCAATATATATATATGGAGTATGTATATTACTTTTGATTCAAATTTCATTTTTAAATTTTGTGATTGAATCTCATTTCCTGATCTCTATTTACTTTTTTAAATAAAGAGCACAAAGAGTCGATTTGAAGAAAAGGGATTCTTAATGTTGAAGAAAGACGTAAGCTTAAGTGCCTATCATGGTTTAGGAATTGAGTAAGTTATATAATGATAGAATATTATGAACTTATGACAATTTGTATGTCAAATTAACTTCTAATTTCATTTTGTCATACAGATGATACGATTACATAATTATAACATGTAAGAGGCAACAAAATCATTATATTCTTTGGCATGTGGGCCTCATATGTGTGGGAAAAAAATATAGGTTGCATTGTTAATGGGGTTAGATTTCACATATAAGATTGAGACAGTCGACTTAAAAGCCAAAATTATGGGTTTATTATTAAGGGATGTCATGATGACAATTTTATTGACTTTTACAGTGTCATCTCTAAAATAATAGAGTTGCACTACATCAAGGATAAGAAGGTTGCTTTATTTAAGTAAAAATGGTTTAATCTTACTGACATGATAAGAATGTTGTTCTATTATACGAAATATTGGTGTTTGAGTTAAGTTTATGCAAAATGTTTGTGTTTGAGTTATGTTTATGCGGAATATTGGTGTTTGAGCTATGTTTATGTGAAATGTTCATGTTTGAGTTATGTTTTTTGCGAAATATTAATGTTTGACTTATATTTATGTGAAATGTTTATGTTTAACTTATATTACTGCGAAATGTTGATGTTTGACTATGTCTACACAGAATGTTGATATTTCAATTGTAGTTATTCAATATAATGGCACCTGGTAGAAACAAGAGAAAGAAGGTGGAAGCTACCGAAATTGATCCGACCCCACAACTACTAGATCAATTCGACCTATCAAACAACAACCATTGAGCTCATCTACCAATAAAGCCAGTCAGCAACAACCTCTATCTACCTAAACTAGTGCGAAGGGATCTTCAGGTTTGTTAATCTTTACCACCTATAATTAGACTTATGCTCAAATATATATTTATATGTTTAATGTATTTTTTCTTATCATTATTCTTTTTTTATCAGGTTCCAATACTGGCAACAAAAAATGAGATAGAGGTATCAATAAAGATTCTAAGTTGTAACGTATGAATGTTGCAATGAACAGCAAGTTGTCTGTGCATATTAATACTGCGCAAGGTCGTCTTGTTGACAAGATTTAATCAGCTAAATTATCTAGTGAGTTAGGTATCATTATCAAGACTAAATTGTCTTGCTTTCAGCATGCCAAGCAGTTGAAGCAAAATAGCTTGCTACATAATGCTTTGGGCAAAGTTTCGATAGTTTTTCAATTTATTTAATTATATACAATTTTGTTTTACTTATTTAAAGATTAATTTAACTTTGAATTGTTATTCACAGATGAAACTCAATATGGTTGATATCGAGAACCCTGAAGTTTCAAGCTGTGTGAGTTCACTGTTGAACACAAAAGGTAAAGGATCATCATTATTGACTCCATAAATACTACAAGTCTTTTCCTTCGGATGAGGAAGGAAGGAGACATGTTTCCAAATGGGTGACTCTAGAAAAATAGAGCGAAATGTGTGATTATTGGGCTTCTGCCAAGGTTAAGGTTTGTCTTCTTTCTCTTCACATTTGCTTCCATTAATCTTGTTTCACAATTTAATAACTATTTCTTTTCTTTATTTAGGAAAAGTGTGAGAAAGTCAAGGTTAACAGGAAAAATAAAAACTCCTGACAACGCCGGATCCAAATCATTTGTTGTTGTACAAAAAGAATTTGTATGTTCTTTGTTCAAAAGTTATTATTATATCAATAAATACAATATTATCTATTATGTTTCATTTTTTTCATAAAACAAAGTCAGAGTCAACTACATGGAGAAGAGTGTGAAAGGATCACACTCTACAAACTGACACACTATAAGGAAGGTGAAGGCTGGACGTCTGAATAAGTACATAATAATTATGTAATTATAAAAATTTTAAATTTTAATTTTATTTATTTATGTGATCACGCTCTACAAATTGACATACTATAAGGAAGGTGAAGGTTGGACATCTGAAGAAGTACATAATAATTATGTAATTATAAAAATTTTAATGTTTAAGTTTATTTATTTATGTAGTACTAACTAATAATATTTGAATTAAATATTAATTTTGTATTTTAAATTTTGGAATAAGATACAGGAGTTGTTGCAAAGATCATTGTTTGATAGAAATGAGCCAAATATAAATGACATTTGCAACAACGTCCTTAGTATAATATTAGGTTACATCAAAGGTCTTGGGTTCGACCCTAAGCTAATTCATTCATCCTTATCAAGACTAGCATATGTAACAACGTTTTAAGAGGAGAACCAGTCACTTAAGGCTAAATTACAACATAATAAAGAAAAGTTAGATCGTACTGAAGAAAGGTTGGAGCGTACTGAAGAAAAATTACAACATAATAAACAAAAATTAGACCGTACTGAACAAGAATTCACCAAGCTTAAAAAGACTGTCAAACAAATACTTAGGTCAAAGTATATAAGTAGTAGTGAAGATGAGGAGGAGTCTTAGTTTGTACATAAGTTTTTTTGTGAACTTTTGTAATTACATTTTATTTTTTATATAAAATGCTACTAAATTTTAATTATTTTTATTTTTATTTTCGTTAACTAAATTATTATTCAAACAATTTATCAACAATAATTCAAACAATGTTACTAATAATTATAATTAAATGATAAATTGTTAATAGGAAAGTGTAGTAAAAAATCAAAATTTGTCACAAAATTTTTTTAGCTACAATTACAAAATGATCACCAAAACTTTGTAGCTACGTTCCATAAAACGTCGTCAATAACCTGTACCTATGTTTTGAAAAACGTAGTTAAATACATTTTTTACCAAAAACAAATTGTTGCTAAACATTATTACATATGCCTACGTTAACAAAGCTATTAACATTTAGCCATGAAAAAGAAACATCGCAATACATCATTCGCGACAATTTGTTTATCTTTGCATGTCTCTTTTTGTGACAGATTTATGATTGGAGTAAAATATATTGTGCGACCATTTTATAAAAATGTCGCAGATAATATTTTGCTACCAGAATTTGATGATCATTCATGCGATGAATTTTTGTGGCCGCTAAAAAGTTTTTGCGACAAATGTTAGTCTTTCGGGGATAAAAATTTTTAGTCGCAAAAAATATTTTCTGTTGTATATAATCAGAATGCGTTGAAGGGACTCACGATATGCATCCAAGATCACGCTGAGGGTTCAATGAACAGGAGAAAAAAGACTAGTGTGGAATGGATGACATTCTTTTGTTCACCAAACTGGGATATCGCTTCAGGTTCGGAAAACTTTTAAAATGCCAGGTAAATTTTCCAATTCCATGGTTGTGGACGTCATTATAGGAAGCCAATGTTGTATAGTATTTCTAAAGGCTACCTGAAAATGATAACTATATCATTACTAAGGAATCAATTTCGTCGCCTTGTAAAGCTTTTTCCACTCTTTTTTTTTTTCAGATTGATTTCTCCTTGGCCACATCAATACACGATGACTTCTTCTTGGGTAATAGGCTACATTTTTAATTTTAATTGAATTACTTGCACCATAAGGTGAAGATTCTTGCTGTCACTAATGCCCTACTTTTCATCAATTCAATATGAAAATTATTATTTAGAAATAACAAGGCGCTATAGAGCAGAGGATTTGTTCCTCACAAGTGGCATCTTTCTTATCATCTCCTAAGCTCATGTTTTAATTAACAAATTGTATGCACGTATAAAAATCAATATGAAAAGATTTAGTATAAAAAAATAATTCTTATTCATATGATTATACGAAAACCCATATCCATTGATATGGACATTACATGACAATCACTCCTTAAAGTGACCAAAGTATATAGACAAATCTAGATGAGGAAACTGTACTCCAATTTGGAAACAACAAACAAACAAGAAATTTCAAAGATAAAGCAGAAAAGCAGATTAGTGATGACACCCTTCAAAGGAAACAATACCCCCGATGATCTTCCGTGACTGAATGACTACTGCCACTTCTCCAAGCAAAGCAAGGAATAGTTTGGGAAAGCGATACTCAATTCATGCAAGAGTACGAGGCTGCAAGAATACACGAAGCCCATTTTTCATGAACAACGTAAGAGACATCTTCTGCTCCACTCGATGTCCGGGAGCAAGCGACAGCTTGTAACGAAGCAGCACAGCAGAGGCCACAGACTTCATTTGCAAGTATGCCAAGTCCTTGCCTAAACAAGTCCTTGGTCCAGCATTGAATGCCACAAATTTATAGCCATCTTTAGGTGGTTCATATCTGTCACCTTCCGGTGATAGCCACCTCTCAGGCTTGAATTCGAGACAATCCTCACCCCAAAGGCTCTTCATCCTTCCAATGGAGTAGATAGAATATGTGACGCTTGATCCAGCCGGCAAGAAGGAACCGTCAGGTAGAACATCGTCGGAGACTACGTACTTGAAATCTTGGGGTACAGATGGATACAAGCGCAATGTTTCTGATAGTGCTGCTTTAAGGTAGATCAATCTATCAGCTTCATCGAAGACTAATGGATCGTCAAGCCATTTCTGGGGATCACTGCCTCGAGTTTCTTTAAGCACTTTTGATAGTTCGGTTATGATATTTGCTTCAACTTCAGGATGGTTCATGACTAGCCAGAAGAACCAACTGAGAGCAACTGAGGAAGTGTCACGACCTGCGAGGACAAAGTTTAGAGCAATCCGTTGAAGAACGGAGATAGGAAAAGGATTTCCATCAATGTCTCTTTTCCTCATAAATCTCGATAACAAATCATCTGATGGAGCTTCTTTGCGTGCTGCTACTGCTTCGTCCATGTAAGCTTCGACGATTTGAAGGCTCTCCTTTAATTTCTTCTCTGTTCCAAAGCCAAAAATCTTCTTCACTTGCCATACAAAGCGAGGGTAAAGAATCCTTTGTAGAGTAGCTTCAGTGGCTCTATCAAAAGCCATAGAGAAAGGGTTACTGGGTAACTCCGGCGAGAGTGTTTCTGGGTCTTTGCCGAATGTGAGACCACATATGTTGTCAAAGGTCAAGCGAAGCAACAAATCCTGCAAGTCCACAGAGATCTTGTCCTTGGAGGCCTTGTCTAAAATGATCCAAAGACGGTTCTTGATTGACCTATTCACCCATCGAGCCATCGCTTGCCTTAAAGTCCTTGTAGTAAATTCCAGAGCTGCAGTTTTGCGTTGTATGAGCCATGTATCTCCGTCACTATTAAATATCCCTTGGCCTAAAAGATCATGAAATGCTAGTTGCCATTCCGGTCCTTTAGGATAGTTATCGAAGCGTGTTCTGAGAATATACTCGATGTTCTTCGGGTGACAAGTGACAGTAAAGAACCCCTGCTTGCGAGCAATAAAAGGAATGGCAAAGTTACATGTCTGGTATGTAGCTACACCACCGGTTGCACGGAGGTTATCGACCATCCAGTCATGGAATCGTCTCCGGTTCATGAAAACACTCGGTAGGCTACCTAAGATAGGCCATACTTTTGGACCGGTAAGTTTACGAGCTAAGAAGTAGAACCAGAGAAGATAAGCTGATGCGAAACCTGCTATTGTAAAGAACAATGACATGGTTTCCATTGAGAGGAATTGTTTGAATGAAACTATCTTGTCACAAGTGTTGGTGGTGATAGGGAGAGAGTGTGTATATATAGGATGACATTAAAAGGATGCATGTAGGAGAAGTTGTTAGGAAATTTTTGGTCTTGATCAGGAGTGTCTGATGGAAACTGTGTGCGTGAAAGAATGAAAAAGCAAATGTCATTGAGTCTTTCAATAGTCGCGAAAGTAGGTGCAATTCCAAATAAACTTACCTGTGCTTAATTGTTAGCTAATGGCAATGGTAGGTGATTTGTTATTGACTTAGTTAGCTTGCTCTTTCAGCTTTGTTTTGCCATTTTAGGGAATGGCTAGCTATACCAGTAGGATTTTAACATTTTAAAATGGAAAACTGTCCTGAGGAATGATTAGGCTAGGCTTCCTTTTATTTCCCAACTCCCCCACCCCCCGGTTTTGTGATAATCAAAATAGTTACTGATTCTTTAATCCTCTGCAAGTCTTTGCGGATTTAAGCGATCATTTTTTTCTTAAATCTATATATATAACAAAATGAGACAAGTTGAACCCGTCAGTAGCTCTTCTCAATACCCCAATACATGCAATATACGGTATGGCGTGGGGGTGGAGTCAATCCTTCTAATTACTGACGAAAAAAGCTGTTGTTTTTCTAAATCAATACAAATTACTTTAAATTGGTGAAACTCGATACAGATGATTAAATGAACTCAAAGACCCAGTTTTACCATTTAATATCTTTGCTAATAATATATAGTTAACATTCAACTTTGATTTACCCATGTAAAGCATATGGTATATTTCTGTTGACAATTAACAAACAATTATTTATCAGGATTTGTTATAACAATATGCAAAATAAAGGACATTGCTTACAATATCGCATATAAGATAATGATATTCAATAGACTTCTCTACTTATTCCTAATCTTTTGATGTATAGAAAAGTATCACTATACCAATCACTTTATTATTCATCCTGTTTTCACTTCAATTCTTGCTAGTATTCATACTCTTTTCACTGCCCTAAATATTAAGGTATACGCTAGTTTGATAGGAGGAAAAGATAAAAATTTACTAATTCTTTTTAAAATTTATTTTGTTAAAATTCTTTATTGATTCTTTGTTTGATATATCTCTAAGTGTATAGTTTTTTGTAACTTTTGCCTTCTCCTTTATATAAGGAAGGTTCCTTCTTATTTTGTATATAAATAACTATTTCTCATTTTGTAGGTAAAAAGTTTTATATTTCCATGATTATTATATTGCTTGCTCCTTGAGGTCCAATGACAACTATAATGGCTCGACCCGTGACGACATGGTGTAACATTCGTAATCACCTAAGTTGTAGACAATTGTATGGCTAGAGACAGGGAAAATCATTATTTGATAGTTGAAAACTGATTGAATTAATTAAACTGGTAAGGACTTAACAGGATTGGCCAGGTAGAGGGGTGAAAATTTGCAGTTTAATGTGTAACTGGTTTACGATCATGAAAAGAATGTGGCCACCCACTTTGGCGGTATTGGAGTGAGTTTGTTCGTTTTCTGAGTCTTCTCACTTAATCTATCACGTTACTTGGACGACAGACGCAAGCTCTTAAACTTTTTACCAACTGCTTTTAGTATTATGTTTCTCAGAAACCCGAAAGCCTTTTCTTGGCATTCTTGCAAATCTTGAAGTTAAAGGTTTCTAGAGAGTTGTTAGAGATGGTTTAACAGCAGTTAGAAAATGTGGGTTTTGCTCCAAAACCTGGACAAGTTCTAAAAACCAGCAATTAAATAGGAATGACCAAGAAATTAACTCAAGACTCAATGGAGAGGAGTAGTGGATGTGTATGTGCTTTGTAAACAGTGAGTACGTGGACGTTTCCTTTTGCCCTTTCTTAAGGAAAACGACACCAACTCGGTCATTTTTCCAGTTTCCTTTTGGTCAAGCAGGTTGAGATACAGAGAGTGTAGAGTATTGAGTCTTTAATTGCATAAAATTTTTGTCCCAAGGTCAATCGTTCAAGTTTCATCCTTATTTCCACAACAGTTGCAACCGTTCTCCAGATAAGCATTTGCCATTCCGCTCCACTTGGCAACTATCAAAAGAATACAAATTTGCAGTTCCTCAAGTAATTGAAACGTACAAAGGTGTGGCGTTGTGCTGCTGGTGTCAACAATTTTTTCAAGGCAGTGGCCTAACTCAATTGAAAAACTACCATGTAGCCTAAAGTTTAATTATGGCCTACTTCCAAAATATTGTTCCCATTTTATCCTTATACTTCAAAAAAAAAATCTTTTATTACTTTAATTATAAAAGATAATTTGCCGTCATAGGCTTGACTACTTACTTCCAGAGCATTATGAAGCAGGTCACTTCAATTAAGTTACCTTGATCTTCATTAACCACATTAATGCCAAATTGCGCCTGAAATCAACTAGTAATGTAGACTGACTCAAATTCAATAACAAGTGGTACCAACTACTCGTAGGCTGACCCAAATTTAGTATAGCACCCACACAAAACACAACCTTCTATCACTAGGCTCGGTAATAGAGGCTGACTAGGCCGAAGGCCCAATAAACAATGACAAAAACCATATCATTCTAAAATTTTTAAAAAATAATAATAAGTTAGGTCCGATAAGCTCCACCGGCCAGTTTAATCCTTTCCGGGCCCAACTCAAGTTCAAGCCGGAGAATACAAGCGTAAACTCAACCTAATCCATTCTCATGCCTCTCGTGCCGAGAGACTCATACAATAACATTATTGGTCAATCAAGTCGGAGCATATGCTAGGCCCATTTCCTATCAACCGCATAGATTTTGTCAAGCTGCCACGTGACAAACCTGTGTCCATGTATCCCAAGATCTCTCCTGATCCTACATTTTTTCTCACTTCCCAGAAAATTAAA
>JANIIA010000009.1:42072869-42084455 GCA_027478495.1 Erythroxylum alaternifolium
TATAATTTATACCTAATCGCAACAAAATAATAAAATTAATCCCCAACATATAGTAAAAAGAAAATCGGGGTCCAACAAGAAGCTTGTGTCAAGATGATTCACTATCTCATATTTGTTTTCCTTGTGTATCGAAGAATTGATTACCAAAAATTATATGTTAAATTAAAGGGGGTCATTAACTTCGTAAACTTCAATAAAGCTAGTGTTCCATCTATCAAATGCTTTGTTTAGGTGTCATAAATTTTCAAAAAGCTCTCAAGACTTCTAACAAATCTTAGTAAAAGCCAAATTTTTGTTTAAATAGGGAACATTGTGCTTGCTATAAGTTTGGGTAGTTATATTAGTTTGGTTTCTTAATTGTCTGCCTAAAGCAAGCTTTATTCTTTTCTTAGATATTAAATAAAAGCTTTGGATCAAAGATAGGCTAAATTTTATCTCAATTCCCAGTGCAAGTTGTGTACTTTGCAATGTAGAATTGGAATATTATAACAACCTATTTGTAATTGCCTTTCTCCTTAATGGTATAGAGCTCTCCCTTAAGGCTTTTTGGCTTCCATAAAAGCAATTTTCAATGGCAATAAATAGTAAAATAAGTGTCAAAGATGAAAATAAAGTTGACTTAATATGTTTAAAATATTATTTAGTTATAGTTTATAAATTTTGAAAATAAACAAATTCAAGGATTTTCACTCATAATTCATCCAATATACATCACTTAATAATCATTATCAAAAAATGTATTATTAGATTAGGAAAATTATTGCTGCAAAAAGAATAGCTCCAAAATTTTGTGTACATATTGCTCATAACTAGAATTTTAGGGAGATAAAAAACTTTAGGTTAGTTTTATACTTTTGATACCAATTGTTATCTTTTGCTGTTAGGTTATATGATCTTTGTTTTATTGGTTGTTAACTTTCATTATATTACAAACACTATTTGAAGGTTAACCTAATATTTTTAACTTAAAAAAAGAAAAACAACTAAAGAAATCTAAAAAAAGATTTGATCTATTTTAACAAACGAGAATTTCAATTGTTTAAATTAAGTAAAGAAAATTTTAAAATTAAAGAAAGTGACTACAGTCGACCAATGTTCTGAATTTTATATCATTATCGATTAGTACCAATTAATATCATTCGTGGCAATATTTACAAATACCAATACCAAATTTTTTAGTACCATACCATAGTCAAATACCCCGATGTTATACTAAAATATAAAAAATACCCAATTAAACTTCTATCTCTTCAATTCCTAACACTCTTGATTATAATATCAACCAAAAGTTTTCCAAACAAAAGCAACGAACTAAATAGAAAGCACATGGACCAACCTCTCATCATTCCACTTGTAAAGATATCAATATTCTGAGCATATGTAAAGATGAATACAAGCTTATATATTGCATTCTCAAATATGCCATTATTTTTTTACCCTAAGATACTTAGAATGCATATAACAAAAGGAAACATATTCTCAATTACCAGACAACAAACCTAAGACAATTGTCAACATGTGGTACAAATGTAGATCCTCCATTACAATCCATAAACAAATGTCAATTGGAAGTACAAAAGCTTATATCTTAGGCCTAAACATATAATAGACACTCGAGTGAAAAATGGTATCCTTAATCTTCAAACTTAGCATAAAAGGTTTATATTTCAAAGACTCAGCATCACTCTCATAAGATACTTACATGTGTTGCCATCCTACACACCCTTAGAATACTATATGAGCAATGAGGTCACTTGCGATCCCATTTACTTATTATTTTTCTTATTTCGAGCCTATATACAAGGAAGGATAATTGATAATAATATTATATTTTCTTAGGAGTTTTTTAAAAATTACCACAAATCCTCATACAAGAAGAATTATATCTTGAAAGAAGATTTCTGAAAGGTTTTTAATTCAGTTGGCTAGTTCTTTCTTATTAACACTCTAAATATGGTTGGTTTTATTTCCATATTCATCAACCGGATAGCTTAATGTCTCACTTCAACTTCTTATGACATTTTGGTGAATGGTTAACTAAGTCCTTTGTTTAAGTGTACTGGAAGCTTGTGCCAAGATGATTCATTATCTCATATTTGTTTTCTTTGTGTATTAAAGAATCGATATGATTGATTGCCACAAATTATATGTTAAATTAAAAGACAATTATTAACTCCAAAAATTCAAGAGAAGCTTGTGTTTTATCACTCAAATGCTTTGTTTAGGCATGATAAATGTTCAGGAAGCTCTTAGGACTTTAATGAATCTTAATAAAACCCAATTTTTTTGTTTAAACGAGGAATGTTAAGCTTGCTAAAGTTTAGCTAGTCATACTGGATTGGTTTCTCATTCGTCTCCATAAAGCAAGCTTTATTCTTTTCCTAGATATTAGTTAAAAGCTTTGGATTAAATATAGGCTAAATTTTTTCTCAATTCCTAACATAACTTGTGTACTTTGCAATGTAGAATTGGTATCTTATAACAAACTATTTGTAATTGCCGTTTCTCCTCAATGGTATGGAGCTCTCTCTTAAGGCTTTTTGCCTTCCATAAAAGAAATTTTCAGTGGCAACAAAAAGTAGAATGAGTGTCAAAGATGAACATGTGTAATAAAGCTAACTTAATAATGTTCAAACTAATATTTAGTTATAGTTTATATAATTTGAAAAGAAAAGAATTCAAGGATTTTTGCTCATATATCGTTGAATATACATCACCCAATAATCATTACCCAAATGCATTATTGGATTAGGAAAATTGTTGTCGTGAAAGAATAGTTCCAAAATTTAATATATAAATAGCTTACAACTAGAATTTTAGGGAGACAAAAAACTCTAGTTTAGTTTTATAATTTTGACAAATTTTTATTGTTAGGTTATGTGATCTTTGTTCTATTGGTTGTTAAATTTCATTGTATCATAAACCTTATTTGAAGGTTAATCAAAAACTTAAAACAAAACAAGAGAAAAAGAAAAGAAAAACAAGCTAAAGAAATCTAGAAAAAAAATATTTGATCTACTTTAACAAAAGAGAATTTCAATTGTTTAAACTAAGTAGAGAAAATTAGAGGATTAAAAAAAGTGATTACAATTAGCCAGTATTTTGAATCTCGCATCAGTATTGGGCGGTGCTAGTTAATACCGGTCATGGCAGTCAAAGTTGTACTAAAAAAGTTTGGGATGTATAAGTTGTACACCACAATATCGAAAAATACTGGGTTAAATTTGTAAATTAAGGATTAAATTAAAAAATACTTTAAAAATAAATAGAATATTTATTATATCTAAAAAACTTTCTTATATTAATTTAATAAATTGATTTATTGAGTCAAACTAATCTTTCAAATTTAAATTGAGACTAAATTTTAATATAAAATCAAAGTTTTTATATAATTGAAAATATGTTTTATACATTTGTCTATATACTATTTTTAAATATTGTTTTTTATTTTCAAATATAAGCATGTGGTTTAATTTTTTTAATATATGAAACAAGTCTATTTTTTGTTTGAGATTTTTATGATCTAATTTAATTATTGAGTTACTAAATATTAATTAATTATTTAATATTAACTACTATAAAAAATTAAAATTAATTGAAAAATTTTATAATAAAAATCTAAATTTAAATCATATAAAATTGATGAATTATTTTATACTTTTAGGAAATTACATAAATAACATTCGATCCTAATTTTATTATGGTATTTGACATCGCAAATTGCAATAGATATATACCCTTTATATGAGTGCAAGAAAAAGGCTTAATAACTGTTTGCAAGAGAAAACATGAATAAACTGAAGTACGTGAGAAGCGGAGTAAAGCCAACCGGTGGCGGTGGGCAAGGGCTTGTTAATAAGGTGTCTACTTGTCACTCAACTCATACTTTTAATATTTTTCTTTTTCTTCTCCTTCTGCTTATCCTTTATTTTATCCCATCCTCACACACTCACCTGTCATTTCTTTGTCTCCTCTCCTCCCTTCTCACCGCTTACCATTTTAAGTGTAAGCTCCCTCTACTCACACCACCTACTCCCACTTGGAGGAGGAGATGCTCATTGCCGTTGATGTCCGACAACAATCCGACGTCGCTTCCAGCAGTTCCAGGTTCTTCTTCTTCTTCTCTTATTTTCTTTTCAAGAATATATTGATCTTAGTAATAAAAAGAGTTAAATTGTAGGAGGAAGATTGTTAATTGAAGTTGGAGAGCGGCAACAGCAACAGCAACAGCAACTGATGTCTAGAAGGAGCAATGTTGCCCGCAGGATTTTCGAGCGTCAAATTCGCTCTCCTGCTCCCGGCACCAGCGTATTATTTCATCATTCTCCATGTTTAACGTTTTATCTAGTTTAATTCCTTAACATTAATGAAATTTTCATCTGGTAGTTGAGCTTCGGGGTTTCTGGTTAATTATTTGTTTAATGGAAATTCATTGAAATGTACATGAATTAGCCAGTTTCTTTACTTGGTTTTGCTGGATTCTTTCATTGTTTCAATTTATATACAAAAGATTAATTAGCAAAATAATCTCAAGGCTTTTTTCTTTTTTGAAATCTTAAAGATAGAACTTAGCGGTGGAGGTAACGTTTTTAGTGAATATACCAAATTTTTCTGTTAAAAATTGATCGTCTTCATCAGCCATTTGTAAACAAATCATGTTTCTCACTTGGGCTTCACTTTGATTTTTTTTTTCAGTTTCCTCTACAATATCCATTTAACTTCTTAACATTTCCAAATTTAACTCTGATTTGGCTCACTTAAGATGTATCAGAACAACTATTATTGTCTATGTTGTCATCCTAAATCATGGTGTTGTGGGCTTGCAGGTCCACCAAGCTAGGCGATTTTATGAGGATATAGTCCCAAGTTATACCATATATGACATTGATTGCCCTGATTATTTGTTCCGTAAATTCACTGATGACGGCCAATACCTCATCAGTTTTAGTAGAAACCATCAGGACCTGATTGTTTATAGACCAACATGGCTTTCATATTCATGCAAAGAAGAAGACTGTGATCTTCCTGCAAGAGCAAAAAAGTTTGAGAGTTTCTTCTCCCAGTTGTACTGCGTCTCGCTCGCTTCTAGCAATGAGGTCATATGCAAAGATTTCTTCTTGTACATCGAGGGTTGCCAATTTGGATTATTTGCTACTTCGACTGCACAAATTCATGATTCTCCACCTACTGAAGGGGCTATTCAGGGAGTGCCCTTCATAGAAAAAATTACATTTCATCTTTTGAGGTTGGTGATCTTTCTGTTTTAAAGAGCTTAATGTCTATAGATAACTTTTCCTTTTTTCCATAGTTTTTATTCTCTTTTTATATTTGTGAAATTAGATTGGAAGATGGAGTGACACTGGATGAGAAGGTCTTTCGAAATGATTTTGTTAACTTGGCCCATAATGCCGGTGTCTTCTTGTATGATGATCTGCTAGCAATCGTATCACTTCGCTATCAAAGAATACACATTCTCCAAATAAGGGAATCTGGTAACCTTGTTGACATACGGGCTATAGGTGCATTTTGTCGAGAGGATGATGAACTATTTATCAATTTCAGTACTCAGGCAAGTGGGGAATCTTTTTAAACTATTGATCCTTCTTTGGATATCAATCTACACGAGTTTACTGTAACGATTTAATGCTGACTTGTAGGCTAAATCTGGTGCGTATTATCATGAGAACTAATGCTACCTATACTATGAAATCTTTGAAGAAAACATCTGCAAATGCACATGGTTCTTTATCTGGGATGAGAATTAATGTTATAATGCTAATAAAATCTTTGAATCAAGCATCTGCAAGTGCATGTAGTACAAAAAGGATGATTGGATGCTAAATTTGTGCTTATGTTTTATGAGAGAGTTTTATATTGAGTAAAAAGACAAGTTCATGTTTTCATAGAAAGTGAAATGAGCTAGGTGGGGAAATATACAAGAACAAAAGAGGGAGCTTAAAAGTTCATTCTAAAAGAACTTCACAGTAAATCAAATGCTTTTGGTGGAAAGACAAGTATTCACATTAGTTTTCTTCTATTGATATCTAGTTAGTAGGCTTTTACTAAAAAGAAGTATCTCTTTAAACCAGAAGGTTTACAACTTTCCATCCTAACTGCATCCTATTGCATTCCATTTTTGACATTATAGAAATAACTTCTGCTGCCCTACATTTCTTGTATGACACTGTTATTAATAGTCATGGGGCTGACACACTAATGGTTAGAACCACTGGTTGTAGGGTATGGCAGTTCATCAAACCCCTGGGAACCTCACTGAGAATGGTGTCCATCATAACCAGCCCAATTCAGAGCATTCCTTTCTAGGTGGCATCAAACAACGCTTGCTCTCTTTCATTTTTCGAGCAATATGGAATGAAGAAAGAGATAATGCTCTGGTTGGTTATCTTAGTCCCAAAATTTTGTTGTTTCTACATTTTAAGAACTCCTGTAAAGATTGTCTTTTCAAATTTTGCATGCTTTTACATACTATTGCACAAAGAGGTACTCCTGCTATCTTCATTATATTCCAGGTTCTATCTTAAGGGTTATTTGTATATTACGTCCAGCTATTCTTGTCTTCTGATATTCTTGACTTTTTTTTCTTGTATTTTTATAAGATCTTCGTTCTGTTCATGATATGTAGACTTATTTACAGATAGTTGGCATTTACTAGTATTATGATTCCAAGAATAAAATTGGATAAATTCAGTTGCCTTCCATTTACTCACAACTGACACTACAACTTTAGTTACTTGAGTGTCAAGTTCTCCTGTAACTAACTTTGCGTGCAAAAAATTATAATTGTTAATGAAGCTTGAAATAAATAATGTTCCAAGGAATGTTTCATCCTAAGGTAGATTTTAGTTTGTGGCATATAGTTGTTCTTAATGTGTTATTAAATCCTTTTTAATACTCTAAAGACATGGATTCTACTAATTTCTTGCAGTAGATATGGTTTTCTTGGTTGAACTTTTCTGTTTGGTGCATATTTCTCAGTTTTGTTTTCATTATTAAGTTGTTAATATTTGCGTGAATTCTGCTAGTTTTGACATGTTTCTAGATTGAGCCCAGATAATTCTTGGAATTTTGAGAACAGTATATTTATATGAACCGATTGATTTTATGATGACACGTTGCCAGAGGTTTCAAGGCTTGAAGAAGAAGTTCTATTTCCATTTTCAAGATTATGTTGATTTGATTATCTGGAAGGTACCAAAAAATTTATGGTTTTTACTTTCTCCCACCTTCCACCTTCCATCTTACCCTTTCCCTTCCCCATCCCCTTCCCGACTCTTTCGTTTAATTCAGTGCATTTTTTTACTTGTCATTTTGTAAGAAATAACTTGTAATTTTTGAATCAGGTACAATTCCTGGATCGGCATCACCTGTTAATAAAGTTTGGTAGTCTAGATGGAGGGGTGAGGGTTTGTCTTCTTCAGCTACTTCATTATATCCAAATACGAATGGGAATCATTAGATTACTTAAACTCCTAGCAGGAGTAATATTGTCTTAAACTCCTTGCAGGACTAATATTGTTGGATCAATAATTCTAACCTCAGCATTACACAAAATATAAAAAATGATAATAAACAAGAAAAAAATAAAAAGAGGAATAGA
The DNA here is from genome assembly GCA_027478495.1 of Erythroxylum alaternifolium. Classification (NCBI taxonomy): domain Eukaryota; kingdom Viridiplantae; phylum Streptophyta; class Magnoliopsida; order Malpighiales; family Erythroxylaceae; genus Erythroxylum; species Erythroxylum alaternifolium. The sequence goes on from JANIIA010000009.1 coordinate 42,080,488, forward strand.
GAAAAATATATAGACCTGTCAACATATATTTAATAAATCCACAATGTTGCTTTTGCAGGTAATAACAAAAAGAAAAAATGGCAGATTTACTTCAGCATCCTTGTTGCCAAACTGATAACATGGTCCTCTAGATTTAGAAACATATAGATTCTGTTGTTTTGTCAAAAGGACTTTAGTCTCCATAAGCCGAAAGCTAAGAGGGAGTGGAAATTAATATGGGAATGCATACTGAATAACTGTTCCTACTCTAAAACTTATCAGTTCATCATAACTATGGCGGTACCGAGAACTCTTTCCAAGCCTGCTAGTTAAGCTGGAAATTTTAATTTAATACCATTTTAAATTTTACATTCCATTATATTGAATTCAAAATCTTAAAACTTTTTAGCTATTTAAGTTAAAACTATCATTTGGATCTTTTATTATTAGCTTCTAGAGTGCTTATATTCATGACGGTTGACATACTTTTGTAGCTTCATATATCACGAAATGCTGATCACCAACCATCATTCTTTGCTGTATATAATATGGATACGACTGAAATTGTTGCATTTTACCAGGTATAAATTTGATTTAAAGTTGCTAGTAATTTAGAAGAGCTTGTAGCTGTTCTTTTGACATGGATGTAATCTTCAACTTGTAGAATTCAGCCGAGGAGCTTTATCTCTTATTCGAGCAGTTTTGTGACCATTTTTATACAATGTCAAGAGATTCATTATATATGAATTTCATATCATCCCACTCAAATAACATCCATGCTCGCGAACAACTACGAACCATTAAAGACAAAGCTAACAACTTTTCACAGGTAAGCGTTGTTGTCGTGAACTTGACACATGTGACTTGCCATATGTTAATCTAAGTAACCTTTATGTAGTGACTAACTCACTGATCTGGAGAGCTCATACTCTTCCATCTGATAATCTGGTATTTGGATGTGCAACTAGACATAAGACAATGGTGTTTCTGAATTTGTACTTGCCATAGTTGAAAGAACTGAACTGAAAAACAATGATTTTAGCTGTTTTTTGTTTTTTTACTCTCTCTCTCCCCCTCTCTCTGATATGAGGATGAGTTCTTTGAAGATACCAAAAACTTTGCTATATTTGGGTTCTGTACCTTTATTACGGATAAGGGCAGTAAGAGTCCTAGTACGCCTCTGCTAGTATATACCAGGCGCAATAATCGGGGTGCTAATCTGGGAGGCTAATAGTTATCTGGTAGTTAGGGTAGTTAGCCAATAGTTATCTGGTAGTTAGCTAATAGTTATCTAGTAGTTAGGAGACTTTATACATAATCACCATTAGCTTTAAGCGGAGACTTTATACATAATCACTGTTAGCTTTAAGGGGGACATTCAATTTATGCTTTGAGGATTCCTAGTTTGCGGCAATAGCTTGGGAGGTCGAGAACGGTTGTATCTTCCTGTACTATTGTTTGGTGATTATGTATAAAGTCTCCTAACTACCAGATAACTATTGGCTAACTACCCAACTACCAGATAACTATTAGCCTCCCGGATTAGCACCCCGATTATTGTGCCTGGTATATACTAGCAGAGGCATACTAGGACTCTTACTGCCCTTATCCGTAACAACCTTCTGGTCCTTTTTTCTCTTTTCCTTCTACTCTTTCTTTTTCTTGTTCTTTGATGCTACACAAAGTGTGGTTAAGACCTTATTGATAATATGATTTCTTTTATACCATAACATCTAAAGTCAACAAATGGTTTGCAGTTCATCAAGAAGATGATGGTCTTTTTGCCTTTCAGTTGTCAGTCACTGATTCCATCTCCCTACTTAGACCAGTCTCTCTTTCGGTATGATGAAAAGGTTTGATCGTGTACCATAACTTTCATTTTATATTCATATATACCAACGTCATGTTTATTATAGCTTGTTCGGAAACAACCTCTCTCCATTTAGGGGTGAGGTTGCATGCTACTGAACCTTCCTAGATTCCACAAATTAGTGGGATTTTTACTGGGTTCTTGTTATTGTTGTTATGTTTATTATAGCTTGTAAAGTGATCAGAGTAGGAGGAGCTGAGGGACAGAGGAAATTAGGATAGTGAGGAACTCATAAGAGGAGAGAGGAGAGATAAAATTAGAGGCGAGAGAAGTTTGTAAGCATGTGTGAAAGAAAGAAACTTGAGGTGAAAATGAATTCCATTAAAGTTCTGTGAAGTTTTATGGCGTATTTATATACTATTTAAGAAATAATAATAGGGTTCTCACTAGACATAGTAGGAGTTTTCAATAACTGTGTTTGAATCATTGGCCAATGGTTGTTTTGCCCATCAAACACAAAAGTCTATGTTGATACATAAGATACAATGACGATTAAGACGGTGATTTTGTGTTTCAATAGAACTTCTTTTCTTGGATAAATACAAATTAACTTTAATTTTATGAAAATTTTGACATTGCATTCCACAATCGCAATTGTTTTTATTTTGTTGCACTTCTTTAGATTACTTCTGTTTGGGCTTATTGTGTCTACAATGATAGTATCAACCATTGTTTGCTACCTAAAGCCTTGGTTTGATGATTAATTTTTTCGTGAATAAATGTATAGATTGATATAAGTATTAACTTAATTATTTTAATTCTTCAAGAATGGCTTTAAATACACTTATAATATCTCATGTGTACTTCAATATATTTTCTACTTAAGTTTTTAAAATAGTAAATTGAAGATTTTTTTTTCTATACAAAGTATGGCGAAACAACTAGTATGTGATATATTTTACATTTGTACTTATTGGACTGGACCTCTTCTATGGGCACCATGAGGGGTGATATGGAAAATAAAACTGAAAGCAATCCTGGATATTAGTGTCATTCTTAGTGTCCTTTGATGCCTTTGCCTATTCTAAGGTCAAGAGCAAAGCCCATTTTTTGGTGTAATGATGTAGCAAAAACAATATAGTTGACACCGGAAACTTCTGCTGTTTGTGAAACTTGGGCTAAACAAGAAAGTGATAAGGGAATTAAAGTGAGAATAAGTTCCCAGTAGTGGGTGGTCAAGGACAACTGACTGTTCGTCAAAGGATAAAGGAGAAGATCATGAGTGATGCCTCAAAAGACTTGTGAACCTAAGAAGCTACTAAGCTTGTGAAAATCTATAATACATGAAAGTTTGTCATAAACTGTTTGGCTACCAATAACAATTTGATCCAGATGTGGCTAAAGAATAAAAACTAATTAACTGTTTTTTTAGACAACTTCAGAAGGTACTTGCGAATTCATCTCAGTCTGACATCTAATACATGGTCATGAGTCTTTACCATCCCTTCATATTTGTTGGGTGCTCTACAACTGAATGTTGTTGACTCTTTAAACAACCAAGTTACCTGATCTTCGTGCATGAAAAGTATATCTGGAGGATAAAAAAAAAGAATTCTGTTAAGTATATAAAAACCAAATAGTGGAGAATTCATTGGTCACTATAATAATACCGAAGAATAAAAGTGGAAGTCCAAGAGGGATTCTGACTTAAGTAAGCTTTCCCCAGCTGATATATAACAGTGTCTTTCTGTGGCGATGCAGTGTCATTGGGATTGCAAAGCTGAACTGTGAAAGGGAATGTGTGAGATCTCCCTTTCTCTTTTTACTTTTTGTGAAAGTTGGTGTCCGAGTTTAGTTTAAGTCTTTCAAGTGGAGAGTAGGCATTTGGCAAATACAGAATTTCGGAATCTTTTTAAAAAGCATTAAACTAGAAAGGCTGCTAAAAGCATATGAAATAAAAGAGTTAGGTCGAAAGTAGAAATCGTTGGTACTTTCTCCTGTGTTCAAGCCAACAGAGGGCTTAATTGCTATTGCACAAAACAAGTCAGATGAAGTTCGGTGTCTTAGCTGTTCTCCATCCCTGTCATAAATGTGGTTGATACTTGTTGAGAATATTTTTAGTTATGTTGTACAGCTGTTAAGTGTAGTTATTACTTGTTAAATATGCTGTTAGTTCCTA
>JANIIA010000009.1:42089145-42108858 GCA_027478495.1 Erythroxylum alaternifolium
ACTTTGACCTAGAGCCTCAAAAGTATAAATAGAACATTACAAGTCAGAGGTAGCAGTCTTTGGAGAGCCTAGAGAGTCATGCAAGAGAGCTTTGATTCAGCCAATTCTAAGAGAAATAAAGAGATTGAGGAAGGAGACGAAGGAGATGAAGGAAGAGAGACACGGAGATGAGCTAGATGTGACGTCTCGAAACAGGTGGTTTCTTACTGTCACCACCTCCTCGACTCCATTCCCGACGTATTTTTTATAAGATTTAAATAGGTGTTGAGAATTGTTTGTGTTGAATGTTGAGTTTATGTTTATACTCACCTTTAGATCTTGATTTTTTAGATTAATAAAAATCGATTGATTGTGTTTTTATTTATTTAATTGTGATTTCAATTTTACTCTTAATAACTTGGCAATAAACTGAGGGTGAGTCGGTTAAAAATAATCAATTTGGGCTAATGAGAGTTAGGTGAATTGATAGGTTAAGAATTAAATCAAACTGGTAGAATTGTGTAATGAGAGATGGATCATAGGTTCTCGGTAGGTTAATAGAAAACTTAGAACTAATTTAGGTTTTGGGCTAATTACGAATCAAGAGATCGCAATTCCATAATTTAAATTAGAGATCATCAATTAAGGTTAAGAATTATAACTCGAGAGAGAGTAATTCACCCTAGGAACGTCTAGACCCGTTAAGTTAGTGATTGCATAATTGGTTAGGTTTCTATCAATTTCGAATCAAAATCCCCCTTCTCTCACTTGGTGATTTCTAAGTTAATTTCGGATTGGGTTGTGTGATTGCTACCTTATTTACACTTCGGCACTTTAATTTCTCATAATTGATTATTGATTGATTTAATTTATACATTAGTTATTTGTTTATAATTATTATAGGTTAGGACAACCTTAAATTTTAGGACTAGTTTAGCCCTCCTCGTGGGATAGATACCTTAGGTATTACGCGAATGACCCGTGTGCATATGGAATTTACCAAGGTTATAAATATTGAAACTTAGCGTATGTAACCTTACGAACATGGTCCTATCCTTTCAAGGATCTCATAAGAACCAATGTACCTAGGGCTTAACTTACCCTTCTTACCAAATCTCAACACTCCTCACCAAGGCGAAACTCTTATAAACACTTTGTCTCCTACACTGTATTTCATATCCCTTCTGTGCTGATCCATATAGCTCTTCTATTTATCTTGAGCTGCTTCAATTCAGCTTCGGATCAGTTTCACCTTATCTACAATATCTTGTATCAACTCTGGACCTTCTACTATTCTCAAACCTTCTTCATCCTAATATAGAGGTGATCAGCATTTTCTACCATGCAATGCCTCATAAGGTGCCATTCTGATACTACTGTGATAATGGTTGTTATAGGCAAATTCAATCAAGGCTAAATACTAATCTCATGCTCCTTGAAACTCCAATACACACACTCTAAGCATATCTTCAACAGTCTTAATCGTCCTCTCACTTTGTCCATATGTTTAAGGATGAAATGATGTATTGAAGTTTGACTTTGTACCCAAAGCTGACTGTAGACTCTTCCAAAATCTTGAAGTAAATATGGGATCCCTGTCCAATACAATGGACATCAGAATCCCATGCAGTCTAACCTCCTCATTCGTATACCTCTGAGCCAAATGGATCAACTTAGTCAATCGGTCCACCACAATCCATAAAGTATCGCTTTCCCTTGGAGTCTTTAGCAATTCCATAATGAAATCCATAGTAATTCGTTCCCATTTCTACTCGGGAATAGGTAACGAATGAAGCTTCTCAACTGGAGCCTGATACTCAACTTTAATCTGTTAGCAAGTTAAGCACTTAGCTACATATTCTGCTACCTACTTCTTCATCCCTAGTCATCAGAAATGTTGCTTAAGCATTTTATACTTCATGGTAGTACCAGGATGCATAGCATAAGCTACTACATGAGCTTCCTCCATAATTTTGTTTCTCAATTCATCCATATTAGGCACGCACAGCCTCTGCTTTAACCACAAAGTCTCATCTCGCAATTCAAATTCAGAATCTGGATTCACCTTTAATTCCTCAATCAGCTTCACCATTCCAGGATCTTTACTCTGAACTTTTCTAATCCTGTCATGCAACATCGGTCTCAACTTTAGTATAACTATCAAGGCCTCCTTATGTTCTACATTCATCTCTACATTTAAAGCTCTCAATTGAATCAAGCTCGGTAACCTCGATATTTGAATCTGAGCTACACTACTATTTAACTTTCTACTCAATGAATCTGCCACAACATTAGTTTTTCCCGAATGATACTCAATTGTACAATCATAATCCTTTAACAACTCAATCCATCTCCTCTGTCTCATGTTGAACTCCTTCTGACTTAATAGATACCTCAAGCTCTTATGATCGATATATCTGAAAAGTCTCACCATACAAGTAATGTCTCCATATCTTTAGAGCAAAGACTACTACTATAAGCTTTAAATCATGTACCGGATAGTTTATCTTGTGAGACCTTAATTGTCTCGATGCATAGGCTATCACCTTGCCATACTATATCAACACACATCCCAATTCTTGATGCGAAGCATCACTGTATACTACATAACCACCAGTTCCTGATAGAATAGCCCGTACCGGCGATATAATCAACCGATGCTTCAGTTCCTCAAAGCTTCTTTGGCATTCATCATTCCATCTAAAGACCACATTCTTGCTCAAAAGTTTAGTCAGAAGGGCTGAGATTAATGAGAACCCCTTAACAGCTCTCCGGTAATATCTAGCTAATACTAGGAAACTCCGGATTTCTGATACATTCTTCGAAGCCTCCCATTTCATTACTACCTTTATCTTCTTTGGATCTATTTAAATACCTTATCCATTCATTATATGACCCAGAAACACTACTTAACTCAACCAAAACTCACATTTACTGAATTTGGCATATAGTTGTTTCTCCCTTATAATCTGTAGGATTACTCTCAAATGCTCAGCATGTTCTTCTCTACTCTTCGAATACACCAAGATGTCATCGATAAACATTATCACAAAGCGATCCAAATAGGGCTGAAACACCTTATTCATCAATGTTATAAATGCAGTTAGTGCATTAGTCAACCCAAATGGAATTACTAAGAACTCATAATGCCCATACCTGCTCCTGAAAGCACTTCAGTACATCAGCCTCAGTTATCTTCAACTGATAGTACCCAAATCTCAAGTCCAACTTAGTGAACACCTGTGCTCCCTGCAACTGATCAAGCAAATCATCGATTCTAGGCAATAGATACTTGTTCTTCACTGCTACCCGATATAGTTGCCTATAATCGATGTACAGTATCAAAGTTCCATCCTTCTTTTTCATAAATAGGACTGGAGCTCCACAAGGTGAAACATTGGGTCTAATGAACCCCTTTTCCAACAACTCCTACAATTGAGCCTTCAACTCCTTCAGCTCCACAGGTGCCATCCTATATGGAGGAACAAATATAAGAGCAGCACTTGGAACTAGATCGATTGTGAACTTTATTTCCTGATTTAGAGGTAAGCTAGATAACTCAGCGGGAAACACATCCAAAAACTCCCTAACAATAGAAATGTCCTGCACATTTTGCTCAGTTCAGGTATCAATGATGTGGGCCAAATAAGCCTCGCTTCCTCCTTATATCAACTATAAGGCACTCATGAATGAGATCAACCTGGCTGACACTGCTTGACTAATATCTCTGAACACTACTCTCGGTTGATTAGTAGATTCTAATATTACCTTCTTAGTGTAGCAGTTTATGATAGCCCTATGAGCAACGAGCCAATCCATGCTTAAAATAACATCGACCACCCTTAACTGTAATACAATCAAGTCTGCCTCTAATTTTTCCTGATCATTTCGAATCAGACACCTCTTGCAGACTACCCCTACTATGATAGTACTACCTATAGGTGTACTCACCTCTAATCCATAACTCAATAACTCTCTATCACAATGTAACTTAGATGCCATATGCGGTGCAATAAAGGAATGCGGAGATCCAGGATCTAGCAATGCAAAATCCTCATAAGTAAATATAAATGGCACACCTGTAACGACATCTAGGGAATCCTGAGCCTCCTGTCTCGTTATAGCATATACTCAGGCTGAGACTGTGGTTGGGTGCTCCACACCTCAGTCCTACCAGTAGAACTCCTAGAACTCATTCTGCCTTTGACACGGCCTTTTTGCCCAGACCCACTAGCTCGACTCTACTAAACAGTAGTTTCAGTTGTCATACCTCCTCTCCTACCAAATTGTGCTCCATACATAATAGAACAATCCCTGATTTGATGGTCAAGTAAGCTGCATCGAAGGCAAGCTCTTGTCAACTTCCAGCATTCCCCACTATGCCTCTTTCCACAATGCTCACAATTTGGTAATTATCCCGATATTGCACCTCTTTTACTACCAGACTGTATGAAGCTACCCTTTTATCTGAACCTTAATTGTCTTGATCTAGTCGGTGGTCTAAAAGCTCAATTCTGACACTTACTGAATCTTCTGCTAGAACCACCCTGAGATTCACCACGTCTCTTTAGTCTGGACTCTAATCTGTACTTAGACTGACTGTCAACAATTGCTCAATTTTGATTGAGGCAGCCCGTAGTTTCAAAAAACTACTAAGGTTGGAAATGGCTAACCTCATCCGAATCTCCATATTTAACCCATCTTCGAATCTTCTGCACTTGTCTTCCTCATTAGGACTCAAGGCAGTAACATATCCCATCAGTTCATTGAACTTAATCTCATACTCTGCCACAGATAAATTGCCCTACTTCAAATCTAGAAATTCGTTTATCTTTCTATCCAGGTAGATTTTGGGCATGTACTTCTCCTTGAAGACTCTTAAAAAGTCTTCTCATCTCAAATTACAAGGCCTGGTGGTACTGCCTAGAATAGTTTTCCTCCACTGGTATGTTGGGCCTTACAATAAGGAGACTGCATAGTCGAACCTCTCATCTAGCTCGCAGTCCATCTGATCGAAAACTCTTTCTGTCCTCTTTAGCCATCCCTCGGCCTTTGCAGGATCTGTACTTCCATAGAAGTCCACAGCTCCCTACTTTCACAGTTTGCCGTACCTCTTTTCCCTTCTCTCGGGAATTCGAGGAGGCATTCCCTTAGATCGAGACACAAACGACTCCCTACTAGCTCCTATTGATCATAGGTTAGTTGATTGTCCCACTTGATCACCTATAGCAGATGACCTATAATGGACAATAACTTCAATTAATATCTGAAGTTCTCACAATATTTCATACTTAACATTCCTATATATCCCTATGGATGCCAACATCCTCTGATACCATCTAAACTGTAGCACCCTACTCCCATCTGATGCATACACGTACGCTCTTTAGACGTCCATACATGTGCCTGACGGAAATGGCGTGCTAACTTTTTCACTTTCACATATTATATGGCATCATAAATTAAAACATAAATATCACAATGTCTAAACCCCAAAAATTTCTCATTTCATTTCATAATGATTTACAATGTAGCATTTCATACAACTTCCATGTTTATACAATGACAACCTATCAGAGTTCACCTCTCTGTCTTCAAAGTATACTACATACATGAGGAATTAACAAAAATTCTTCAATTCCAGCTGACCAACCTTTAAGCCATGTCCTTTATCCAAAAGTTGTACAAGATCTCTTATAAGTAGTCTTAGAAGCTAAGTCGTCACTCTCACACCTGAAAAGTCAACGTTGCAATTTTGATGAGTTTTGCGAACTCAGTTGAGTAATCATCCTCGATGGTTCACTCATATCACACATATCACATCAATACATACAATCACTTAATTCACAACATTTAATTTCTCATATATCATCATAAAACACTTTATACTTATATGTTCACATTTTTCATTCAATTCAATTTCCACAGTTCAATTGCAATCATTCAAATCATATAATTCATGTGTATCTGCAATATTCATAAGACTCACATTCATTTATTACGTTGTTGTGATTGAGTATCTTTTTCACTGTCTTGTATCCGTTGTGGATACCGGGCTCATTAATAATGTCCCTTATCCATTGGAGATATAGGGCTCATTTTACATAACGAGCCAGAGGCTCATACCACAGTCTGAGCTTTAAGCTCTTTTTCACTGGTAACTCTGGTCACAACTGCCTTTATGTTTCATGCATTCATATAATGAAATGCACCATGCGTTTTCAATCATTGTGCTCATTTTGTGACATTCACTTTCTTTCTCATTCACATTTGTCATCGAACTTTGATCCGGCATTCAACATACTAGTTGAGAATCATTTTGTCAATCACATTCACATTCAAGTAGCACTTCTAATGTTTTATACATGCATCAAATGCCTTGAACATTGGATGTCCGAAATTTAGTACATAGATATCACAATAATTCAGTACATAATTTAACAAAAAAACATTCAAGGTGAGACCATCTTAGGTTACTCACAGTTTGCTCAAAATAGCTTATTGCCTCGAAGTCTAGGCAATGTCTGGAAGTGGTCGCTCTAAATGCTCCTCTAGCTCCAAATAGCATATTACCTCGAAGTTCAGGCGATGTCTGGAAGCAGTCGCTCTAAATGCTCCTCTATATCACAGAAACACATACATTTACATATTACTACATTGCACATTCATATGAATACTCAATCATAAACACATATATATATATGTGTGAAGCATAATGCATATTCAATGATAAATTCCCTGGTATATTTCCTTAATACTCTTAAAAATCAATTTACAACACGTTCTAATCATTCTTTAACAGATAATACTCTTTACTCATCTTAATCCCTCCAATCAACATCAACTAAATTCGTTCAAGAACTCATTTAAACCTAAATACCTCATATCAAAACACCTTATCATTAATTAGTACAAAAAAAACTAAAAAAAACCCACTATTAGTGTTAACAAATGGGTCACAATCCTGCACCTGCACGATCGTGACTTTCAACAATGGTCACGATCGTGTAGAAGCACGATCGTGCTTTTTACCTAAAGTCACGATCGTGCTTCACAGAAGGTTTTTCCTTTTGTCCAACTTTATATCTCTAACATAACATCATTCAACACTAATTCACATACCAATTTGATTGCATTCAATTATCAAACCTTTAATCAATTCATTTAGCAACTTCAACTACATATAATCATTCATGAAATCCTATCTTGTTCCATAATATCTCATTCTTAGTATCAAACAATTTATTGCCAAAATTCCATCACAGATTTTTCTACACATTCTCAACTTCATTAACACCTTCATATTAACTCCAATTATCACTTTAATTCAGCTCATAGTTAAGACACCAAAATTACGCCCTTTTTCGTAGCTCAAAACTTATGATTTATCATTCCTTAGAACATCAAAATAAGACACGACTCCACCTATCTCTTTATCCATTCATCATCACATGTAGAACTCCATGTTTCAAAAACATTCATCTCTTAAATTTTATCATTGAAATAGCTTCTTAATAAAACAACTCATGCATGCATCAGCTCACAAGAATTAAAACATAATCTCTTTATTATTGATACCACCCACGTTAACATAAAAGAATCAATTTCATGATCATTTTCTTCAAATCTCAATTTCTCTTCATAATTATTTCATTTAACACTATCCATGAAGATCAAAGCTTAACTTACTTGATAAAAACTTCAAACTCTTCAAGATCACACTTAACCCAAACTTTCTTCTCTCACCCGCACATCATCATTTAAGGATGGTAGGGTTGGGTCTTTAGTGAGAAATGAAAGAGAGAATAATATGGGGCCAATAATTAGTAAATCCAAGCAAGGTATAATGTTAATAAAGACTGGTTAATCGAAAATTGTGAAGAAAGATAAAAGAAGAAGGTTGCGAAGAAGATGACAAGTGAAAGACAACAAAATATATATCTTTCACTAGAAGTAATCGTATAAGGTATATGAGGGGTGGTAGTAACACTTGTCACTGCCACTTGTCACTGCCACTTGTCACTTTCTTATGGTCCATAACTAGTTTATTGATCTCCCATTAATAATTCAATTATCTCCAAACTTCAATGACACTTATCAGTAATTCATAAAGCCATTTATCAAAACTTTCCACTATCATTTTGACTCTTATTTTTACTATCATTTATCAATTATCCTGCCACTTGGCATTTTTCTAGTCCAAAAATCCAAAATTTCCTAAATTTCACCTAAAATCCCAAATCCATACTTATACACACCAATTCAATTTTCAATGCATATAATCCATAATTCATATCAAAAATCACATTTATAAATTAATTATACCTGAAAATGTCAATGAATGCATGTACAATCATTTTAATGTGTAAAATAATCAATTTAACGTGTATATGTGCTAAATGATGCATGAGTATGAAATACACTTTCTAACTTCTCAACACTATCTCCCATATACAATATTTTACAGTTAGGTAATGGGATGTTACAAGTCTCCAATCGGAACATCTAGCAATTCCTTAGTTAAAGCTCTTTGGAAGAAAGGCCTCAGCCCAAGAGCCTCTACAATCACTTGGTTAGTGATCAAAAATAGACTCATCACCAAAGATAGATGGTATAGTACTTATGATCTAATATATATCTTATGTCAACTGACAACAGAAGATAGGAATCACCTATTCTTCAATTGCATATACACCAAATCAGTATGAAGCCAAATGCTTCACAAGTTGGTGTTTTTCTGTAGTTCATATGACTAGCTTCACATGCTACATTAGGTCATCAGAGTTGCAAATCACCGTAAGGAAGATTCCAGGCTGATCAATACTGCTTTCACACTATCCATATACAATATCTAGCGGGAAAGTAATCGAAGGTTATATTAGCGAGAGAAAACTACCCAATACCAGTTAGCAGCTAACACTATCAATGAGATCCGAGGCCTTGTAATATCCAAAGATGCAACCCAAAATATGACAAACAATATGCGTTTGAACTGGAACTTATAACTCAGTAGCTTTGTTTCCATACTGTATAAATTTTGACTATAGGCCATTGTAATACTTTTAACTCTCTAGGGAAGAACTCATTTTCTTGTTGTATATAGTTTTCACTATAGTTAATGAAATTTCCTTTTAATTTTTAAAAAACACTAATAATCTAGTGGAATTTTTGCTCATACACAGGATATGGAAAAGTCCAGAAGTACGCAGACTTATCCCTAACTAATAGAGAGACTGTTTTTTATGAACATACATACATACATACATACATACATACATATATATATATATACATACATATTTAAATAATAAATAAAAATAATTAAAATAAAAATAGACATAAAAGATAATAAATAAATAAAAATATAAAAATAAATAATACAATAAATATAAAAAGGTAAAGAATAAAAATAAGAAAAAATATTTATATAAGTATATAAATAAGGAAGAAGATAAGTAAATAAATAAATCAAACAAGTCATTCCAAGAAAAGGCTAAATAAGGAAATGTTTAGGCTAAATAACTAAGAGAGAAGTACCACATACTAAATGTTTAGGCTAAATACAAGACATAAGATTTGACAAAAATGTTTAAAAGACCTATAAAAAAAAGAAAGATCACTTTATGTGAGATCCTTTATTCTTATCCTAATATGCTAAAGTTTTTTATTGAGGGTCATATCTTTGGTAAGTTCCAGCAGAGTCATATAATTCTTGATAACCTCCCTCCAGTTCTTAGACCTTCCTTTTTCTCTCTTACAGTCTCTAAGTACAATCTTCTTCCATCTTCTCATTGGAGTATTAAAGTGTCTTCTCTTAATATGTCCGAACTATCTAATCCTTGTCTCTCTTAATTTTCATTAATATTAGCCACCTTTAATTTGTCTCTTACCATTACATTCCTAACCTTATCTCTTCTAGTAAGGTTACTCATCTAACGAAGCATCCTCTTCTTTGCCACTATTAATTTATGATTATGCACATGTTTGAAAGGCCAATACTTTGTCTTATAGAGGATGATTGGCCTAATCGCTAGACGATAGAATTTACCTTTGAACTTGATTGGTATTTTCTTGTCACATAAAACTCCTTATACACTTCTCCATTTAAGTCACCCTCATTTGATACGATGAACTATATCATCTATTGCTTTGGATAATAGATCCTAGATCCTTAAAACACTCTTTCTATGGTATAACTACTAAATCAATTTTTACCTCCACATTAGAAGTCACCTTATGGCCCGAAAAGTTACACTTTGAGTACTCAATTTTAGATCTGCTTAATTTAAAGCCCTTTAACTCTAACATATCCCTCCATAATTCTAGATTAACATTGATACTCTCTCTTGTCTCATCCATTAAAATAATGTCATCAACAAATATACACTAAGGCGCATTCCCTTGGATATTCTTGGTGAGCTCATCCATCAATACTGTAAACACAATAAGTAGCCTTGGTGTGTCATAATACTGATAGAACAATGTTCTATATCTCCTCTTATCATCCTTATTCTAGTTTTTACACCTTCATACTTAGCCTTAGTAACTCATATATAGATCATAAGAACTCTCTTAACTTCTAAACACCTTCATATGATTTCCCTAAGTACCCTATCATACGCCTTCTCTAAGTCAATAAAAACCATGTGTAGGTTAGGTTGTCTTTTCCTATAATATTCTATTAATCATCTAAGGAGATGTAAAACTTTAGTTGTAGACATTCCTGGCATGAAGTCAAACTGGTTCTCTGAGTTCTCCCTCTCTTCTCAATCACCTTCTCCCATAACTTCATGATATGACTAAGTAGTTTAATGCAGCTACAGTTTTTACAGCTTTAGATGTCCTCCTATAAAATAATTAACATACTAGATTTCCACTCATTCGACATATTAGCGAACTGAAGGATCACATTAAAAAGCTTATCTAGTTAAGTAAGACTCTCTTTGCCTAAGCTCTTCCACGCGTCTTAGGTATTTCATCAAACCCCACTGCTTTTTCACTTTTCATCTCCCTCAAAGCTCTTTTAATTTCTTCCCTTAAAATCTAATGGCAATAGGTAAAGTTATGATACCTCTCAGACATGCTAAGATCACTTAAAAAGATGTCATCTTCTATGCCTTCTTTATAAAGGCTATAAAAGTATCCCTTCCATCTTCTCTTAATGTCATTTTCAGCCATGAGCATCGCCCTACTTCATCTTTTTTGCAACGAATTAGATCTAAGTCTTTTGCTTTTTGCTCCCCAGCTCTCTCCAATTTAAATATATCATTTTCTCTATCTTTAGTTTCCAATCATTGGTATAATTTCTCGTAATCTCTACTTTTAGCTTTTAAGATTATTTTCTTCGCATATTTTTGTCAGTTTGTAACTTTGTCTATTAACTACTTTCTCTACCTATATGGTGTTATCCAATAGAGCTTTTATAGGCACCCTTTTGATCCTAACCTTTTATTATACATCTGCATTCCACCACCAAGACTAAATTTTACTACCCCTAGGCTCTTTAGAAATATGCAAGATCTCTTTAGTTGTATTCCTAAAAAGAGTTGTTACTCTCTCCTACATCTGGTTAGCATCTCCTTCTAATTTCCATTTTTTCCATATCTTCCTCTATCCCTAAGTTGTTCCACTGTATCCTCTTTCATATTCCACCATTTGAATATGATAAACCTCTTACGAGTTCTCTTCTTCCTCCAACCCTTAACTATCATATCCATAACCAACAATCTATGCTGAGTTGAAAAGCAAGCATTAGGTATCACGTTATAATCTTTACAACTAGTTCGATCGCTCTGCCTTACGAGCAAGTAGTCAATATGAGTTTTTATAATTCTACACTTAAAAGTCACTAAGTGCTCCTTATTTTTCTTAAGAAAAGAGATAGTTATCACTAACTCAAATGCTAACATGAGATCCAACAATCAATCCCACTATCATACTTATCACCGTACCTAAAACTCCCATAAGTCTATAAATATCTATTCGAGGTTTCCCCTACATACAATTAAAGTCTCCTTTTAGAGTAACTATCATATAAGGAGGGATTTGTTGAATCATCTTATCTAGCTCTTCCCAAAATTGGTGTTTAAGTTGTTCATCCAATCATACTTAAGGTGCATAAGCACATACCATATTGAAAACAACACCTTTCACCACAATTTTCAAGGACATAATCCTATCATTAGACCTTTTTACTCCACATATAATGTATGAACTCCTTGATAACTAAGATACCTACTCCATTCTATTGTCTTGAACACCCTGAGTACCAAAGTTTAAACCTATTAATCTCTTTCTATTTGGCCCCTGTCCATTTTGTCTCCTAGATATACATTATATGAATATTATATTTGTCTAAGATCTCCACTAATTTCAAATAATTTCTTGTAAGGGTCCCGATGTTTTAAGAACATGTCCATAATTTGTCAACATTTTCTCTTCTTCTAGACCCAAAACTTATTAAAGGACTAGCCCTTGCTATATTATCAGAAGTCAAAGCCACCACTCATATCCTAAAGCCCAACATAAGCTATAAAATACATGTCCATCAAGTCCCTAAACAACTCTAATATTACTTGAGAAAGGAAACAAGGATTGATATTAAATCCCAAAATGGGCACTGTAATAAATGGATGTGAAAATCACAATTACACATGATTGCAAACAAATCAAATTAGATGGTTCAAAATATAAACTAATAATAGAAACTAATTTTCTGTAAAATGTTAAAACATAATATTAGACAATTGAAAAAAACAAACAAAATATTGAAAAATATAAACAAAAGCATAACTTAGATGTTATAAATCTAAACCAATAATAGCCACCTCTCACTTGAAACAACACAAGTAATGACAGACCTTAATGAGGAAAAACTGTAAAGAAAAGTAAGAGGTAGCTTTAACCTAGAGCATAAAACTAGCAAAGGACTACACTAGTTAAGGGCGACTTTCAAAGGGAGGTAGTCTAAGATGTTGAACAATCTATAAGATTGATTATAAAGACACTCCAAAGTAACCACTTAGAGAAACTAAGGATAAATGCTTGTAAAAGCCTTATAAACACTAGATTAATATACAAAGATGTAAGCTTTATGTGATTGGAACTTAAGAAATCAACAGATTATAGTGAAAAATTGATTTGGAACTAAGATTAAGTAAATAGGTAGTTGAGTTTGGCATTAGAAAGTAGTAAATGATGGCACTCACTTAAAACACTCAAAGAGAGATGAGAAAACACTCGCCTTTGGTATACTTAGACCCAACCAACACCAAAAACAAAGAATAGGAAGGAAAGTGGTGTTGATCTATAAACAAACAATAAGTGCAGTTTCTAGCCAAATGAGGTAAAAGTAAAGCAAAAAATTCCAACCAATCTTGTCCTTAGGATTTACGGAGTAAACTCAACCAAAATAGAAGTCTTAGAGTTTAAAGTCGCAAACTTTACAAAAAAAACTATAGTTCTCAATACGAAGAGGTTAAAGAAGAGGGTTGCTCATATTACGGAGAAATGGTAAGTATGAGTCACAATGAGAAGAAGTTGGTGACAATAGGCATGGTGACTTTCTAGTTCTTTGGATGAGAAAGCTAAGAACGAAGTAAGTAGAAATGCAGATTTGATATTAAAATATATTTTAAAATATAAATTACTTAAGCATCATATGTACATACAAATAAGTGATTATATAACTGTAAACTAAGGTCACTAGCATTGTGATTGTAGATTTCATGAATGGCATGTTAAAGAATCTTCCAGTTCTTATTAGTGTATCTAGGAATGACCAGCACCTGATTCTTTAGTGATCTGAAAACAAAATATATGTCAATTAGAATTTGGGCAATATTGTGAGGATATGAAGGATATTAGGAAACGTTAAGATAAGAATCACACTACTAGTTCAAAATAATAAACTCATATCATGTCAGCGATAATGTGACATACAATAATCAAAAAATTAATTTCATCCACTTAAATTTTGTTATAGACTAGATATAATCAAATAATTTGTTTAAAGATATTAGTTAGAATTGATATTGTTCTTACTTAAAAGAGATTTTTTGTAAATTAATTGCTCCTGTACTACTATAAATATGTACCAAACCTTTGTATAATTTATCAAAAACAAAATTACATTTCTTTATAACATGGTATCAAAGCCAATATCGGCTATATGAGTCTTCTTTACCCTAGCCTTCATTTTGCTTGGTGAGAAGTAGCCTATCATTCATGCTTCCTCACTTCTTTAATTTTGTCTAGTGAAAGACACTCCTTTTTTTCAGTTCACCCACTATGGGAGCCTAGATTCTCTCTTTTATGTCAACTATTTCCCGTTTGGTAGTAGGTATCATATTTCCTCCTATAGTCACTTTTTTGTCAACACTTCACATACGAACTAAAGTTCTAGGCATATTTTATGAATTTCAAAATAATTTATAAAGAATTGAATGTTTTATTATCATTTAGTCCCAATGTTAAAATTCAACAAGTTTAAAGGAAGTAGATTACTCTGAACAGATGTTAGTGTATATATTCCTCCCAACATTTAAACATGTAATGCCCTTATAAGTAAAATAATGACACTAGAAAATTAACTAATAAGACTCATAACAAAGGAGGAGGGACAAGAAATTAGGACCAAAAGAATCAAGATCTTGAAATAATTATTTGTCGATATTGTTATGAGTTGGGCCATATATGGGGTCGAAAACTGATGAATAAGTCTCAAAAATCTCATTTCGCTCATATTACAGCTACTACTACACTTAACTTGCCTGAGGAGAAGACAATTATAGTTTACGTAGATGAGTTTTCCAAGTTTACATAGTACCAAGAACATTAAAAAGTTCAACCCATCCTATCATAACTATTGTTGATTTAGGTGAAATACCCTTGTCTCTCCTTCCATCTTCATCACAATGGTTCATTGATTCTAGTGCCTCAAATCATATGACGACTAATTCGTCTTTTTTACACTTTCTATAAACAACCATCTCCTTCCCATGTTCCCTTATCTAATGGATCTGCTTCCTCTATTATTGGATCTAGCATTGTTAATCCCACTCCCTTAATGTTTTTATCATCTATTTTAACCCACCAGGATTCTCTTTTAATTTATTATTTGTTAGTTAACTCACTTGTGCCCTAAATTATTATATGTCATTATTTCCTGATCATTGTCTTTTCCAAGATCTTATGATGTAGTAAAGGATACAAATCAGGAAGCCCATATATTCTAGATATATAGGTGCTAAGATACATTACTTATTCAAGTGTCTTAACTCCCTTTAAATCTCATTGTATGTTAGGACATCCCTCTTTACCTTTATTGAAGAATTTATGTCCTCAATTTCACAATGTATCTTGCTTAGATTATGAATCGCGTCAATTTTACCAAACATCTTCGTCTATATTCACTCTCTCGAGTTATATAAAAAAAAACTAGCCTTCCATTTCAATTAGTACACTCTGATATTTAGGGTCCATGTCTTATTGTGTTTAAAATTGGGTTTCAATATTTTTTCTCTTTTTTGAATATTTTTCTTGTATGTCTTGCCTTTATTTAATAAAAACTCGTTATGAGTTATTTTCCCATTTGTTGCCCTTTGTGTTGAGATCAAAACTCAATTTAAGGTATCCATGTATACTTTAAAAAGTGATAATGCCAAAGAATATTTTTCCACATCATTCCAAACCTTCATGATACATAATGACATTCTTCATTAATCATCATGTGTTGACACACCATTTCAAAATGGTGTTGTTGAATGAAAAAATCAATATCTCCTTGAAATTATCAAAGCACTATTATTTTAAACACACGTTCTTAAATCATTTTTGGCAATACTGTCTCCATATCCTATTTTTTAATTAATTATTTGCTTTCCTCTGTTCGTCATGGTGAGATTCCTTATAATGTTCTTTTACCACTAAACCCTTGTTTCCTATTCCACCAAGAATTTTTTAGAGTACTTATTTTGTACATAATGTTTTCCCTCAAGTTACTAAATTAGATCATAAATCTTGAAAATGTGTTTATCTGTGTTACTCTCACCTACAAAAGGATATTGGTGTTACTATCCTAATTTAAATAAATATCTTATATCAGCTGATATTTTCTTTATGGAACACATTCCCTTCTTTTCTAATTCTTCGATTTCTAATAATGTGGATGATGACTATTAGTTTACTAGATCACCTATCACACCACAAATGTCATCTCTACACATGATACTCCTACACAACCATAACCACCACCTATTCACTTGGTCCATTCTAGAAGAAAAGATCATCTTAACATAAGTTCGCTACCTATCTCTTCTTTTTCATCAGATCCCACAAAATATGATCTAGAACTTCCAACTACTTTCCACAAAGGTAAACACCAATGTACTTATACTATTTCCTCTTTTATTTCTTATGATCATTTGTCTTCCTCTTCTTGTTCCTTTGTT
Organism: Erythroxylum alaternifolium; assembly: GCA_027478495.1. NCBI lineage: Eukaryota > Viridiplantae > Streptophyta > Magnoliopsida > Malpighiales > Erythroxylaceae > Erythroxylum > Erythroxylum alaternifolium. The sequence goes on from JANIIA010000009.1 coordinate 42,105,576, forward strand.
AAGTCACTTGATTTTGTGACCCTCCCAAAATTCGTTCATTAAGCCTTATCTCATCCTAGTTAGCATTATACTATGATAGAGGAGATGAATGCTTTGAATGCTAATGGTATATGGAAACTTAATGAACTTCCATCATGGAAAGAAGACCATTAGATGTAAATGGGTGTTTTTGATTAAAATCAATTTTAACGGATCTGTTGCTTAACTTAAAGTACTATTTGTAGCCAAAGGTTATGCTCAAAATTATGGTGCAGATTATTCTAATACTTTCTCTTCTGTTGCTAAATTGACCTCTATTCATCTATTCAGTTTTTAGCATCTACTCATGATTAGACCTTACATTAGTTAGACATTAAGAATGCATTCTTAGATGGAGATCTTCTAGAGGAAGTGTATTAGAGCAACCACTTGGATTTGTTGCTCAGGAGGAGAATACGAAAATTTTGGACTTTGAAAGTATTTATGTAGTTTAAAACAAATCCTCGTGTTTGGTTTGAGAAATTTAGTCAAGTAATGGAAAAGTTTAGCATGACCAATAGCAATTCTAATCACTTAGCATTCTATAAATGTCTTGCATCTAGGATCATTCTCCTTATTGTGTATATAGATGATATACAGTATTACTAGAAGTGATACTATGGGCAGTCCATCCTTGAATTCCTTCACAGGCAATTTCATACAAAGGATTTAGGGGGTTCGAAATATTTTCTTGAAGTAGAAGTGACAAAAAGCAAGGTATTCTCTTATCACAAAGAAAGTATGTACTTAATCAACTTACTGAGATAAAAAATATATATAAGGGCTAAGTCATATAGTGCTCCAATGATTCCAAATCTACAACTTAATAAAGATAGAGATTTGTTTGAAGATCTTGAGAAATATATGAGATTGGTTGAAATTTTGAATTATTTCACGATAACCCCCCTAATATTGCATATTATGCTAGTGCTTTAAGCAAATATATGCCCTCTCTTACCATTCGTCATTGGGCTATTCTAGAACAAATATTACAATACCTGAAGAGAGCTCTTGGTCTAAGGATTCTATATAAAATCATGGACATACTCATATTGAGTGTTTCTTAGATGTTGATTGAGCAAACTTTAAGATTGATCGAAGATCAACTATTAATCATTGTGTTTTTATTAGGGAAAATTTAGTCATGGAAAAGTAAGAAACAACATGTCGTGTCTAGATTTAGTGCAGAGTATTGATATAGAGCTATAGCAAAATCATCATGAGAGATTAGATAGGTATACCAACTCTTAACATAAATTGATTTTAAAACCTTATTACCAACAAAGTTGTGGTATGACAATCAAGCATCATTACATATTACTTCCAATCATGTGTTCCATGAATGAACTATTACTTTGTTAGTAAAAAAGTACACCAAAACTTGATTTGTATGGAATATGTCAAAATTGGGGAACAACCTAGGGATATTTTCACAAAGGCTTTAACTAGAGCCCAAGTGAATTAGGCATGATTAATATCTATTCTCCAATTTGAGGGGGTTGTTACTATTAGATAAAATCAAATAATCTATTTAGATATATTAGTTAGAATTGATATTGTGCTTGATTATAAGAGATCATTTTGTAAATTAATTGCTCCTGTACTACTATAAATATGTAATAAACCTCTGTATAATTTATCACATAAAAGACACCTTTCTTTGTAACAAAATTTATTTTAAACATTTTACAAATATTATGTTTAATTTTAAACTCTCCAAAATGTTAAAACCTAACTTATATTTTGATGAAAAAATTAAAATTAAAAATAGGATAAAAAACATAAAGCTCTTATATGTCTTTACGAAACTTTAGAAAAACTTCTTAATGTTTTTTTTAAATAAGAACCCTTTGTAATTTCAAAATTTTTGAAAGAATCTCTTAAAAATAATGATAAAACACGTAATATAAATATCGCATATAAGTTAAAGATTTACTATAACTCTTAAATTCGAATCCAATTAATAATTTACTATGATTATTTCCAATTAGTAATTTAATTTAATTTTAATTAATTTGAATCAAGTTTTAAAACGAAGTTAAATTACCATGACATTTATTTAATCTGTATATGATATTTATATTTAATATATTTTATTATTATTTTTAATCAAACTTTAAGAGAAAATTTTTAAAAATCAAAATCAAAAGAAATTTGTTTTGAAAATTTCGAAGACTAAAGACACGTTTTTAAAATTTCTTGCTCTTAAAAATATATTTTTTGCTCTTTTACTAACGTTTTTATCGTTTATTATCTGAAATAATGTCAAAAGTCATGAATCGACCTCAACCTTACTAATTGTGACCAAGAATAGCAACGAACCAAATTAAGTCGGGCCAAGTATAGCGTTATTCAAGCCTGGTCCCAAGTTCGTTAAAACTTGATTTACGTTACTTAATCCAGAGGCCGATCAAAAAACATATCATGCCCAATCCCAAACTGACTTGAACCATAAAGCAACCGGAGGAAGCATTAGCTAGAGCAGCAGCTCGCCACCAACATAATACTGCCAAACCAGTTTCCTAGGGTGACAATTGTCTACATAATACTGCTAAACCAGGTTCCTAGGGTGACAATTGTCTAACTTCTTTATGAATCATGGCTATGTTATGCAGATAGAAGATGCTCGTGTTGCTATGCTGTCATACTCAAAAAATGGAAAAAAAAAAAATTGGGAGAGAAGTATCACAGATCAGATGAGACAAACGGCGACAAAAAATAACACATGCAAAAAAAATTTTTAAAAACTCTGGTGAGAACATGCAATGGTAGGTACTTGCAGGTCCAATAGGAGAGTTATGTTGAGCCTCCACAGCACAGTTGGATGAAAATGGACGCCAAAAAGAGATGAAAATAGAATAGAACTTAAGAAGGGACAAACAGTGATGACAGGGATTAGTGAAGTTTATATATGCTGTAATCAGGAACGAAAACCAACTCAAAATTCAATCAACTGGAACAAAACTCGATTTCAGGCTAGACTCAAATGTCAAACCTAACCGTGAATGATACTCGTCAGAAGAGATGAAAATACATTGAAGCATCAAAAGCAGTGTCTGTTTGTGCTCCTGAGGATAATTTTCCAGTCATTACATAACGATTATCTAATATATAAACATCACTAACCAAAAGAAACAATCTAGCAGTCCATGATTATTATCAGAATTTTAACTACTAAGCATAAACCGTGCAACTGTTATCTCTTAAAATTATATAACATCTCTAGAGATGTAGTCATTCAATCCTCAAGAGAAAATGATGATAC
>JANIIA010000009.1:42108958-42121998 GCA_027478495.1 Erythroxylum alaternifolium
CACATGCAAAAAAAATTTTAAAAAAAATTGTGGTGAGAACATGCAATGGTAAGTACTTGCAGGTCCAATAGGAGAGTTATGTTGAGCCTCCACAGCACAGTTGGAGGATAATGGACGCCGAAAAGAGATGAAAATAGAATAGACCTTAAGAAGGGACAAACAGTGACGACCGGGATTAGTGAATTTCATATATGTTGAATTTCTAATCAGGAACGAAATCCAACTCAAAATTCAATCAACTGGAACCAAACTCGATTTCAGGCTAGACTCAAATGTCAAACCTAACTGTGAATGATACTCATCAGAAGAGATGAAAAAACATTAAAGCATCAAAACCAGTGTCTGATTGCTGTGCTCCTGAGGATAATTTTCCAGTCATTACGTAAACGATTATCAAGTATATTAACATCACTAACCAAAAGAAACAATCTAGCAGTCCATGATTATTATCAGAATTTTAACTAATAAGCATAAACTGTTATCTCTTACAATTATATATAATCATCTCCAGAGATGTAGTCATTCAATCCTCAAGAGAAAATGATGATACTTAGGGGGGCGGGCAATCGCTAACTCGGGCCAAATCTTTGGATGAAAAATATAATGTAGAACTGGCCAGTGAACAACTTACATACTAATTCCAATATAAACAATGCAGCCATTAAATTTGTTCATTTTTAATAATTATTAAATTCATTGACGTTTGAACGATTGCTGACGAGAGAACTATTAAACCTTCCTTACCAACTAACAATGAATTCATTTATATTACATTAATGTTTTTAAAAACATGTAATTACAAATTTCGCTTTTTATTACTAAATAATAAACACAATATTGCCGATAATGCATGGCTGGCTTATGGAGAATCTAGTGATGTTAAATTCCAGATTTTCTACAACATCAATTTCAACGGGATCATACCCTTTTGATTATATAGTTAATAAGGTTTATAACCTCAAATGTGTGGCAATGATCCAAGTGGGAGTAAGCAAATGGTTGGTCGTCTGCGCAACAGGATAAGCTAGCCCGAGCGCTTGAATTGAGGCGAAGCTGCCTCCCTGTGCAACATAAAAGTGCAAAAAAGAAACTGCACACTCCCTACGCAGGTATTATCCTGTTCAGGTTTGAAGGGACTTTCTCAGCCTGAACTGCTGCTTTTTCTAGCTTATTTGCCAGAATTTTAGCAGATATACAGGCACCCCTGGTGCGTTTTTGGGTCAGTAAAATGCATTAAAAAAACCTCAGATTTGCATGCATAGAGAATCATGATCTGAAAGACTCCATTTTATTACTTGTGACGCAAGCAACAGAACAACTACAAATGTCACAAAAGGTACCTAACAACTAGAAACATAAAACTTACCACCACACTTCATGTCGACTACTGCATATTGCATTTCTTGGCAAACTCAGATTTCAGGAAATCCTCACCAACCATCAGGACCTTAAACTCTCCTGCAAGGAAATTTCACAGGACAATTCAAACGAGAGCAGGAGTTCATGCATATCAAAGGGTTGCTACGCAATCAGCACTCATTGGCAATAACCATTTAGATGGTTTATGTTCTCCATTAGAGGAAGATTATTGCTCTAGGGCGTACCCTTCATTCACAAAGATTTGACTCTGATTTTAACATGTTTTGCCTGTACTTCAATATAACTTATGGCAAATATAATCTAAGCAGAGAACAAGATTGATAAAAATTCCAACACTTGCTGGCAGTAACTATCCAAGGGGAAAGGATGACCACTTTACTCTCATCAAAATGATATTTGTGCTTTTGTGAATCTTTCACCAATTGTGATAGTACTACGTCCCAGTGAGAGAACAGACTTTACCTTTCAGTAATATAGTTTGCTGGCAGATATATCTCTCCACCAACTTCACCATGTTGCTCTCCACTAACAGTTTTCTTAGCCGCCTGAAACTCAGCACTCATTGCATCCATCCCCTGCTGAACAGCTTCTTCTGCACTACCATAACCATGTGTTTCAGCATATTTGCGGACATCCTCTGTTATCTTCATAGAGCAGAACTTAGGCCCACACATAGAGCAAAAATGTGCAACTTTGGCACCTTCCGCTGGAAGAGTCTCATCATGGAAGGACATGGCTGTCATTGGGTCCAAGGACAAAGCAAACTGATCCATCCATCGAAATTCAAATCTTGCGTTGCTTAATGCATCATCCCATGCCTGAGCATGCGGGTGACACTTGGCCAAATCAGCTGCATGAGCAGCTATCTTATAAGCTATAACCCCAGCTTTCACATCATCTCTATTTGGCAATCCAAGATGTTCCTTTGGGGTGACATAACAAAGAAGAGCAGTTCCAAGAGCCCCAATGTTTGCAGCGCCAATGGCAGAGGTAATGTGATCATATCCAGGAGCAATGTCAGTTGTAAGAGGTCCTAGAGTGTAGAAAGGTGCTTCATTGCACCACTCCAACTGCTTTTGCATATTCTCGGGGATCTTGTGCATTGGAATATGTCCAGGTCCTTCATTCATTACCTAAAAATAGACATCACATGGCAGATCACTTGGTGAAAGCAAAACAAAGACCATTGAGAAAGTGAAGAATCAATCTTTTTGGTAAGGACTTATAGTTGAATACACTGGTCTAAGAAATCAACTATATTGGATTATCTTTTATTATCAGGTAAGGATATCTTTTATCAAAATAACAGAATTTGATAAACTACATGATTTTACACTAAGGAATTCACAATTTTATCACATATTATACCAGCCAAATTCTGATTTCTACAACATATCCCACATGTAACAGCCTGAACAAAATGCAGGATTTATAATAAGGCAATACCTGAACATCTTTTTCCCATGCTCTACGAGTAAGTTCACCTTGAGTTAAAAGCTCAGCAAACTGAGCAGTGTCATTGGCATCGTAAATGGACCCAGGTCTCAGTCCATCACCAATTGAGAGAGCAACATCATATTGATTGCAAATGTCAAGTATATCATCCCAGTGTTCATAAGCAAAGTTTTCCTTGTGATAAGCTAGGCACCACTTTGCATGAATTGATCCTCCACGAGAAACAATTCCTGTCATGCGCTTTGCAGTTAAAGGAATGTAACGCAGCAGAACCCCAGCATGGATTGTGAAATAATCTACACCTTGCTCAGCCTGCTCAATCAGCGTGTCTCTGAATACTTCCCAGCTAAGATTTTCAGCAATTCCATTTACTTTCTCAAGTGCTTGATAGATAGGTACAGTCCCCACTGGTACGGCAGAGTTTCGTAAAATCCATTCACGTGTCTCATGAATATGTCGACCAGTAGAAAGATCCATTACAGTGTCAGCACCCCACATAGTCGCCCACTGAACTTTATACACTTCCTCCTCTATGGAACTCGCAACAGCAGAATTTCCAATGTTTGCATTAACTTTCACCAGAAAGTTTCTTCCAACTATCATTGGTTCAAGCTCTAGGTGCTTCTTGTTGGAAGGGATGATTGCCCGCCCACGAGCAACCTCTGACCTTACAAACTCTGGGTCAAGCTTCTCACGAGCAGCACAGTAAAACATTTCCTCAGTTATAATACCCTGTTTTGCATAGAACATCTGAGTATGTCTTCGTAAGCCAAGCTTTTCCCTCCTATCAACCCAGTCCTTGCGTAGTTTGGGGAGTCCTGTTAAAACATACATTAGGACTAGTCAATACCTTTGGCATTATAAAGCCATTGATGTACCCTGCACCCAATATAAAAATCTAGGTTTGTGGACTAAGTAATTAAGAGAACATAAGAACCAGAGCAGGTTGTTAAGCCAAATAAAACAGAAACTAAAGTATCAGATAAGAGGAACATTCAATTAATACATGCACCATAGAACAAAGTTGAATGGCATTATTTTCTCTTCTTTACAAGCAAAATTTTGTTTTTAAACAAGTGGCATACCTAGAAGATATGGAAATTTTCCAGAAATGTAATCCAAGCCTGGATATATTACAATGATAAAGGCCAGAAATTGAAGATAGCATAGGCAGAAATATTTTTTTGAAATGTATATCAACACATTTATACGTCACTAGGCTGATAATGATAGATCACAGAGTATGAGGAATAAATTGATATGAAAGATCCTAAACATTTTAGTATATGGAGAACATAATCATAAGAGAAATTGTACAACATAGAAAAAAGGAGCAGACAGAATTTCAAAAGAACATTCTGCTAAGCTAAATCATCTATATATAGTCCAACGTAGATGTCAAATCCATACCTAAATGTGGACTAATGTTTTGAGGACCGCTTGTATCATAATTATCAAAAGTTGGTTCATCACCCGATAGGTGCACTCGCCTAAAAGGAACTTTAAGCAAATGACCAGTTTGTTCGTGGACAACTTCCCTGTGAGCACATTACAAAGGATGTTGGTAGCATATTAGTTAGCCAAAGCAATTAAATGCTCAGGTGAACCAGCTAGGAACTTCAAACTTTTATAAGCTACAAATTTTGAGGAAGAAAAACTGCTACAGATGTACAAAGAAAAATAGACACAGGTGCACCTGTATTCCTTAGTGCTTCTTGGGAAACACTGCTCAAAGGATGGAAGTGGAAGAAAATCAGGGGAAGAAGGATCCGCTGTATGCTTCCTCTGCTTAATTTTCTCTGAATCAGTCGATAGGGAATCAAAAGTTAAAGTTGCTTTGGGTCCTAACCACAAGGTGCCGGGGGGTATTTCCTTCTTACAAAAATTTGAAGCACGAACAACCGCATCAAAACCTGATAAGAATGTAGTGCCTGGAAATTTAACCACAGCAGAATGATTTCCATTCTTACATATGGCTGAAGACAAAGCAGTAGCCTGAACTGATGCCATCTTTAAATTCACCTAACACAAATTACGCACTTCACTTTTAGAATAACATCAGCGAGAACTTAAATTACACGTATAATACTAACAACTATCTGAAAATTGATTATTTATCATTAAAAAACTTGGCTTATCTTACCACTTCAAAAGCAGTAACATGTATACAACGAAGTATACAAAATCAACGAGTCAGCCAACTAGCAACATTGACTATCATATGTAGTAATCATACAGCCAGTTAAAAGAATGATGCCTTGAGGAGATATACCAGTACTTATTCACTCAGTTATCTGACGCTGCACATGCAATCATCGCAACGCAGGCACAAACACCGAGATATAGAGCTAGCCCCAAGTGTGTGCATGAGTTACCAGAAGGTGAGTCAATTCTACATGTTTAGCCCAGAGTAAGTATGAAATATGGACTAATCAGACTCACCAGTGAGTAATTGACCAACTTGCATTTTCTCATAAAACATAAAATATATAATTTCTTCACAGAGGGAAAATTCGTTACATGTCATATCAGAAGTCCATGTGTTTACTGCTGGCAGTTGCAAAATGCACACTGTGTGAGGATCATGAACAATATCATCACATTGGTTTTAAAACAATTTAATGTGCCAATCTATGTCCAAAAAGAATAGTAATGAAAGACATGCGTGCTTAATTAAAAAAAATCAATAAAATGATTGTATAACTAGCTCGGACACAGTCATGAAATTTATCATTAAAATCTTTAGGGAGAATGGTCACACAATCATAATCTTTACAGTAATGAATAATGGAAGAAGAATCAATAGCAGAGCAGTGAAAGAAAGACAATATTAGTAACAATAGTATAAAAGATAAAAGAATTAAATTTCAGACATAGTTTCAGAATATAAAAGTAAACACATAGGAGTGACCGTAATAATTGGACAAGTTAAAGGAACAGCGGGAGAACTCCCACACCATAACCCACCGAAGCAGGCTTAGAAATCACTGAAACCAAACAACTTAGAAAGAAGGAACGGTAACAAGACAAAGACGGCATATGTAGGTAGCACGTGTATTCCAAATAGACCTATCCTTTGTTTATTACTTAACTTGAGAAAAATACGTTAGTTTTATATCATTTCCTTGTATGAAGTACGAATATATAGTAATAAACAGTTGGAATAAGTGATCCAAGAATCAAAGGGGCGAAGAACATAATGGTTGAATTCACTTGTTAGAGCCGAACCAATGAAATCATTTTACATAAAACATTTGGTACTGAAACTAGTAACATAATACTTATCATTTGTTTGATCAAAAGAGTAACTCAATCCAAACCGAAATCCTAGACCACTAGCTCCTTTACCTTCAAATGTTTGATTTTGACTGATACTGATGTTTATGTTAGACTATTGCAAAATCTTGAGTTCAACAAGAAATAGAAACTGAGATATAACCAGTAAAGAAGAAGAAGAAACAGAAGAAGAAAAGCTAACATGAAAATACACACACACGTACAGAGGAGAGAAGTAAAGGAGCATGAGGAAGAACCTGGAAACTAATCGCTCAAAGGATAACTAGCGCACCCCAATGCTACAATTCACTTTATACATAACGTGACCAAAAAGTCAATGGCTGCTGACGTGACGTGACGTGTAGTGTAGATATTTTCATTTTATTATTATTTAAATGTGAATACCAAATATTACATAAACATTGGTGAATGGTTTTTTTTTAATATTTACATCATGCATCTCACTTTTTGCTGGAATAATCCCTAAATTCTTAAGATCTCATTTTAAAAATTTTCAAAGAGGTAAATTTACAATTTAAAAATCTTTTAAGTTTTTATGTAATCTACAATTCTATTTATAAGGAATCGTCATATATTAATTGGTCAATTACTAATTGATCACTAACTCTACTCAGCATCAAATTCTCATCAATCTCAAATTTTTTAATATTTTTAACTCTCACACTATTGTTAGAAACAAAACTTTCACAATTAATCCAACAAGAAACAAATCCAACAAATTAGACGATCACCAACAAAAAAAATTTCCCCCTTCCCTTCGTTTTCTAAATGACTCGAACTCAAGTGCCTGCCACCTACCTTGTTAATTCTCAATCAAATCAAAGCGAAGATTGGAATGGAATGTAAAGCGGTACAAGTGGCATTGTATTGCAAAAGCTAAAATACAGGAAAGCGGTGGTCCTTATGTAGAGCAACGGAAAGCAACGCTGATATTTATTCTATTAAATTTAATATCCTCCCCTCATTTTCCAAGATAAGGGAAGGGAAGGAACCCACGGACAACAATACTACAATTCTTTCATTCAGTAAAATGCAAATACATTAATTGGTTAAAGACTTAAAATTACATGGAAATGCAAAGACAATTTTCTGGGTTCAACCCAAGCCCAAACCCCAACTTATCAGGAACATTTGATTATATACCACGTACTCATATTATGTATACAACTGAAGAACTGTATCCATCAAAAACACTGGACTGATAATAATAGCCAATGTGCACTAGACCTCAAACCACCAACATTCAAAATTGGAGGCGCCTCTCTCTAACAGCAGCAGACAATAATTTCGGGCTCAGCTGTCGTCGTTTTCTTCAGATTTTGGGCCATTAATGCCAAAAATGAAATATACAAAGCCCTCAGTCTGAGTTCTACCCCATCTGTAAATTTTTACTTGAAGAGCTACAAACCTAATGGGGCATCTATCATGAGCCTGCTTGCAGTGGCAGGAAGAGCCTCTGGATTTCCTCTGACAAAGACTGCAAGCTCTTCTGGGGCAACTACCAATTTCAACCACTCTTGCAGCTCTTCACCTTCTACTTTCTCTTTCTCTGCTCCGGCAAATTGATCAGATAATAACAAATACAAGCACATCAAATGAAAGGCAGAAACAATGCTACTACGATGGCAAGAAAAGGGTCCAGGATCTTATTATCAAAACATAGAAAATATTATCCGAACCACCCAAGCCCAAAAGTATTACCTTCAAGATGGGCACCAAGCCCCTCCAGCACAACAGGATTAGCACGCACTACAGAGAGTGCCACATCTAGGGCAGAATGCAGCAATGATGTTACCTCTGTTTGAACAAGATCAACAAGATGCCCCTGTTGTCCAGGTCAGTCCTTTTATCTTTCTCAACCTCAGGTCATATTTATGTAAGGCTGATGCAAGAAGAAATTAAGCTTGAAAATTTCAGTACCTGATCCCTCCCCCATGGAGCAGCTCCAGACTCATCCATTCCACCTCCAGAAAGTGTCGCTAAAGAAACTGGACCTATTGTCTGACTAAGACCATATTCAGCTACAGCCTTGTATGCCATATCAGTAGCTCGCCGTATATCATCCAGTGCACCGGTGGAAATACGCCCTGAATAAACAACTTCTTCTGCTGCTCGTCCTCCAAGAAGCGTTACCAAGCGGCCACGTAATTCATCAATGAAGAGCAAATATCTATCCTCGTTTGTTGGGGGAGTATATGTAAACCCCAGTGCTCCTCCTGATCGTGGCAATATGCTTAATTTCTAACAACACAAAGTAGAAAAGAAAGTCATTGATGCAATAATAACAGAAGCTACGGTTATTGCATCTTTCACATCAATGAACAGTTTGAGGACACATAATTTCCATGTGTTGTTTATTTAAACCACAAGATTGAGGAAATGCTATACAACAATTCCAAAATGGTTTACTATGGCAGCATCCAACAGCACGCTTTTCCAGAATTCTTTTGTCTAGAATTTCCCCTTTTCTCTTCAAAAGAATCAAGGAAAAGAATCTTTCACGTCAAAACATCTCTCTTCGGCACTCCGTTAGCATCTTATATTGTTGATGCATAATGCTAAAATACCATTAAAACTTAAAGGCCTTAGCCCTTCCAATTCCACCCATTCAGTTGTTTCCATCCCAGGTATGCACTTAAATATGAACAAAAATAAGCTTTTAGTTGCAAGCCAAGACCAAGTTACTAATCACTTGTTGGCCACTTGCAACATGAATAAACCTTTCATTTAGGGCATAATATATATTATGTGGTTTTTTATATTCAAATTCTTCACCTGGAGAAAACACCCAAAAGAAACTCAGACCATTTAGTAAAAGTATAGTCACATACCTCAACTCTAGGTTGTCCATGAAGTAGATTAGCAACGGCAGTACCCACCACAGCATGACCAGCTTCATGGCGTGCAACAACAGCCTTTTCACTTCCTTGCAACTTGGCAGTTTTTTTCTCTATACCCTACAATAGAAGCAACTGGATTCAGTTCTGCACTTAGTTGAAAACCCCGTGGGATGCAACTCTCTTTCCACTTCCTTCCCCTTGTTTAAACTCTACGCAGTGAAGTTCTAATTTGATGATAAATTAAAGATTAACCAAGTGTATTTGCTTTAACAATAAGCAATCTATTGTCAACTTTTATTTTCAATTTTTGTTGTCTGTTTTCTAACAAGGGATATTTATAGATTATTGTTCTTTACAAGTAGGACCTGGGATCCTACTGTTTGATCTGAGATTGGTTCCAATGACTATATTTTAGATTTGATTATTCATCCATATTTATTTTTCAAGTTGACTTAAGATTAATAGTAGTGATTTGACTTTATAGGCTTACATATAACAAAAAGAGTAACATAAAAATCTTCCAGAGCCACCAGATTTAAATATTTTCATATGAAAATTGCTTCAAAAGTTTTATGTCCCTTAAGTACTGCGAGAGAGGCACAATAGAGCCCTACAGCCTTTAACAAAAAATCACCAGAGTTCAATATTTTCATAAACATATTGTTTCATAAGTTTTACTTCCCCTACGTACTGGGAGAGACAAAAGTGACTTACAGCTATTGACCGCTCAACTGCCTGAATGAAATCAATTTTTTCAACTACGACTTTGTTTTTCCTTCCAGCCAATAAAGCAGCTTCATTTACTAGATTCGCAAGATCTGCCCTGCATAATATGAGAATCAAAAGCTTATTCCTATCATGTTTTCGACAGATCTCGTGAGAAAAAGAATCCACTAATCAGCAAATACCCTGTAAAACCACTGGTCATAGAGGCAATGTCCCTGAGGTTAACATCTTCACCTAGAGGAAGTTCCTTCTTGGAAACATGGACTTCTAAAATAGCTTCCCTTCCCTTCTTATCAGGGGTTTCAACCTAAAGGAGAAAAGAAATAAAGCTATGAGATTTATGGAACTTGTTTACCTCTCAAAATTTTAACATGTTATGACATGATTAAAATATGATACAAACCATAACCACACGATCAAATCTTCCAGGTCGGCGAAGTGCCGGGTCTAAGACATCTGAGCGATTTGTTGCACCAAGAACAATAACAGCAGAGTTGCTATCAAACCCATCCATCTCCTGCAAATATTTTCAAAAGTGAAAGCTTTAGAATGGCTACAAATGCAGACATCAAAGACTTCTTGAGTAAGGGGGGCCTACAGTGAGCAGCTGGTTCAAAGTTTGCTCACGTTCATCATTACTGACAATGCGAAATTTCCCATCACGGCTTTTTGCCACAGCATCTATCTGCACAAAATGACAGCACATGACTGGGGCATTTTTAAGAATGTTTCTCCAACAACCGAAGAGAAAATTACTATCAAATTTATGTAAAAAAGTAGCCGAACCTCATCAATAAATATTATTGACGGTGCCTCCTTCTTAGCCCGTGCAAATAGATCTCTAACACGGGAGGCACCCATGCCAACATAAAGCTCCACAAATTCACTTGCAGAACAGCTTATAAAAGGTACTTCAGCTTCTCCAGCCACGGCCTTTGCTAGAAGCGTCTTGCCTGTCCCAGGATGACCCACCTATAAGACACAGAAAGTAACACTCACCAACCGCAACCTGCAACTTACAAAGAAACACTAGAATATCGTACTATCATCCTCCAGATAGCATACAAGTAATTACTGGAAACCAATCATAGGTAAGTTTGTTAACCCATGACTATCCATCAATGGTCAACTAAGGATTCTAAACAACAACACCAAGTATTCAACAGGGTAGCAGAAGTGGAGGTACAAAACAAATGATCATCTGTGGCCATGCAGACCAACTTATCAGAAGGGGCAAGGAAGAATTGCACACTCCAGCAACCACTTCAAGCTGCTAAAATATCGCTGGTCAAACATTATTTTCACAAACAAATATTTGAGAATCGTAGACTCACCAAGAGAACACCTCGAGGAGGTCGAGCACCTAGTCTTATGTACCTGTCTGGGTTCCTAAGAAACTCCTGCACAGCAAACAAATCACAAAAATGACAATCTCTTGTGTTCATAGGAAGTTTCAAAACACAAACAACCATAGGGCATCACATGGCACGATAAACAAAGACAGTAAAGGCCACATACCACTATTTCTTCTAACTCTTCCTTAGCCTCGTCAACACCTGCAACATCAGCAAAAGTAATTGTTTCTCCTTGCTCAGATACCTTGGACCCACCAGATTTCCGATTCCTAATCTGTCCAGCAGCATGCTGCAGTTCAAGAATATATCCACTGAGAATCTCCACAGCATTTCTTAGCTTCAATGCTAAGTAATAACATTGATAATTCACACCTGAGAAAAGCTAACAGGGAATCTGTGGAGAAGCCCTGCAAGCACAGCCACGTAAAAAAAAGCAATCTGCAATGAAAAGGGAAAGAAAGAAAAAAGTCAAGAGCATTGAACCAAGAAAGAGAACTACTGATAAAATTCAGAAGAATTTAATAAACGACTTATTTGCTTTCCAATGGTTTAATACTGTTGAAGATCAGAGATTTAGATAAGATCAATCTTATGGGGTAAGATAAGATCAATCCTATAGGATAAGATTATTAGAAACAGAAATCCCTATAATCAAGGGATTTCTGCTATAGACATCTAGATATAGTTTAGTTCAGATTGATACCTATTTTCCTGCTGGTTAAGTTGTATATATATATGTATCCGTGTATATTAAATACAAGATAAGTTTTTCCTGGAAATCTTAACATGGTATCAGAGCCGTAACGTTTTCTGGAAGTATTCTTTGTTATTCTCGATACAGCCTTCATTGCTGCCTTAGTCAGCCTTCATTGCTACTCATTCTTGTCAGATTTCAATCCCCATAGCAATTATTTTACCCAATCTTTCCCTTCTTTCACCATGGCAAATTCTGGAACTTCTCAAGCCACTATTTCCAGCCCAGATGAATCTGTCTTTGTCTAGAAAATTGTGAAATTATAGAATGTTCGTGCCTCCAATAGACTCAATGGCAAGAATTACCTCAAGTGGTCACTCCTTGTTTGCACCTATCTCAAAGGGAAAGGGTAGCTTGATCGCCTGCTAAGATCAGGACCTGCAACAAGGAATTTAGCAACAAAAACATGGGAAGAAGAGAGCACTCCGTGATGAAGAAGAGGACTCTGTGATCATGTCATAGTTGTGGGACTCCATGGAACCTTCAATCAGTGATACGTGCATGTTTTTAACTACTGCAAATGAGATTTGGGACTGTGTTCAACGTATGTATTCAAAGGCATGCAATGCTGCTCAAATCTATGAAAGATCAAAGCCCATGCTACCAAGCAAGGAGACAAATCAGTCACATAATATGCTAATACCCTGCAAACTCTGTGGCAAGAACTTGACCATTATTAGGTCATTGAGATGAAAAGTCTTGAAGATGTTTTTTCTGAAAAATTTCATAGCAAAAGAGCGTACTTATGATTTCTTGGCTGGATTGAACCCTGAATTTAATCAAGTTAGGATTCAAATTCTTGGAAGGGAGTCCATACACTCACTAGAAGAGGTTATTTCCCTGATTAGAGCAGAGGAGAGCAGAAGAAATGTGATGCTTGAGCCCCGAAGATGGATGGGTCAGCAATGGTGATAAAGGCAGATAAACAAGAAAAAGGAGTGATCAAGCCCAGCCTAAGCAATCTAGAAAGGGTAACTTGTGGAAGGAAAATAAGGATAAAAACCCGAGACTCACAAAGGAGACCTGCTGGAAATTGAATGGGAAGCCACCAAGTCGTGAATGGGGAAATCGAGGAGTTCAATCACGACCACAGGCACATTCTGCTGAACAGAAGGAAGATGAAAAAAATCCAGCAACAGGGATTCCAACAGCATGGAGTCTTAGCAATGAAGAGATTGAGAAATTAAGAGGTTTGTTGAGTTCCTTTGGACAGCCGAAAGGTACATGTTCCTT
>JANIIA010000009.1:42174761-42187207 GCA_027478495.1 Erythroxylum alaternifolium
TGTTAATGTGTATTGTTGATGGTTGATTTATATGTATGCGTATTATTGATGGTTGACTTATGTTAATGCGTATTATCGATGGTTGACTAATGTTAATATGTATTGTTGATGATTAACTTATGTTAATGTGTATTATTGATCGACTTATATTCAAGCAATTAATGTTAATGATTGAATGTATGTTGATAATGATGATTTGATGTATTGTAATGTTACCAAAATTTATGTTTTTCCTTATAGATATCCAATATAATGGCACCTGGTAGAAATAAAAGGAAGAAGGTAGTAGGTATGGAAATTGTAGAATAGAGGGATCTGCAACTTCATCTAGATCAATAAGTTGGTGTCAATAATTTAATTCCAAGCCAACAACAACATTCTACCTCAGCCACCAGTTAAATTAGTCATACAGCACTTCATTCTACCTTAAACATGTTTGTTAATCTCTAACACTTAAAAATAGACTTATGCTCAAATATATATTTAGATGTTTTAATGTTTCCTTATCATTATTGATTTGTTTTCAGGTTCCAATATTAATATTAAAAAAAGATATATAGGTAAAACTAGAGGTTGCGAATTGTAATGAATGAATGTTACAATAAATAGCAAGTTGTCAATACAAATTGATACTTAGCAAGGTCATCTTGTAGAAAAGATCCAATAAGCAAAATTATCAAGTGAGTTAGGGATTATTAGAGAACAAAATTACTTATTTGAAGCATGTTAAAGACTTAAAGGAAGAAAACTTACTTGAAAATTCTTTGTTTAAAGTGATGGTAATTTTTCAATATATTTAACTACATGTAATATTGTTTCAATTATTTTAAGATTATTACACTCTTGCTTACAGTTGAAATTGAATATTATTAATATCAAGAACCTTGATGTTTTAAACTACATGAATTCATTATTGAAATAAGGAAGGTAAAGGTTGAATGTTAGAAGAAGCAGAAAATAACTATGTAAGTATAAATATTTGTTTAATATTTAAGTTTATTTATTAATGTAGTAGGAAGTATTAATATATGGATTGATTGGTTTTGTTTCTTTAATTTTAGAATAAGATGTAAGAGTTGTCAGAGAAATCAATGTCTGAGGGGAATGAGGTTAATGTATAAGATATTTGCAATATCGTACTTGGTACACGTTCTAACTATGTCAAAGGTCTTGGCTTTGACTCTAAGCCAAATGTTTCAACCTCATCACAGAAAGCAGTCATTCAACAACTTCAAAAGGAAAAAGAAAAGGTGCTTAAGGCTGAATTACAACATACTCAAGCAAAATTAGCCGAACATGATAAGTTATTCAAAAAGATACTTCACTTGGATTATGATAGCAATGGAGATGGAAGAAAATGGTATTAATTACATCTTTTATACTTTTTTCTTTCAGTTCCTGTTTGTATTATAATTTAAATTTAATACTTTTTTCTCTAATTACAGAATTGATAAAGATACAACTGCTGAGTGATTATGTATGAATGGTAAAGTTATGTGACGTTTGCTTTAATTAGAACCTATTGTTTCAATAATCACAATATTTTAAGTATATTTTAACTAAGTTTTTTGAATTATTACAGGTTCATCGACATGGAAAAACCTAGCTCGTCGTTCCATTTATCTTGTAATTTTGTTAATCTCAACATTCATAATTTATAAACTGGTCTCTATATTTATATTTTGCCTATAAGAATTGTTGAAGTTGTAATTAAAATCTTATATACGAAGAATATTATTTTTGTTGGTATAATTTAATGATATCTTGCTTTTTATATACAATACTTCAAATTATCAATTATTTTTGTACAATTTTTTATAATAAATTAACAATAAAATATTGATACATTATAGACAATAATATGGATTAAAAATGTAAAAAGTAATTTATTCCAAAATTGTATAACATTTGGTTAAAAAGTAGTTAAAAATACTTGCCTACGTTTTTAAAAACGTAGCTAATTATATTTATCTACGTTTCCAAAAAATGTTGCTAAAATCTTTTAGTTATGATCCTAGAAATGTAGCTAGTGGTTTTTAGTCGTAGCCAAACCTATTGGCGATGATTCCTCAAAATGTCGATAATAGTTTTTGGCTACCAAAAACTACTAGCGATGATTAGCAAAAAAATTGCCTATAGTTTTTAGCTGCAAGGAGTTGGCGACATTTTGGGTGATGAAACGAAATTGTGGCTAAAAACTATAGATAAAATTTTTTGATACCTTTTGCTACGATTTTTTTATAGCCAAAGATCAACTTTGTTGTAGTGGGCTGAGTTTTGCAGTTAAAAGCTTACAACCTTATATGCAGGTGTTTATAAAACTATCATTATCCACCAATATTTTCTTAACCTCAAAATTTGCAAAATTAGCTTTGATCAACATCATGTCCTCATGTTAATTAAGTATATTTGAATATTCTTCTTCATTGAATATGATATACCTTGCTCTAGATCTTTTGTAGCTAGATGTCATAATGTTGTTGATCTAGTTATAGTGAGTGAATCTATTAATTGAGACCTAATCCATTTGCTATCACCACCTATGATCATGTTAATTACCTATATGGCAATTTCACCTCACACTTGCAATTATTGATAACTTTTGGTTTCTTTCCCCCATAAATTGTCTCAAATGTCCTTTTTAGATTATTTTTTCAACAATTTATTTCAAATTTTAATAACATTCATTATCATATCCTTAGTTTATATAGGATATGTAATTAATCATTTGTTTATCACCTACTTTGGGGCATTGGACAAAGTGGGTTCGTTATGTCTTGTTCCATTATAAAGTTCAAAATCTTATTAAAGGAAGTGTTTAATGTTGGTAACCTAGTTTTTTCTCACATATAGGCCTATTATTCTTCTTTGAGCACTCCTCAATCATTGTCTTTTATTTGTCTTCTTTCTATAGTGAATATTATCTTTTTTTCAAAGGAATGAGCCTTTTTTGAAGAATTAAGGCTAGGAATCTATATAGCTTTCAAACTAAATCTTCTAGAAAATTGTTAGAGGGCTTCACTATATTTTTGTGTGACCATCGAGTAATTTGTTTAGTTATTTCTTTTATTCCTGTCAATTTTTTAATTGTTTTATTGTGTATGCTGGATATAACTACATTGAATAACAATTGAAAAGTTTTTATTTGATCTTCTGAATGAAGTTTTTCTTCTTTTTAATCTATAAATAAATAAAATTGGTTAAAATCAAAACTTAACAAGGGCCCCATTTTGGGTGAAAAAATGGATATTAAATGTATCCATTTTTTGTTCAAATTCTTGATAATTAGGAATAAGAAAGAAAAGATAAATTTTATTTATCCAAACACTTTTTATGGAAGTTTCATTTATGCTTAAAGGTATCAAAAGAAATAGGATTTTTTTAAAAAATGAAATAAGACATAAACACTCTTTGGATAAATCCAAGCAACTTTTTCTGAAGTCCCTGAGAAATAAGTCTTGATTGAATCCATATTTTCCCAATACAAAATGAATAGATACCTCAGAAGCGAATAAACTTATCTGCGAATTCTCTATCCCTTTGAATATGTTCATTCCATTATTAGAGAAAAATCAATATACTTTTAATGTTGGATCTGGATGAACTAGGCCAAAAATAAAACATTAGGTCGAACTCTTTTTTGGTATCAAGGTAATAGCGGTAGAATGTCACCTTGACATGGTAGAAGTCATCATTTCGAGCCTGATTATCCCTAAAACTAATGTGAGTTTTTCTATTTTGACTTGCTCCCCTACTGACGTGATCAAATGAGAATGGATAAGAGGCTTTAGTTGTTGAAACTAGGATATTAGAAGATCAATCAACTAAAATAACTATGAGTAGCTACGATATTATAAGTTCCTTCTTCTTGACTGAATCTATAACCTTCATTAGTAGATTCATTTTCTGTATTTTCCCTTATGAAATTAGAGATAATTTGCAAATCCAAATCGGCTAATTGTTCTTTGATAGCATTGCCTTTAATAGAAATTTCTTGATTTCGAAATGTATCAAAGCCTTGGGTAGTAAAAAAAGTGGAATATCGTATTTTTAGGATTGAATTTCATAGTCATCATAATAACTAGTGTCTTTTTAATCCTTTTCAAGTATATGGATTCAATGGAAGAATTAAGGCTAGGAATCTATATATCTTTAAAACTAAGTCTTCTAGAAAATTGTTAGAGGGCTTCGCTATATTTTTATGTGATTTCAAAAGGTTGATACATAATTGAGATGTTTATATTTGTGATCAAAAATTGGGTTCTGAATTGATTTCTTAAGTTGTTTGAAATTGTTGATGGAACTTGGAAAGAAAGAAAATTGTTGGGATGTAGGTCCATTTGAGTTTATGTTTGTGAATGGCTTTAATCTTACTTTTTTCTTTTTACTTTGGAAAGCTTTGGATAGAAAGGTAGTAAAAAAGGTTTTTATTGTCGTTATATGCTCTAAAGGATTTTGGGCAAGTATATATAGTCAAGGTTTTACAGTAATAGGGGGAGGGGGTCAAGAAGATGGTTTTGCAACATCCGTGGTGGTAGACGAATCATTTAACAATGGTGGGTCTAAAATCAATACCATGTATATGGTAAAGACAGTGAGAGTTTGTGGTCATCAATTACAAAATATCAATCTGATGTACCTTATATTGGTTGCTAAATGATAGTCTTCTAGAGCTTTAGGTTTGAGCTCTTGGGCCGAGTCTACGTGTGTATTACTTTTAAGTATGTAGTCTCTCTTATTCTCTACAAGCCTTCACACTAGTTATTAGGATTGTTCCTAATGTTTGACCTGTAAAACATAATTTAAACTGTAACATTTTAAGGCAAAAGTGTTAAAGTAGATAAGTGGGCGGGATTAGGACAGTCTAGGGATGACCACCATAGCTCTTTTCTTCTCAAGAATCCGTACATCATTTATCAACATAAGAGCAATCATCTCTTGTACCCTTAAATTACCATGTAAAAGGGATATGAGGATGTAGAAAAGGGAAGAGGTGGCCTACTATGCTCAATCAATATGTATGGTAGAATTCATGACTTAAATTTTTTTACTCTGGCATTCGGTTTCATGAATATTTATACAACACTTAAAACCACGACACGTGTATATCTAATGAAGGCAATGATTATAAACATTATATAGGCTTTGAAGTAGTTATCATACAATTTTTGGTTAAGACAGAATAGCATATATTTTGGGCTTTAACATCTACCTCAAAACTTGATAATCTTATAGTTCTCATTTAATAATCTTCATATGTTACGTGTAACAAAGATGTTAATAAAAAAGATAATTTGGTTTTATCCTACTACAAAAAGCAATAAGCAATGAAAACGTTACAATAAAGACATAATCGCGTGATTCAATTCATCCTCAACTTAACTCTATATCCTCGAATTCATTTTATAGGTTATCAACAATGCTCTTTTCTTTAAAAAAAAAACACAATGCTCTTCTTTAGCTATTATGACACATTAACAAAATTGCTCTTCTTTAACCATTTTTTACATACATAAAAAAAAGAGTAAAAGATATAGAGTTATCCTATGATTTAAGAAATTTTAAAAGCAACTCTTAATCTTTAAAATTCTTTGCTATTAATATTTTCAAGAAAAAAATTCTCTTAAATTTCGGTTAAAAAATAACGACATAATATGTACAGTATGAACATCACACGAGAACCAATTAAATGTTGTTTACGTGAAAATCTAACTCAATTTTTAAACTCAAAAAAAACTTGACTTAAATTAATAATTTATTATAATTATTTTAAATTATTAAATTCTTAATTTAAATTAAAATTAGTTGATTCGATTTAAGTTTAAAAGTTGGGTTAAATTACTATGTTAGTAATAATTGATTAGTCCATATATGATGTTTATATTATGTGTGTTTCCTCTATTGGTTCACTTAAAGAAAATGTAAAGTAGGAATTTATTTTGCTTCTTTATATGCTTAAAGTATGCCGTCCACTTCATATTAGCTTCAATGCCTTTTCCAAGGCTTGGGAAATTAGTAATCAAATCAATGCATTAACACTTATCAAAGCCTAAAGCTTATGCTCTTCTTCAAAAGTTAGTTTTACCTTCTGTTTTAATTGGCAATCCAAAAACAATGGTAAGTTGATCATTGCAAACCAATTCCCCTTCGATAATGACCCTTTCAAACAATTTCCATGAGCAGTCCAAGACTTTAAAACATGGTTTACTTTTTATATCTATCTAATTGCAAAGTCTCAAGGTTGATGGTAGAAGTCCACTCAAACCTTGAGATAGAAAATCAAACATGAAACGGACAAACACTCACTTCTGAGGTAACTAGCGAGTTACTTTCCTCGTGTCAATTTGATCTTTTGTAACTAGATTACAAGCTCCAAAAGTCTAAACTTAACATGTCTCCTTGTTTATCATGCCGGAAATATTAAGATTGTTTCTTTATGTATTTGTTTATTTGCGTTACTTCTTTTGGAGGTTTAAGATGTGATCCAACAATGTGATGCAATATAAATGGAATTATTTGGAGTTTTCACATTGCCCAACTTCATGTTTCATTTTTGCTACATACTAACACTTAAAATAACATTGTTTTTTTCATCATCCACGATAACAAAAGTATTGAAAATTCATAAATGAAATAATTTCACATCAAAAAGGGACATAAGAAAGAAGTGAATCATATACAAAGATAAAACTCATAACTCGTTGCCTTAAAGTTTTTAATTGAGATATAATGTCTTAATTGTATATAAATTCAATTACCCCTAGTCTAATTACTCCTCAAGCTCCCTCAAAACCCTTCGTCTAAAACCAAAGTTAAGTTGGTGAAATATGATAAATTGAGATTCCTGGATTCAAGTGAGATAAATGGTGATTCATGAAATGACAAATGACTTTGCATTAGCTATGAGTTGAGGATGAGTTACTTCCATGTTGAAAATTCCCAAGTGGAGTAAGCTCACGCAAAAAAGAAACACAAAATTGAAGTAAATTATATGCAAAGACAGAACTCACAATTTATTATCTTAAAGTTTTGAGTTGATGTATAATATCCTAATTGCATGTAGGCTCACTTACGCCTAGTTCAATTTCTTCTCAAACTCCATCAAAACCCTTCAAAAAGAACCAGAGAAGCGCATGCACCTGTGCACACATTGGCTAACAAGAGGATGACTATTTCCAAACTCACTTTTCCAGCTCTTCAACTTTATTATTCAAACAATTCTAGAGAAGCATAGAAGACAATAATTACATGTCATCCGGAGAAAACCATAAAAATAACGCTACATACCATAGTTTAATTGCTTGAATATGATTACACCTTTTTAATCTTACACTATTTGAGATGTTCATTAGCATGAAAGATATACACAAAATCGCCGCCTCTAGACAAGTATTCTACTTCAAAACCATTTCCTTCAACATTCTTTCGGAATATTGTGATTCAATATCCCAAGTCTTCCATTCAATAGCAGCAGATATGATGGAAGAAAACGAGGAATCAACAATGCCAACCCCAAACACAGCAATACCAAAAATGCAACGAACCAAGCTTTGTGTGGAATACCCACTAACAACTCATCACAAACTGCCAAGGAAATGAATTAAAGGAGTGCAAAAATCGTCAAACATATATAATTTTGCTTCTCACCAAAAGAGAATTGAAAGCAGCAAGTTTCAAAGGAATGAAACTAATTTCAGAACAAAGATAAATGCTGTCATTACTCAATCAGTTTGGCCTACTTCAGCGAGGTACCTTAAAAGCCATAAAGGTCTAAATCCAAAAAAATACATCTTCACAGTTAAAACTGCAAAGCAAACTCCTCTCAAATTAAGTCCAGTCTCAAGTCCCCTAAATTCATACCATACAGCAAGTGCAGTATCTCATTTGCCACATAGATTGGCTTTGCCGAAAAGAGTCACCACCAATGCATGCAACTATAATAATAGTAGAAATTGGTTCATGCAAAGGCTAACGGACCATGTTTGAAGTGAGTTTGCAACTAGAGATAACAGTTAAGCTTTCACAATGATGAAGTGGAAGAGGAAGCTGGGGTAGGGGAAAGTAGATAAAATCAAAAAGGATGTGGATGAGAAGGGTTAGGATCACAGCAGAATGAATAAACTGAAAACATGATTAGCTAGTCAGCCAACCAAATTTGATCTGGTAATACACATCCCAGAAATTGAAAAAGAGAAAAACGGTTACCTATATTGAATATAACATCCTTCCTCTCTTGAACATGTGGTATTGCAACAAATCCTTCAGGCTCCACAGTCACCATGACATACAATTTACTCTAGAGGAAACAAAAAGAAACAGAAAAACCCTAACAAGTTACTCAAAAGAAGGCCAAATGCATTTAGAAAATGAGGTAGCTCAATCGAACCTGATCACTGCTCAAGCTATCAGTCTTAAAAATCAATTTCTCCGTATTAAGTAATTTCCTGAAGAGGTTAAATCTCGAGTCTGAATTATCCGTCTTGAGCTGCAAAGCAAATCTAGCAGGGATCTGCAAGTCAAGGGAATAGTAATAAGGTCTCAAGATGAAAAAGAAACAAATTCGACAAAAAAACAGAAAAGAAAAAAGAAATACATACAGAAGCTGGATAAGAGATCTTGACTTCGTACCAAGTAAATGGTTTAAGTCCTTGGAGGAGGTAAATGCGTGAGCTCATTTGCAAAGAAAGCGTTTCCTCCCACAGTTCTTCCCCAACATTCAAGACCTCACCATTGACCCTATAGACATCATAAATCATAACATTGCAATCTCTAGTGTTGGTAGTTGAAATAGAAGAGTAAAGCAAACAATACCCGTTCCTCAGGGTTGGGCTGGTGGAAGTGAAGCTGAGGATGCTAACTAAAATGAGCATCCAATGTAACATATCCTCCAAAACTTCAAAACTATTAATTTCAAACAGCTGAACTCTATCAATAGTCGGAAGACATAAGAACAAAAACGAAAGCAGGAGCGTAACTGTGAAGCCTTTTGTAATTCGATTCGCGTTCAGTTTAGCTTCGCTTGTAATTTTCCATCCCTCCTGTTTGTTGTTATTTATAATTGGAAATTGGGGATTGAAATGGGTAGGAAGGAATTGGGGCTATATCTGCCCTAATTCTCTCGCTTTAGTTGTGGCTGTTTCAACATTTGATCCTCAAAAGATTGGACTGCACGTCGAAGACATGGAAAGA
Organism: Erythroxylum alaternifolium; assembly: GCA_027478495.1. NCBI lineage: Eukaryota > Viridiplantae > Streptophyta > Magnoliopsida > Malpighiales > Erythroxylaceae > Erythroxylum > Erythroxylum alaternifolium. Next base: position 42,183,951 of record JANIIA010000009.1, read on the forward strand.
GAGAAATCAGTGGAAGTTCCAAAACAAGGAACATTCCAAGGATGTAGTATTAAAAACAATTATACAGATTGTATGGAAGAGCTTTTATGTTGGGAAATAGAACATACTTAAACAAGAAGAAGATACGAGTTTTGGCTCTTACCTGAATTAAGCCTGATAGCTCTTCTGCGAGATCCTGAAGCTCAAATCTGGGCCTACCAAACGTGGAACAATCGATTAAAGGAAGCTTGGGTAAGAAGAGATGCATCCAGATAGAATTTTCTCACCTGTGGCTAGATGGTTACAAGTAGCAAAAATCCTCGTGGAAATCTACTTGCAAATAGAGGGAGATCCCATGCTCCAATATCCTCCATTGCCTTTGCTTTTGAACATGTTTTCTCCATTCCTTATCAAATTTAGATTGGGCTTGGATAATATTAATGTATTTCGAATGTAGGCCTTTTATTAGGCTTCAGCCTCATTTCTTTATGCTCGATCGTTAAGTTTGAATTTTTTATTTTTTTTGTCACGAAGTGTCTTGACTTTTGAGGAGGGTTTTATATAAAAAGGGACCTTTAAATTATTCACGCTTAGACTAATTCTTGTTTATATTGAGTCAGTTCGTAAAGGAGTAAAGTATTGGCTAAACAGATTTTTCTATTCTTAAGACTCGAACTTGAGACCTCTAATTAAAAGACGAGAGTGCTGAACTATTTACATGAATCATATTTAGTTTGAATTTATTAATTTATTTTAAATGGATATGACATATTGATAAACTATTAAATAACAAGTCATGAAATCATGATTATTGAAAATTTTAAACCATAAAATAAATATAAAACAATTTTCATAAAATCGTGTCTTTATTTTTTCTATAAATTTGAGTTACTCGCTAATGTAACTTTTTTTTCATAGGAAAAAAAATACTAACCCCTCATAGACTCATACGCGGTTGGCTCTTTTCGTAAAAATTTTCACCATATATTTTTTTACTTAACCTAAAATTTTCCTAAACTCTCGTCTTTAATTCTCTTTGTTGATATTGACGAAAAATATATATAATAAAAATTTTCCACAAGTATAAAATAGATAAATTATCAAAAATTATTTAAACTATAAGGTTAATATGTGTCTATTAATTTAATTAATTTATTATGTTTACATTAAAAATTCATTAAAATTTAATATGATATTTTAATATTTTATTAATAATTAATAAATACTAATGTATCATATTTATTAATAATTCACTTCATATTTATTAATTTTATATGAAAATAAATTAATTTTTATTTATTATATGCTAATACTAATAAATAAAATAATTGATTTCTTATACCTTATTTTTAATTAATATTTTATAAATAATGAATTTAGTTTATTTATACTATCGACAAATTAAATTATACGATTCTTATTATTAACAATATTTAAACAACATAAGAGCAAAGTTTCTCTTTCATATTAGCGTTGCCTCCATCCTAGCAACCTTATTAAGCTTACTTAATAAGTTATTACATTTGTTTTTCCTATTATTCAGTTCCTGTTGTTTTTCTCCTTTTTATTTTCCCTGTTGGTTGATCTTTTTCAAACCGCTTCAACTCTAGTTCTTCAATACTACTTATCACTTAATTAGCACAACTAGTTCAACTTTTCTAGAAAATGTTCTTGGCCACTTACTGGTATTCAATCGGAGCTTTCTTTAAATTTTCATCTTGCTATTTTTACTTTTTCCCGAATTGTTCCTGCCTTTAATCACTCCTTAGTCCTTTTATTTGCACCAACTAATCATGTTCCATTCCTAACTCCTTCAAGCACTAAGCCTCTCATCACCTCAGCTTCTTTTGCTTCTCCAACAAATCTTGTTTTTTCCTTGACTTCACAAAGCCTTCAAGCGTACTATTAGACCCTTAAGCCCTAGATAGCATAATTTTGCAGGCATTGGCAAGTATTGACCAATGTTTGATATGCGAAATAATAGAACAAGGAAAAGTCTTGCGATGAGGTAAGGAGGAAAAGGGGAAATGACCAGTATTGGCATGCATTGGTGTACATTAGTGGAAATTTTCTACGAGATGCAAGATTCAGATGTGAGACCAAAAGAAGGCTTGAGATGAACATTGGGTGGAAGGTTAGCTGGATCACAGGCACACAGCGACATGCAAGAGTTCTAAGGTAAATTAGCAAGTTAGATCAAACATGTTGTGAGTTTTGGGAGAGTTTCAGACCTTGTAGGAGCTGACTTAGATGAGAGTGGTTCTTGATAGACTAAAAACTTAGTGTATGCTCAAATGGACGGACCATGGTTAATGGAGTTGGCATGGGAAAGTATTGGACGGACCAGTGTGCTATTAGCTTGGATGACTTGTCATCAATGGATAGAGATGATAAGATCTTGGATGATGTGCAGATAAGATCACGGTGGATGAACATCAACTATAAGAGATAAAGATCATGTGGAAGGATCATCTGAAGATAAAGGAGAACTTCCTAGATATGGATAGATCATTCCTAAGTAGATGTTATCTTTTATCTTGTTAATTGTGATGTAAATAGATCCTATCAGATAAAGTCCAAATTGGATGGGATGCCATTCTATTGGTTAGTATGATGTAATCTGATAAGAATAAGATAGGAGAAGATGTGATCTTAGCTAGTAGAGTTATATTATGATTTTAACTTGGTCATCTAGGGTTGCCAATGAATAGCTCATTTGAGTTTTGCTCTTCTCAGAGATACAGTGAGTGTGAGAGACATTTAGATGTGAGATATCATTCCTTTGTATACTTTGAGGGAAGTAATAAAAGTTGACTTATAACTGCATCTCTTTCTTGTTCTTATTGCTGCCATAAATATTTAGTCCTTTCATAGTATTCTTGTAAGAGCGTGAGAGTGAAACACTGCGAAGGTCGTGAGACATTCGAGAACAAGTAGATTGGTTAACAACCACGTAGGAAGGCTGAGTCTTGCTTAAACAGATCTAAGTGAGATTGTCGTGCAAAGGGATAGGCATAACTGGTGAATAAGTTTAGTGTTTAAGGAAAACCTATATAATGACTGGTATCAGAGCCTTAATTCGAGATGGCAAGAGGTAGCAATTTGATGGAGTGTGTCAACCGAGTGGAGACACTCATTGGGTCGATTCCTCAAAGGGAGGAAGAGATGACATCCTATAATACTCTATTTGAGATGTTGGAGGAGTGAATCCAACAGTATAGCATCAAATAGCAGAGTTGATGAAGGCACAAGAGGAGACTAGGTTTGAGGTGACAATC
>JANIIA010000009.1:42187307-42202376 GCA_027478495.1 Erythroxylum alaternifolium
AAGTATTCATTCTTCTACAGGTTATTCTCCATTTAAGATTATGTATGGTTTTAACCCATTAACTACATTGGATTTGTTGCCTTTACCCTTGAATGAGATTATTAATGTAGATGGGCAACAAAGGGCCGAATTGGTTAAGACAGTATATGAGAAAGCTAGGCACAAGAGGAGACTAGGTTTGAGGTGACAATCCTAAGGTGTTTTATTGCAACAAAGGACATTGGACAAGTAGAAACCACTTTGGTGAAGGTGTAAGAGCCACAAGTTTTTTACAGTAAGCAGAGTGCTAAGAAACTTGAAAATTTCTTGTAGGACATAGAGTAGTACTTTGTAGTGACAAAAGTGGCTAATTTAGATAAGTTGTCAATTACGACAACGTATTTAGTGGAGGATGCAAAGTTATGGTGGAGAACGAGAATCTCCAACGACATCAGTGCATGTAGAACTCCTATCGAAAGTTGGGATAAGATAAAGAAGGAGCTAATGGATCAGTTCCTCCCTAATAACATTTCATGGCTTGTGAGGGAAGCTTTGAACAAGTTGAAGTAAGACGAATTGGTGCAGGAGTATGTGAGGAAATTCACATCTTGATGTTGGACGTACAAAATATGTCGGAGGACCTCAAGTTGTTCAACTTTATAAGCAGCTTACAAGGTTGGACACAAATAAATCTCCGAAGGCAGAATGTGAAAGACCTTCCAATTGTGATAGCGACTACGAATGCCTTGGTGGATCTCCAAATGACACCACTAATTCAAACTAGCTATAAGGGTAAGAAGAATGGTGGGACAGAGAATGACTTAGAGAAAGGCAAGGAGAAGGTAGTTGAATATTCTTAAGGTAAGTTCAAGAAACAATCAAAATGAAATATTGTTTGTTTCATTTAAGAAAGGCCATACTTTGCTTGTGAATGCCCAAGACGGAACGTGGGTGAGGAGTAAGTAAATACCATAGTTGTGAAGGATCATGGAGAAGGAGAGGAGAGCTCGATGGAAGACGTCTACCTTAGTAGTTATGTTATGCTGGGTGTAATAGATCTTATAAAGGACCGTTCGAACAAAAACATGGATAAACCCGATGGAGAGGGAATATGGTATGTGGAAGATATGTCAATGACTAAGGAGTCTTTGAGGAAACCACATTCAAAGGAGTGTCCATAGATTATTTAGACGAGGGCATCGAGTTCTTTTGATGGGGGTGGTTTATTAAACCCTTAAGTCTTAGATAGCAGAATCATGTGGGCGTTGGCGCGCCGTGACCAATGTTTGACTAACGGAACAATAGAATAAGGCAAAGAATTACGAGGAGATAAGAATGAAAAGGGGAAATGTCAAACATTGACATGTATTGGTGCACATTGAAGAAAATCTTTTACGAGATGCAAGATTCGGATGTGAGACCAAAAGAAAGCTTAAGATGGATATTGAGGAGAAGGTTAGTTGGATTACAAACACGGTAAAATGCAAGAGTTCTAAGGTAAATAAAAAAGTTAGATCAAGTATGGTGTGAGTTTTGGGAGAGTTTTAGACCTTGTAGGAGCTGATTTAGCTAAGGTTAGATTCTTGATGCACTAAGAACTTAATGTATGCTTAAATGAATGGACCATGGCTAATGGAGTTGGCATGAGAAAGTATTGGACAAACCAGTGTACTATTAGCTTGGATGACTTATCATCAATAGATAGAGATGAGTAGATCTTAGATGATGTAGCAGATAAGATCATATTAGATGAACATCAGTTCTAAGAGATAAATATCAAATGGAAGGATCATCTAAAGATAGAGAAGATCTTCGTGGATATGGATAGATCATTTTTAGGTAGATGTTATCTTTTATCTTGTTAATTGTGATATAGATAGATACTATCGGATAAAGTCTAAATTGGATGGGGATATCATTCTATTGGTTAGTATGATGTAATCTGATAATGATAAGATAGGATAAGATGTGACCTTAACCAGTAGAGTTTTATTAGGATTCTAACTTGGTAATCTAGAGGTGCCTATAAATAGCTCATTTGAGCCTTACTCATTTTAAAGCTATAGTGAGTGTGGGAGACATTGAGATGTAAGAGATCATTCCTTTGTATAATTTGAGGGAAGTAATGAAAGTTGGCTTTTGGTTGTATCTCTATTCTTATTATTGCCATGAATATTTAATTCTTTCATAGTATTCTTGCAAGAGTGTGAGAGTGAAACACTGCGAGAGTCATGAGACGTTCGAGAACAAGTAGGTTGGTTGATGATCATGTGGGAAGGAATCACAAATAGAGAGGACAAGGGATCTAAGTGAGATTGTTGTGCAAATGGGTAGGCGCAACTTACGGATGAGTTTAGTGCTTTAAGGAAAACCTTTGTAACACCCACCACCCAACTCTTATAATCTTGCCTCAACTACCACAACATCCTCAACCTCCTCAAACCTCCCCTCTACCTATTGCACCCTTATCCTCTAATCTCTTTTCCTCTAAACTAAGGTGGCACCAAGTTGAGAAGTTTCAGTTTTTCTCCATCATAAGCTGATGGGCGTTGTATTGTTGCAGTATTGTTGCACCACCTATAGAAGTTCTTAGAGGGTGCATATAAATTGGAATTATTATTGGTTGGATTTTTTCTTAAAAAACACCCAGCTTTTCGTTTGATGCATTCATGGTCTGCACATAACTGGAAAAAAACAAGACTTGTTGGAGGTGTTGGTGAATAAAGAGAACATGTTCCTATTTAAATTTGATTCAAGATCACATTTTCAAAGAACTATAGACGTTATTTTTCTTCAACATTGGAGAAACAAAACAAATTCCTTTATGACTCAAATTATACAATGCCTAAAATTCTATTCTAGCACTTCTTTTTCATTTAAATTTAATCAACCAATTAATTTAATTACATGAAGGCTTCTTGTAATTTAAATATCTATAAAAAAATCATGTAATTTTACTTTTAACTTTCCTAGTTAATTTTAGTAATCAATTTCATTGAACAATAAGTAGGATTTATATTAACTTATAATATTCTCAATTTTATAATATCACGTTATATGACACTGAAAAATGATGTATTTTGATTATCAATAAAAAATAACGATTCTAGTTAAATTTGAACTAGGGCTTCTTGAGAAGCAGTAAAATCGTAAACAACTCTGTGGTATTAATATTCCCGTTTTCTTAAATCAAAAGTAACTTGTTAGATAAAACGTATATAAACTACAGGCCCACAAGATTTATAGCTGATAGCTTCTAAGTATCTTCTTCCACTCCTAAACATACTTTTGTAACAACGAGAGTAGAATTCTTACGTAACTATAATCCGTATGTTTAACGCCACAAATTACCTCCTCAGGTGCCTGATTGATTTATCCTCTTCTTCAGCCCATGAAGCCGGGTAAAAGCGGTGAACACAAGTTCCCAGTCCTAAATGAAAGGATCTCTCAGAATTCTTAACCAAACATAGATTTTCCAAAAATGAAAATTTCCCATGTCCTATCGCTCTCAAACATGTCACGGACTTTGTTTGATTGGTTTAGTGGTTTACCATTTCTGACTCACGCTCACCTCTCCCTCCCATGATTCTTCCCAACTCCTGCAAAACTTTTATTCTACTAAGAATGTTACCTTGGTAAAGAGAAAATTTTTCTTCTTTGCTTTCTTCACATAACTCTCCATTATTTGTAAATTATAGTTGGAATAGTTTGATCATCCTCATAGAACAAAAGATGGGCGTTGATGCAAAAGACATACAGATTCTTGTGTGCAGGTTTCTTCACCTTTCATTCTGTACCTGCTCTAGATTTGTAAAAAAGTATCCAGTTCCTTCAGCTGTATTCATATTGTTGTTTCTTCTGTACTTGTTTGCTCCTTCAGTTTTCTTCTTCTTGCTATACTCTTCCCCGTTTGTTTTTTGCACTGCCCTGTTTGTCCGTTTTTATTTTCTTTACCAACATCCTGAAGTCCAAAATCCTTTGAAAGATGAGAAGGAGGAATCACAAATAGAGAGGACAAGGGAAAGAAACATTAAAGACAAGAATGATGAGTTAAGTGTGCAAGAAGTTCATAAGAAAAAGGAATTCCTGCTGGTTGAAGAGAAAAAACCTAAAGTGTTAACAACGGAGAAGGAACCTGGAGAGAGTTCCTCTAATAAAGTGGTGTCTACTGATGAAAACGGAGCACAATCAGGTGAAGCAATAAATCCTGATGTCATGTCTCTTCTTGGGGGTGGTGAGGCAGAGTCGGAAAGTTCAGGTTCTGAAGATGAGAATGATAAAGAGGCACAGAAGGTTAGCAATACAGCTGTGGAGTGGAATGAAGACGATCAGAAGAATGTCATGGATCTGGGAATTTCTGAGTTAGAAAGAAATAGGAGACTAGAAAGCCTTATCGCAAGACGTAGAGCAAGGAAGTCTATGAAGCTAACGGGTGATAAGAATCCACTTCTGGATCAAATTGGGCATGTTTTAGTTGCAAGAAACAATCCTTTCCTCTTCCCAGATGGCCTGGATGATCAGCTTCCTGGTTCAGCACCATCTGTCTTGTTGCCATACCCGAATCCATTTGACCTTCCATACGACTCCAGTGAAGAAAAACCCAACCTAATGGCCGATAGTTTTCACCAAGAATTTGCAGTTGGCCAGCATAAAGATATGCTCTTTTGCAAACATGAGAGTTTCTCTTTGAGAAGCTCTTTTGCGCTAGAAGGCATGCTAGATAATCTTGACGTCCCAGGATACTCCAGGTTTAAAAGGCAGTTAGGTAACATATAAATTTTTTTGTTGAAGCTCAATGTTTTATTTTCTGTATCATTCAAGAACAAACAAACATTTGCAGGTAAAGGAACTCACGACGGGATCATCGACAATTCATTTTACCAGGATAATGAATCTCTATCACGAACAATTAGCATTACTGATCTTGTGGCAGCAGAACAATCGTCAAGCAAGCCTGACGGAGATGTCGATGGAGATGGAGAAGGCGGTAATGATAACTTCGAGAAAGCGGAAAGCTTGGGTGAGGAAAGTGACATCCAAGCAGTATCAGCCGAAAACGAGCAGCTGTTGAATGAAATTTCACAAGATGACAAAGGAACAGCATTTAAATTTTCCCCAACACGAAATTCTCTTCCCTGTCCACTTCCTAGAGCCAGAAGTGTAAGTCAGGAATATTTGTCAGATACCAGCCCATCAGTTTTTGATAAGACTAGAAGTGAAGACCAGTTGTTTTACGGGCAAAAGGGTCCCTGGCACACTCCTTCAAACTCAATAGCTTCTGACATGCAAGTGGAGGTCTCAGAAGTTGGTTCGCCACCTCTGGACGCCACTGCATCGTCCAGTGACTGCGAGTCCCTAACTTATGATGCCGACATTGAGAAAGAAGTTAATTCTGGCAGCGATGATATTTTGTGGGGAGCTTCGCCTCATGCACCTCGAGTAGGATACCCTGAAGTCATGTCAAGAGAATTAAGCGGCCTCAGTAAAGCACGAACGAAAGAAACTATGGATCCAGACACTGAAATTCCACAAGACGACCAGTGTCCTTCACGCAATTTTGATAGAATTTCATTGCCTCACGCATCTATGCTTTCCGAGGTCAGTGACTTCCTTTCTGTAAGAGAACATTTTAGTTTTTTTTTCTTTCATTTATTTTGCAAATCTAGACTACTAACAAATTTATTCCCCTAAACCATCAACCCTTCCTCATCATGAGAAGTCCTCCGATGAGGCGAATATCAATGATAATAATGTGGACAACTCTCCACAGTTGTGTCATAATACCAATGAGCAAGATCACAATGGTGTGGTAGAGCAACAGGTTATTGGCACAGAAATGGCTACCGCACGAGAAGAAGAGGAAGTTGTTGGTCATTCTGAATATTGTCAGCAAGAACTTAGCAAGTCTATTGAAACCACAGGATTGGGCTCAAATGAAGATAGAGCTGGTGAAACTGAAAGTTCCGTCAAGTCAGCTTTTGAAAGCAATGCCAATCAAACTATTGTAATACCAATGGAGGAAACAGAGCATTTCAATTCTAAAGAAGAAATTGAAGGAGATGTTGGAAACGTTTCGGCGCCAGTTGAACTTGGAGATAGCTTGATATCAATTTACGACAGCGAAGAGCAACAAGAAGTTACTGGTGCAAACCAGATTTCTAGTGATCACACGACATCAGAAGCTACACAAGTCCCTACCAAATTGAGTCCAAAGTCTGTTTTAACAGATGAAAGGTCATCAGATTTGTTGAGTGAACAGATGCAGGCAGATACTTCAGAGTGTGAAATGGAGGAAAACAGGGGCAGGTCATTGGATGGACTATCGCCTCAAGCCAACATAGTCTTGGCAGCACCTCAAGATGCACATCTTACGATGTAAAATTTTCACCCAATTCCGGGAGATCTGATCTGAGGTTAGGAAGTATTGCTTAAATAGAATACACATAGTTTTATCTTTCTTTAGCCATGTACGATACTCATATCACTGAGTTACGTGGCAGGAATCAACAGTCAGAGTTGACATTTAATTTGGGGTGATCGAGAATGAGAAGTTTTTTAAGATGGTTGGAGAAAACAAAGGTGAAGTTTTTAAATTAGATAGTGATTATAGATCCCTTCCGAAAAATTAACCAAAGTCACAAATAGTCGAAGAAAGTGATAGTTGAAATGAGAGAGAAAACTATTGTAAAAGCCGTGACAAAGTCTTCTTCAGTCAGGCGATACAGAATATGTAGATAACTTTTCTGAATCTATTTTGGATTCTAATACAATGAGATTATTTTGGATGGAAAAAAAATTAACGTTGCTTAATCCAAGCATTGACCAAAACTTCCTTATTCCGTTGTTACCAATTCTACCAAAAGATCAAGTCCGAGTAAGATGGTTTTAATGAATGACGGAGTATCCCTTAACAGTAGCAGTCAAATATCTGTTGCACTTGTACACTGAGAGAGTCGTAGTACACAAATGAAACTCCAGTGAGAAAGTCTTTGATTTAACAAAAAATTCCACAGGTCTAGCAAGTGGGTTGAGGTTGGCGATAGTGGAGTCCCTCTAGGCATGCAAAACAGGGGACGTGGAGCCATGGATTGGCACGTGAGAGTATACACTGTTTTATTACATTTTAAAGGAAAAGAATTCCTTTTTGAATTGTAGAATCTTGAACAGCTCCACTTTGGTGATTGTGAGCCCACAACTTATTAGCGACGAAGGGTGGGACTCGGGCACCGTACCGTAATCATGTGCACTGATTGCTTCAAAAGTCAATCTCCAAGGGGCTGTAAATATTGAGAAAAACAAAATACCTACTAAGCTCTGCCCCTGTTTTACCTTATATGTTATCAATAAGACATAAGTTTTTAGTTACCAAGACAGATAAAGGTAGATAGTCCAAGAAGAGTTCTTGTCTGAGACGGCGGCGATGTAAGTGCCACTTTTCTGAATTTTGTTTTTCTGATATTTATCTTGTTTTCTCTTGAGGTTGTTTCAGCAAGTGAGAAACTTCAGGAATCAATAAGATAAACCATTCTAGTAAAATATATCGGTAAGGAACTATCAGAGATTTTAGGAATCAGTTTCAGTTTATACTCCTACTATGTTATCCGAATTTAGGATATAATAATAAACAAAAGTGCTGCTTCTCTTCTCCTACACTTTGGTGGGCGGGATTTGGATCCTGGAAGTTAAGGCTGTTCCGGTGACTTGAATTGAAACATGGCCAAATCAGGTCCACTAGTAGTTGAGGATTTTCCTGGCAGGCTTACAGCGCAGGTCATTGTTTGTAGCGTTATTGCAGCTTTTGGTGGTTTCATGTTCGGATACGACATTGGTATTTCAGGTGCAAGTGCAAATTTTTGTAGATAATGTCTGATGTATTGGATTTTTGTGAAGATTTTATGTGTACTTCCATTTTTCTATAGGAGGGGTAACTTCCATGGATAGTTTCTTGAAGGAGTTTTTTCCAACCGTTTATGTCAAGAAACATGCGGCAAAATCAAACAACTACTGCAAATACAACAACCAGTATCTCCAGCTTTTTACGTCTTCACTCTACTTCGCAGCAATTGTGGCTAGCTTTTTCGCCTCTATGGTGTGCAGGAAATTTGGGCGCAGACCCACTATGCAAATCGCCTCTGTTTTGTTTCTTGTTGGAGCCATCTTAAATGCGGCAGCTCAGAATCTGGGCATGTTGATTGCAGGACGAGCATTTTTAGGCGCTGGGGTTGGATTTGGTAACCAGGTGAGCAATTCAGCAACCCATAGATGTTTCTTTATATCCTTGGCTGTTGATTGTTTAATTTAACACTTTCAGGCTGTGCCATTGTTCATATCAGAAATTGCACCCACAAGATATAGAGGAGGACTTAACATTTGCTTTCAGTTGCTAACCACGTTAGGCATTCTAAGTGCTAACATTGTTAACTACTTCACCTTAAAGTTGCAACCATATGGATGGAGAATATCTTTGGGAGGTGCTGGAGTACCTGCCATAGTTCTTCTCATTGGATCTTTGATTATTGTGGAAACCCCCACGAGTCTTGTGGAGCGAGGAAAAAAAGATGAAGGATTGCGAACTCTGATGAAAATTAGAGGTTCTGATGACGTTGAGAAAGAGTATGCCAGGATTTTAGATGCTGTTGAATTGGCTAAGCAAATTAAGCACCCTTTCAAGAATCTCGTCAGTAGGTCTAATAGGCCTCAAATTATTTGTGGCACAATCCTTCAATTCTTCCAGCAGTTCACAGGAATCAATGTGATCATGTTCTATGCTCCTGTGCTCTTCCAGACTATCGGGTTCGGGGACAAGGCATCATTACTATCAGCTGTAGTCACCAACACACTTAAACCAATATGTACGGTCATTGCGATTTTGGTTGTTGATAGATTTGGAAGACGGGTATTGCTGGTTGAAGGAGCAATTCAGATGTTTATAGCACAGGTGATTAAGAGATATTAAAATTAACTGATGACAGCTTCTAATTATTGTTTGTTAATGACTTAATCATGTTTTGCATTGTGTAGTGTTCAATTGGAGGGATTATTGCAGTGCATTTGAAGACCACAAACGTCATGGCAAGACATGATGCAATCCCTGTGATATTTTTGATCTGTCTGTTCTTGGCCGGTTTTGCATGGTCATGGGGGCCCTTGTGCTGGCTGATTCCAAGTGAAATCTATCCGCTGGAAACGAGAACTTCTGGCTACTTCCTTGCAGTCAGCATGAACATGTTCTGCACTTTCCTTGTTGCTCAATCATTCCTCACTCTGCTATGCCACATGAGAGCTGGGATTTTCTTCTTCTTTGCTACATGGCTTGCCACTATGTGCATCTTTGCCCTCACCATGCTGCCCGAGACAAAAGGTATCCCAATTGACGAAATGGCTGAAAGAGCATGGAAAAGACACTGGTTTTGGAAGAAGTTTTTCAACAATTACGAAAATGGTCAGCATCAACTTCAAGAGAAATCCCTGGAATGAATAAACATGTTCTGATTTCATTTCTACTTGTTAGTAGCTTACCAGGATATCATTTTTTCACCTATGCTTTTCTTCTTCTTTTTCCTTTTTCACGTTGTTTTGCTTCCGGTGATTCATTAGTGTACATGCTTTAATTTATTTAAGGCAGCTGAAGCCCGTTCTCCGGAAACTTTTTACAGTTTCCCCCGGAGATTCATGGATTGGAATGAATTATCAAAAGAATGCTTGAGCTTGAATTCTTTATTTACGGTCCAAAATATATGGCATTAGGATGTCTACACGCCTGCAATTTCCACATCAGACCACCTTCAAGGTTGGTGTTTACAGTGTGATGTCGTCCACACTCAAAAACAAAACCTATATTCTTGAAATTACATATATAGGAGTGTATCTAACCTAATTTTATACTTTGTAAACAGGAATTGGAGAGTTTTGATTATGGTGAAAAATAATTATTTTAAATGTAATTAATAAATAATTTAAGTTAAAATATAAAAAATCAATAAAAATTCTTGTTTTAGGTTCTCTATTAAAAACTTATATTTATTATCGATACAATTATAAATTAATGTGTATTTTAAATATTTATTACCAGAACTATTTTTCATATCTTTTTTTAATTATAGTTAATTAGGAAAATAATTATCGAACACAAAAGATTAAATTTAGTAGTAGTTTTAAGAATTAGAAAGATTTAAGAAACTATATAATGTAAGCACAAGTGTTTGCATTTTATTTAGTCGAATGTGTTTCTTAGGGATTTTGATGAAGTGATTCACTAAATCCTATTAGTGATTAAATAATTATGAATTTAATAAATTATCAAATAATATATTGTAATAAAGAATACTAGTAGGCCTGCACAATTATGAAAAAGAAATATAGAAGAATATTCAAAACTCAAAGTATAAATTAAACAATCAAAACAAATAAGATCTCACAATTTTATACATCTAAAGAATGTTACGAATACCGTACCGGACTTGGTATCATATTGACTTCTGATACGATACTGTACCAGTATCGATCAATACTGGATACTATTTCAGGTAATTTTTTAAATTTATGAAATAATCCCTGAATTTTTTTAAATTACAAAATAGTCTATTATCATATTGTATAGTTGTACTGTATATTTTTAACCCTGTCTTCAAAATTTAAAATAATAAATAATAATCACAATTAATATGAAATAGCAATAATTTTCAGATGTTTCACATATAAATAATAATCACAATTTATATGAAAAAAGATAATCATTATCATAAAAATATAAAATTAAGAAAAATATAAAGTATTTAAAATATTACAATTTCAATTTTCATTATATAATAAATAATAATTACATCAAAACATCCAATCAAAAGAATAATAAATATACTTAACTCTTAAATTATTATAATTTATAACAAGAGTTCGTGATAAGGAAACAACCAAGTAGAATTGAAACATGAAAATAAAACATATATTATTTAATTTACTATCAATTAAATATAATATATATTTAATTAATTAAAATTAATTATTAAGAAAATTATAAATATCTTAATTTAATTTATAAAATTAATTTCATAATTATTAATAAATATAATTAAATTAAAAATATTTTAAAATATATATATTTCAAATAAAATTTGATTTAATAATTCAAAAAATATATAATAAATATTAGTTTATAGATAATAAATTTTAAATTATTTATTTTTAGAAATAAAAATTTTTTATTAATGCTTTATTGATAAATATTATATAAAAATTTAAATAAAATAACTTAATTTTTATTTAATGTATAATTATTATTAGTAATAAAATATTTATTTTATTTTAAAATTAAAATTAAAAAATCACAATAAAAATTTAACTAAATAGCAAATTAAAAAAGTTTTGCAGAAAAGAAATAAATTTTCAAACATTTTTGAAAATTTTACAACTTAATCTCTATATTTTTCGAAATTTTCGATACTAACTGATATACGACCGCTATTATAAATACCAGCCGGTACTAAACGAAATAGGCTGTTATTGACTGATATTTATCCCTGGTATATAAGTAACTTGATTTTGTACCCATTACGGTATGAATTGTCCGATACCAATCAGTACTGTACGAAATTCAAAATTTTACATCTCAAGGCTCTAATATTCTTCAACCAAATAGAAAAAATAAGTAACATTTGATCGTGGACAAGAAAAGATAAAAAAAGAGGAAAAAAAGCGTTATCTATCCTAAAACTTAGCAAAACTTGATTTTAAGACTAATTTAAATTTTATGATTTTTCAGACTCTTTAGACAAGACACGCGTCTAGTTATTGTAATGAACACAAAATGAAATACACTCATGTTCGAGGCTACGTTCAACACGAAGTGAAATATGCTCATGCTCGAGGCTGTGTTCAATATAGAAATTTAGATTCTTTGTTCAGGCAACAGTATAAGCTTTGACATGTCTGTTTTAGAGACTATGTTCTTAAACTTTGTTTCTGGAAACCAACACCAGCTAGCACACACCTCTATGTGTGGTTGTGTTTGATTTTCTTATTAACTTCCTTCGTCTGGAGAAGAGTACGAGTTGCAACCTGCTTGTGTCTGAAACTATGTTCAACCAATATCACTCAAAATTTTAAAAAGAAGAGTTCTATAACTCGTTCTAAGCTTTTCGTAACATCTTGAATCATCTCAAGTAGAAGTTGAATAAGAAATTCATATTTAATTTAAGCAAAATGTAGAAAATGCTTAAAATTGTCTAATTATCTTCATCTTACCTTTACAACTTCATTTGCATCCAAAATTAAAATATAAGAATAATGCATAAAATAAGTGTAAAATAAAAAACATTAAAGGACAAAAACATGATATTTTGCATACTTATCAAATTCTCCCACACTTAGTTTTTACTTATTCTCAAATATACCTACTAAAATATACAATAAAAAAGCTTTAAACAATTCATTCCTTATGGTATAAAAAAACTTACATACTACAAGATATAAATTCAATAAGGACTAAAAAAAAGTCCAATAGCTTATAGTTAAGATTCACATAAAATATATTAAAAAATTAACTTAACAATTCCATTAGAAATACAATATACCATAGTTAAGGTTAACATAAAATATGAACAACTATTACCATACTAATTCCATTAAAATTTAGGGTTAAAATATGGTAAAATTTCTCATAAATTTCACTCTAGTCACTCGAGTGTTTAATGAGTCAAGTGTTTCACTCAAGTTCTTACTATAAACGTACACTACCGTACACTTGCTAATATACCAAATTTCTATTATTTATATTATATGCATACATAAATCAAAAGGTCTTTATTTTTTATTGAATGGGGCTAAGTTTAAATTTAAGGAATCTTCTAGATAAAGAGGGTCAAAATCAAAGAAATTAATAGAGCACTCAAAACATATATTGGGTAACTAAAGTAACTGAAAACTCATAATCCACATTACAACTTTAGATAATAACTACTTTATTCAATATATTACCTCATCATACACATGGATTTTCTTTTTAGAAGTCCAATGTTCAAACACAATCTTCAATTTACATTAATCTAAACCAGTACTATAATCATCAGGCCCACCTCTATATTTATCATATTCCTCTTTTTATAAAACTCTTTAATTAATTTGATTCAAAAGCCATACTAACCCCTAAGGTTAGCAAAGATATCAATTTTATGTTTAGGTTTTTATTATGATTTTAATGAAAGCAAGGAAGTTAGGATTTAAAGGGATTGACTAGAGATATTAAGTTAGGTTGAATATTTAAGCTAAAGACTTAAATCAAAGATGACCTTTTATCCTTTTCATACAAGCATACATCAATAAAATATCAAAATGAATCTTAGAGATATATCCATATATAAAAACATAAGTTATCGAGAACAATATAAACTGATATAGATGTCTTTATCATATTTGGCTCATAATCTCATAAGGATAATTAATTTACTTTACCTTTTTAATTCAACTATCATTGTTAATTAAATTTATACTCAAATTAATTCAACTATTCAATATATGTCACCTTCATACTTAACTAGTTTAGCCTCGTAGTAACGTAATATTTTAATTTATTTGCAAAAATAAAAATGAAAACGTTTCAATAAAAAGTTAAAAAATTGCTAACTCACAAATATTACTAAAATGCATAAATAAAACTTAAATTACAATCCTATGTCCTTTTCTTCCCTTACACTTAAACCCTATAGTATCCTCAATGTAATGGATAAAGATTCACACAAAATAAAAAATATAAAATTTAAACAAAAATAAATAACTAGGTTAATCTACTTCCTTAATATGTAGGTAATGTTATGGGGCATCATGACTTGGGTAGAACGAGAGGGTTGAAGTCTACATGCTTAAATAGTTTTCCTTCTAAACAATGTCTTCATTTATTATCATTGACTCAACTCAATGCCTCTTTTTTTCAAATAGGATGTGATGTGTGTATGTGTGTGTGTGTCTATATATATATATCCTTAATATCTAAAATTATCCAACTAATAGGTATCTTATAACTTTTAAGTACTTACAAAATTTTCCTCTTGCACCACTATAAGATTATGGACATGATCACTAGTGACATTTCTTCATTCCCAAAGAACATATATTTGAGATGATTATGGAGAGACTGCAATTCTATAATAGGTGCCTATAAAACAAAGGGTAAAGGTTTTTAAAAACTAGTACCAAAATATAAGAAACGTTACCTGACTGTTATAACTTCAATAAATCATTTAGTGTACAACAATTTCTTGTAGATTAATGCTTAAGGTTAATTCCTCATTCTCTGTCTTAAGATGCTCATAAATAATAACTTCCAATACATCTTCACCTTCAAGTTCAAAAACTTTATTTGCTAAAGAATCAATCATATCAACTGAATAGACATAATTATCATCATCAATCATATCAGCTATATGGACACAATTCCTAAACATAAGGCTTCTTAGTTAATTAGACCAGTTTTAGATCAGGAAATAGAGGGGGTCGTTTTTAATATGAATGGCTCCAGAACCTGATGGTTTGAATAGGGTCTTCTATTAAAAAACCTGGAGTAGTGTAGGGTGTTAGTTAAGGAGGCTGTACATGATTTTTTCCTAAAGGGTGTACTGCTTAAAGAGATTAACAAGACATTCCTCTGTTTGGTCCCTAAAAACTCTAACCTAACCTCCTGAAGTGATTACAGGCCTGTTTCTTGTACAAATTTCCTCTATAAGATCATTGCTAAGATTTTGGCAAATAAATTAAAGGAGGTTTTATAGTTACTCATCAGCCAGAATTAAGGAGTTTTTATAAGCAGCAGGGATATTGGGGATAATATTATACTAGTATAGGAGTTATTGAAAGGGTATAATCGTAGCAAAAGCCATTAAAACTGCACTAACAAAGTAGACTTATAGAAAGCTTTTGATAATGTGAACTAGAGTTTCACTACAAGAAAATAGTGAATTACATACGTTCATTACCGACGGAAAAAACCAATATACTGTCGGTAAATAAGATTACCGACGGAATAAACCGACGGCAGAAAACGTCGATGAGTCGGCCGTAGCTAAATTCACCGACGAACCTCTTACGTACCGTCGGTAAAAA
>JANIIA010000009.1:42203186-42217544 GCA_027478495.1 Erythroxylum alaternifolium
CATGAGATGTGGTAATTTACCACACCTGGACCCGTTTCTCTGGTCCGACCCGTTCTCTGGAAACGGGATGTTACAATCCTGATATCACGTCATATTTTTTAGATTCTTCCAAAGTTTAGGAAAATGAAGGTATTGGTTTATAATCATGGAGAGGAGGTATTTATGCTAGGTTCTTGATCATCATTGAAACCATTTCCCTCATCATTATTTGTAAAATTCTCACATGTATTAACTTTTTATCCTTTTCTTATTTTGACAGTGTATAAGGCATCTTTGCTCTCATCAAAATCTCTTTCTTGCTTCAAAACGATTGCACTTATATTTTCTTTTGGATTTATAATCATTTGGGAGGGAAAACTTTCTAAACTTTATACCTCTAATTAACTAATTGTGGTTGCCTTATCACCCATATGATTATTTATATTTTGAATATTGGCTCTCCTCTTGCTGGAATTATTTTATTTCTTGCTAATGTTGCAAAGTATTATTATTTAAAGACTTAACAAGTTCTTCTAAAGGTACATTGGAATTGGAGATTTGGCTTGTTTTTTCCTAGGAGAATATGAAAGCATATATTACTGGCAGTTTAGGCCATTTTGAGTGGTGAACTGATTTACTTGTGGATTCTCAAAGTTAGAATTAACATGATTTCTCAATCATGGGTTAATTTATTTGAATAAATGTCATAAATTCTTATATGGTTATCCTAAAATTCTTCCTATTGCATTTACTTACTCAATGAGCTCTTCTCGAAGAGTTGGATACATCTCAATTGGATACCTACAATCATTTGAAGAACAAGATAGGTTTAAATAACAATATGTTATTTAAATGAGGAAACATGTATCTCTTTAACACACTTATGTAGTGGGTTAAATCTTGTATCATATTATTAAAAGTTAACTGTCATATCCACAAACAAGTTTCTAGTTATCTGAGCAATTTTATCCACTAACGCTTTTCCATTAAAACCTTCAATCATACTCCTACTAGTGGGTGGAAGGCTCTTATAGAAATATTGAATAAGCAATTGTTCATTAATTTGATGATGTGACAACTAGCATGTAGCTTTTTAAACCTTTCCTGGTACTCATACAAAGACTCTCTATTGTATTGCTTTACACCATAAATTTTCTTTTGAATATTGGCCACCCTTTAAAACTAAAAAATGTCTATCAACTTCCTTATCTCGTTCCATATGGATACAATTCTCGAAGGTAAGTAAAATAGTCAATCTTTTGTTGCATATTTCAATGAATGCGAAAAGCTCTCAATTTGATTTGTTCTTCCATTACCCCTTTGAGTTCCATACTTGTGCATTCCACTTGAAATTCCTTCTAAGTGCTTATAACGGTCTTTATCTATAAGACCATGAATAGTGGGTAAGAGATGTATAAGTTTAAATTTTATTCAAAAGTAGGATTATCATTTAAAAGGAATGTTATGTAAATAGGTTATTAGTCTAAATTTTCGAAGTTTGATGTTCAAACATGACTCTTTTCTCTTCTAAATCTGAATCACTATTAAATAAGAAAGAAAATTTTGAATCATTCTCTTGTGATTTTTATCTACTTTCTTTCCTTAATCTACATAGGGTTCTTTCCATTTTTGGATCAAACTGCATCACTTTGATTAGAAGATCATAGTTATACACGATTAGGAAGACAAAATAAATTACAAACAATAAATTCAAAAAAAAGAAAACACGTAAATTGGTTACAAACAACCCCAACAACGATGCCAAATTTTGGTGTGCTATCTTTGATAACCAAAAATAAAATATTTACTATAAAATATATATGTAACAATGTGAATAAAAATTATTCTCAAACATAGTACGTAGTTTAGTTTTATGCTTTGTGAACAAGAGTAATTTTTTAGTATAGTGAAAAGAATCATAAATATATAATTAAGAAGTAATTTAAATTAAAATAGAAGAAGCTCTATAAAATACAAATCTTGGTCTACATCCACATTTATTATTAAAATTTTATCGTGATCATCAATGTAATTGCAAATCAATTTACATATTAAAATCTCAATCTTTATTTCTCTTTAAAATGAATATCCCCTCTTCACCCACTAACTAAACTTAATAGCGCTAGTTATGTATGCATCACTTTGAAGAGCTAATAAGGTTCAACTATGCAGCCCTTTAACTAACTAGATAAAATAAACAATTCATTTTGGTTCTAAACATGAACAACGAATATATCTATGAGTAATCCCTTATTCATTTTACAACTACATACCATTTTTTCTCACTGTTTAATACAAGTTTGTTTAAGTTGCAACATCTAGTCTGCTTATTTCTTTCCTTAAAGAATTTTAAAGGTAGAATTTCATTTATATAAAGGGTAGATCTTTAGGGTTTTAAATTCCCACCAATCCTCAAGTTTTAGTTAAGTATTTGCTAGTAGAGCTACCTCCCTAACCCACTAAATATGTTGAAGAAAATTTGTTACAAGTTTGTCACTTTATTGAGTCACTTAAATTTCATAATTTATTCCTTCTGACCAGTGAAATAAGAAAAGTGAAAAATAATATATTAATTACAAAGAAGAGTATCATAGAATAACAAATGAGGATTTCCTTTTAGGTATCATTTGGTAACCAATAATGAAGGAATCAAAATAAAAAAAATGAATGAGAATAAGAATGAAATTCTTTTTCTTGAGAAGTAAAATCATGTGAATATATTGTGATGAATGATGGTAAATTACAAAAAGGATAAAACTTTAGAAAGTACATCGCCAAACTCTCCACCTTTACTCCCTACGTATAATAATGAAATTCTTGATTATACATTTTTGGTATGTAATCATTAAGAATGAGATTAATAAGCTAACAGTAATGCCAATATTTGATCTCAAATATTAGGAATTATAACGAGAATATTTTGTATTTTGTAAACAACTAAACAATTTTTTTAACAATTTAATGAACAAAACTTATTTTACCTGATATAGGATTAATGAAATAAAATAAAATAATTATTAAAAATTAAATATAAAATACTATAATTTGTAATTTTGATAATAATATTATGATAGCAATTAATGGTAATATCCTAATAATAACTTTATAATATGTTGATAATATCCATTATTTGTTATTCTTGATATTTAATTCTACTTATACCATACCCTCCTTAAGAATAAAAATTTAAGATTGCTTAAAATTCATTCTATTAATTCATTGACTAAAAACCAAACCGGTTTAGCCAATTAAACTATATAAACCTTGAATTATTCAACTTATCAGTTTATCTCATTAATCCTTGTTATTAAAAATCGATAAATTTATTAATTAACTTTCATAAACTATTCAATTTTTATAAATCAAAATAAAAAGCTTGTTTTTTATTTGACAATTTCCTACTTCAATTAAACTTCAATCTCTTCAATACCAATATGTAAAGATAGTTTACTTCTTCAATCATATTTTAAGTTATTTAATTTTGTTCATTACTTATTATATATCAATTTTATGATAATCTAAAACTGTTAAATCTATAAATCTTCTATCTTATCGATTTAATTTCTATCCAGTTTTTAAAATATTGTCTAGTATTACCATTCCCTATTTAATCCATTCCTATAAATCAAGACTAAGTCTCATTCTCAAATCCTATTAGCAAACAAAGCTTTAGACTCGTTTGGTAAATAATAACGAAGGAATCATAATAAAAAAAGGAATAGAAATAAAAAATAAGAATTCGAGTATGAATGAAATTGTTGAGTATGCATATTTGGTATATAATCATTAAGAATGAGATTAATTAAGTTAAAAATTATCCTAGTATTTGATATCAAATATTAGGAATAATAATGAAATTTTGTTAACTGATATTTAGTTGTTATATGATTTATATTATAAATAATTTTAATCAAAATATTTTATATTTATAAGTAATTAATCAAAATGATTTTCAATGTTTTATAAAATTATTAATTTTTAAATAATTATAAATATATTTAATTATAAGAATAAAATTAAAGAACTATAAATTTTTTAATTAATAAAATATCAATAAAATAAAATAAGATAATTATTAAAAATTAAATATAAAAGATTAAAAAATTATTTTGATAAGAATTAGTATCTTTATAATATCCTGATAATATCTTTAAAATATTTAAATAATATCTCCAAAATATCTGCTCAAATACCTCCGATCATTGATGAGCTCTTGCACGATTAAGTCCTACTAGAATTTATCAAATTGGAACCACCAAGCCAGTAAAGTCGGTACTTAAACGTGAGATATCTGCGGAATTTGTTACAAAAAAAATCTCAAGTAGAAGATGCTGTTATCTTATCTTTCTATCTAATCTATCTGCACATACCAAAGAGGAGACAAACTCCCGAAAGGATTAAATATAATCACGTTTCTGTCCTTGTTTCTTCCCAAATTGGATCTTTTTATAATGAATTCCTAGGACTATAAACTTGTGTGAACTTGTTGGAACGTGGCAGTAGGACTTTCCTAAAAGAATCATCCAGTCATGCCAGGCTTAGTCATGTCAGATTCTGCCTCTGGGAAGGACTTCCCTGCCAAGCTTACACTGCAGGTGTTTGTTTGTAGCGTCATTGCAGCCTTCGGAGGTCTCATGTTCGGCTATGACATTGGCATATCCGGTACAAAGAAAAGAAATTCATCATCTGACCAATTGATGATCGTGTTAATAAACATGTTGGTAACATATGTTATTTGTTTTTGGTTTCATTGTAGGAGGTGTAACGTCAATGGATGATTTCTTGGAGAAATTTTTCCCGGTTGTTTACGTCAGAAAGCACAAGGCAAGAGAAGACAACTACTGCAAATATGACGATCAATTCCTTCAACTCTTTACCTCTTCACTCTATCTTGCAGCCATTGTTTCTAGTTTTGTTGCTTCGATCATCTGCAGGAAGCTGGGTCGGAAACCGACAATCCAAGCTGCCTCTATCTTCTTTCTTGCTGGAGCCATTTTAAATGCTGTAGCTCAGAATCTGGGAATGCTGATTGCAGGAAGGCTTCTTCTCGGTGCTGGGGTTGGATTCGGCAACCAAGTATGTTTCTAATTAAAACTGAGTAAATTTTCATCAGAGTTGAACAGATTTTTCCTACTTACGTTATAAGCAAAATGTCATGTCAAACGCAGGCAGTGCCATTGTTCATATCTGAAATTGCACCTGCAACATATAGAGGAGGCCTCAATATATGCTTTCAGTTTTTGATCACCGTAGGCATTTTGATAGCGAATGTGGTGAATTATTATACTTCAAACATACACCCATATGGATGGAGAATTTCACTGGGAGGGGCTGCAGGCCCTGCCATAATTCTGCTCGTTGGCTCTCTAATTATCAAGGAGACCCCAACAAGCCTTATCGAGCGAGGAAAAGAAGAAGAAGGATTACATGTTCTAAGGAAGATTAGAGGTGCAGAGGATGTCCATAGAGAATATAACGAAATTGTGGATGCCATCCAACTGGCCAAACAAGTCAAGCACCCCTTCAGAAATCTCATGAGTCGACCATATAGGCCTCAACTCATTTGTGGCACAATCTTACAAATCTTCCAGCAGTTCACAGGCATCAACGTAGTCATGTTCTATGCTCCAGTACTCTTCCAGACCATGGGTTTAGGGAGTGGCGCTTCTCTATTATCAGCTGTAGTCACTGATTCAATCAACTCAGCTTCCACATTAGTTGCTATACTTACCGTTGACAAAGTTGGCAGAAGGGTATTGCTCATCGAAGCTGCCGTGCAGATGCTTATTGCTCAGGTATCTAAAATCATCATTAGAATTCACCATTAACAGAACTATCACCTGATTCTTATTCTATGTTTTTCCTTTTTTGCTTATTGTATGATCCAACGAGAATAGCTCAATTGTCCTCAGTAACACTTCCATGTATGTTTTCGTAATAAATACTCTTACCATATCTCTAAAGAAAGTAGCATAACTCTTTCTAATCGTGTTTTTCTTTTTTCGCTTTCAGACTGTAATGGGAGTAATTCTCAAAATGAATTTGGAGTCCACAAATATTATGCCAAAAAATGCAGCACTACTTGTGCTCATCCTTATCTGTGTATTTGTGGCTGGCTTTGCGTGGTCTTGGGGTCCCTTGGGTTGGCTAGTTGCTAGTGAGATCTACCCTCTAGAGACTCGGAGCTCAGGCTTCTTTTTTGCTGTTAGCATGAACATGTTCTGCACCTTTATCATTGCTCAAGCATTCCTTACAATGCTATGCCACATGCGATCTGCAATCTTCTTCTTTTTCGCCGCCTGGATTGTGGTTATGGGCCTCTTTGCAGTTTTCTTTCTTCCCGAGACAAAGGGTGTCCCAATTGATGAAATGGTAGACAGGGTTTGGAAGAAGCATTGGTTCTGGAAGAGTTACTACAAGAACTATCATACTGATAAGGGAGAGATGGAAATCCAAGATAAATCTCAGGAAAAACCAGTTGCTTAGGATCTTGATGTTTCTTCTGTATGATTTTGATATGACTAGTCTGTGTGCATTTTTTAGCTTAATTTCAGGTTGTAGAATAGTTAAAATCTCTATCTTGTCTTAATTACTTACTCTAGCACAATAAAATAAATTAGCTTAAATTTTTGGTCACGTTTACATGTAAGTCGATTAACTTTTCCTAGCTATTTGGAAAGATTTGTGCAACTTATCTTCAATTTGCTCACTTTCGAGTCGCTGTCACCAACTGAAAACAGAGAGACCAAACGGATGGCATATTTATGGAGTTCCTAGTGGCGCAGAAGCCAATCTTTATCTGCTACAGACAAAGTAAATTAGCTTCCGCAGACAAAGGTAAGAGAAGACCTTTTTTGTTCAGCAATGCAGCTGAATTAAGAAAAAGGAAAAGAACAGCTTGTGTAAATGACTGTTTTTTTCAGTTCATGACAATTACAGAACCTGTTTTTTTATGCTCAAAAGTCCCAAGCACCATCAACATGAACTTTAAAACACCCTTCGTCCCAGACATTATCAACTCTTCTATTTCCGTAATTAACAATAGTCCCGTTAGAAGAACTTTTGCCATTTGCTACATTCCAAGAAGATAAACAGCCGCCGGGGTTGAACTTTAAACCTCAATTCCAGCTTTATCAATTACTTGATCTACATTACTAAATGTTATTGAATAAGATTTCTATTCAACCCATTATCTCCTACTTTTTTGGGCTTATCCTTTATCTCCTGTTTTTTAGGAACTTAGTTATGTTTGTTAGCAAAAAGGAACGTATCCTTATCTCTTACTTTATAGAAATTTAGTTACATTCGTTAGCAATTAATACTTAGAGATAATTACTATAAACATCTTTAAGTTATTTTGGATAGGAAGAACTAAATGGTAAACTGAATCGAATTGGAGATTAGTCCTCTTAAGTTACACTGATTAATTAGTTGCAATAGATAAAGACTTCCATTCCAGCCAATAAATATTCTTTCACCCCCTAAAACGAAACGCAAAACCCTCGCTCTAACCCTTCTCCCAATCCATAAAACACCACCCCACAACTCCATAGTGATACAACTCGCTTCTGTTGGCTCATGACTTGAATTTATGGATGCACTAGCAGTAGAGGTGGTGGCACTTAAGACTAATGCCAATGGTGCTCCCCCAGCTGAATCTATTCCAACAACAACCAACAAGCGTAAGGCAAAGGAGTTACCTTCAAGTTCTCGCTAAAATGACTTGTTTGGTCAGAAGTTGAAGAAGAAGATGCTATAGTTTGTGGTGGCGACGGAATCCAACTTTGCATCCACATATAAATATGTAATTTTCAAGATCTGAAGGGGACAATCTTCCTGGTTAGATCTATCCTTAAAGCGGAGAAATATTTTCACTACTACCGAATATTGTAGTGGCTGAAAATATTGTTAATGACCTCAAGCTCCGGTGTAATTCATTCCTTCTTTTGGAGTCTAAATAGTCAGTAGGGAGATAAATTTGCTGTAATTGAATCTGGCAGAATGTCGCGGTGCAGACTTTAGTTAGCTGGACTCGAATATCCTTTTGGATCATGTGTGATTTGCCAAAGTTGTTGAAGTAGATGAAGACAAGATTCAGATTGTCAGGGTTTTTAGGCTTAACAAGACACTACTATAGATCTTTGCATAATTACTACTCAACCGTTAACTGATCTTACAAAGGAAAATATGTTTCGGTGTTAAACAATAGCCTATAAAGCTTTTCAATAACTTAAAAAAGTGCTCTGATTGTGGTTCATGTTTTGTTCTTTTTGAATTCTAGTCGACCATTTACAATGGAATGTAACATCTCAAATGAAGGAATAGTTTATTAAAGGATTTTTTCTCTAACAGTTTAAGATATGATTGGGAATTACTTACTTTTATCCTAGCCTTACAGAAATGGAGGCATTACCTTTGGGATGACATTTCTTCAATCAGTCATTTAATTCTTGTTTAATCTTAAGACTAAATAAAGCTAATTTAAATATAGAACAATACATTCCTAATTTAATCCAAATTTCAAATATAATTTAAAAGAATTTTAAATTCAAATTAATTTTACATTAAAGTAATTATTTTTGTTAATTTGATTATGATTAATAACTAGATTGAATCCTAGTTAAATTTTAGAAATTTTTTCTAGAATTATAATTAATTACATTGAAAATTAGGTATGACAAAGATTATATATTTCTTATTCATGTTTTTGGGTATATAATACTAAATTTGGATTTAACATTACTACAAATTTTAAGGCATAATAACGAATAAATTATTCGGTAAAAGTTGTCACCTAAGTTTATACATGTAAGATCAAAGTAAGACTTGCGATTAACAGAGTGAAGAAAATACAAAGTTAGATAACTAAGACTATTCTTTTATGTCATAATGGTTAAATCAATATAATGAGAACCATAAAGGTGCATGCAATGATACATGTGATTTGACTATAAATCATATAAAACTTGTTTAAGTTAAAAGGATAAATAAATCAATTGTTAATGAAAGGATATTTATGGGATTGAATTGTTAAACTTTACACATATGATGTGTGGTAGATGTAATAATAATTCATAAAAGTATGAATGCTTGTATCTAATTAAATTTACTAATTATTTTAATGATATAGTCATATATATTAAATGAAATATTGATTTAAAATCTTTAAAAGTTCAAATTATTTAAATATAAGTAGAAATTTTGTGAGTGTCAAAGCACTTTGATGAGATCGATGTGATGAGATTTAAGTTTTTTATCTGTAAGAAATGAGATTCTCTAACGAAGATCTCTATAACTAAATCTCATAATAGTATGGTTTTGAGTAAGTTGCAATACATAATATGAGATATTGTACAATATAATATTTATTTTTTTATAACTATGCCTAGTATAATAACTTACCTTCATTTGTTCTAATTAAATCAATTAGTAAGATTTCATATCAGATATGGAATGATAAGACTTTAAAAGGTCATAGCTCTTGGTTTTAGAATGCAATGCTTAGTTGAGATTATCCAATGAGTTTAGAACCAAATTGGAGAACAAAAAGTTATGATATATCTAAAAGGTTAGACATTTACTATTTGAAATGTTTGACAATTATGAAATAGTAAAGGTATCCATTATTTTATATCTGAGTTGATATTTAACTTCAATAAACTTTAGTTTGACAAAAGTAAGTCCTAGTTAAGGTATATTTATTTTAGAATAATATTATTTTGAGATCGGAAAGGTTCTAATATAATATCAATTGCTAATCAAGCCATAACATATTTTTGATTTAGTATAAGTGATTATTTGAATTAAGAAGTTCTTTATCAAATGAACTTGATATAGTTCCTTTCATTATTCACACAATCATGTACTATGGACTATTGTATCCATTAGGCATGTAAAAGATATCTAAGGTCTCATCAAAGATCCAAATATGTATTTAGACAGTTTCTCTTAATTATGATGATAATTGAGTTGAAAGTTGTAATTTGTAAGCAAGTGCTGAATATAGAGAATCTTATAGAATTCTCTCACTAAACTATTATCCCAACAATAGTATGATCATCATATAAAGATATGATACAAGATACTTAAACAATTGATTTAATTTAAATAGAAGATTGTTGGTTTATACCCTACATTATATTAGTTGGTTGCAGTTTTTGTAACATAATTATTTAAAGATATTTTTTCTTATGCATATTCTTTTGAATAACTAATGTATAAGATAAAATCCATGACACAAATGTACATTGATATGATGAGATCATAACTATGAGATTCATATTATATTTATATATTATCCCTAAATTGTTCCAAGTCATTATTCTATTAAGATTGGAGATTATTAAATCACAAAATGTCCTACATAAGTTATGTTTCTTCTTTATGAAGAAAATAGTCGATTTTATAGACTAAAGTATGGAGATACTTAAGCAAACATGAAGCTACTTATTAAAGAACAAATTCACTAACCTAACCCGAACATGAGAATTTTATTTCAAACATTACATGTATGTCTATGAAAATTCTCATTGTGTTGATTGTATAAGTGACTCTTTGACTTAAAATCTCTGAAATATCTAATATATGGATTATTATATTTTGATACTATTTATGACATATCTTGTCAAGTTTCTCAATAAATAGTCATTGGATATAACATGAACTATATGAAGTTAATTGAGTGATCAATATAACATTCATTACCTTAAAGTGATTAAAGAGAATATTTCATTATTCTCGATTAATATTGATCATGAAATTCTTGACTAAGGTGAAATAACATTATAAAAATAGCCTTCAATTGTCAGTAATATAATTAATTACTAATGATGGAGAACTAATATGATTAGACTTAAACATATTAGACATTAGTTTTACATTCTATGTATATCATAACATTATATTATAAATGAATTGAATAATATGAAAAATTATGCACGAAAAGTTTAGTCAAAACTACTTTGATATTCCTAATATTTGAGTAATCATGATTTATTACTAGACTCTAATCAACAACAATAACAGTAACAACAACAACAACAATAATAACACCACCCAACAAAAATTCTACTGAGACGCGAGGTCTGGAGAGATCCAGTAGTAGGTAACCTTAACCCTAACTAGTCGAGAGATTATTAGACTCTAATCGTGATTTATAAATATAATTATTTAATTAAAGAATCAAAGATAAACTAATGGAGCTTAATTTTTTCTAATCCTAAATATGATTTAGGATTATAATTTATATATATTATCAACATATTTAGGAACATAATAAGTCATATACAAACAACGATTTATGACAGAAAAGGTAATTTAATTAAGTTAGATGTAATTATAAAATTTAAAAGATTTTATGACTAAATATGAGATATTTAATAAATAATGACCAATATGAAATATTATATCTTATTTGGACCATTGATATTTAATTAATTAAAATTCTAATTAAATTTTAAATAAAATCATAATTATATTTCAATTAAATAATTAAAATATTTAAATCTTATTATAAATAAGCGCATGTTCTAAGAGGTAACACTTTTTATTTATTCTTCTTTTTACTGCTTGTAGAGTTCTTTCAACTTGTTCATGTGAATGACTTTAGAAACTAAACATGTGTGTAACTTATGATACTTGTGATAAACAAGTTTCAAAAGTGATTCAAAAGGAATTGAAAAAACAAAGGATTAAATTACACAATAAGGTATAATTTATATTCCTAATTTATTGTATTCATAAATTAATTATGATACAGAATTTAAAGTGATTTTAAATTTCAAAAGATTAAACATATTTTATTCTTATTTTATAACATGTGAAATCAAAATTTGTCTCGATTTTTCAACAAACTAAAAAGTGAAAAAGGGGTGAATCTTTTACTTTTGTATGATCAAATGAAGAAATAAACATTTAGGAACAAGATTGGGACATTGCTTAACGGTGAGGATTTTGTAAGTTGGTTTTGTGCTTTCATCAAATGCAAATTGTGTTGTTGCTGTTTCTTCCAAACTAAAAACGTAAATGGTGAAATACCCAATAGGGGAAGATACGTGTATCGAAGATGGACTATAAGCACGTGTCCCTCTCTAAAATAGCCCCGTAGTTCATTACGACTTGTGTTTTTGGGTTTCTTCTCTTACCATTTGTGCGTGTCTTTTTGCTTCTTGTTTTGTTTTTCTTTGTGTCGCCGTTTAACAGTTCGGCAGCTGCTGTACTTTCTTTTTATCAACAACCCCTCTCATTTCTTTACTCGCGAATAAACCCCCACTAAGTTGCTATTTAGCCCTCCCTGCTGCAAAATTTTTGTCTCAATATTTTCCTAATTCTGAATTTTAACCTTAAACCTCATTTTTACTAGGAAGCATTCTAGTAAGAATTGTGCCCTCAAAATTAACTTCCATAAGGTATTTGATTCTAATGATTGAAAATTAATCATTAACACATTAAAAGCTTTTAGATTCCCTTGTGACTTACGTTGATCAATGTATCTCATTACTTTTATTTAGTGCTTTAATCAATGGGAAACCTTACAAACTCTTCAAAGGGGCTAGAGGAATTAGGCAAGGAGACTCTCTATCTCCAGACTATTTACTCTATGCATAGAGATCCTCACAAGATTAATCTGAATGGTAATTGGTTAGGAGAAACACTTGAGATATCACTCCAAATGTAAGAAGCTGAGGTTAAGTAGCTTACTCTTTGCATATGAACTCTTTCTTTTCTCTAAAGTAGATGATAACTCCTTATGTGCCCTTATGATTGCACTAAATATGTTTAAGGAACTCTTAGGGCTTTCTATTAATAAATAAAAAGCCAATTGTTTGTATCACTAAATTCTCATCATTCAGCTGATTTGATTTTCTTTAATGACATGTTTAAAGCTCAAAAGCCTCCATTCACTTATCTTAGGATTCCTATCTCAATAAAGAAACCTTCTTAAAATGAATTTCTCCCACTTATAGAGAAGATCCATAGGAGAATTTGGAGTTAGTATAACAAAAACCTATTTTTAGCTTCGAGTTTCAACTCATTAACTCAATATTAAATAGTCTTCAAATGAATTAATCCTCTTATCTCATGATTCCATTATGAATTCCTAAAAACTTAATAAGATTTTGAGAGGCTTTTTATAGACAGGAGACTATAATGAGCACACTATATCTAAGGTGAAACGGAGAGAATTATTAGTGCCTAAGGAAGAGAGAGGCTTAGGAGTTAACTCGATCAAGATGACCAATAGAGTAACGATGATTAAGAGACTTATATTCGACAAATAGTTCATTTGGCTCAAATGGATACATGTATGCTACTTGAAAAGGATGAATTTCTGGACCACAAAGGAGCAACAACTGCTCTTAAACTATGCTTCAAATATTAAAACTGAGGGACTTGGTCCGACAAGATAATTTGCACAAGGTTGGACATGGAGTTGATATGATTTTTTGGTTTAATAACTGAAACAATTTTGGTCCTCTCAGGGAATCCATTGAATTGAACCCCTTACATATTTCTATCCTAGTGGAAGCCTTAGTTAGAGACATGCTCAATAGCAGACCTAGTCCTATTCAATCTCTACCTAGCTCTACTCTCTCAATTTTCCTTACTAACTTTGCTCTCACACTTGACAAGAAGGATGAAATAAGGTGGAATAGAACCTCATCTAGACAGTTCTCTAATTCTTCATGCAAGCTTCTTATAAGACATCAGTCCCCTTGAGTTATGTGGCATCAAATACAAGTTGTCCTTAAATAATAGAATTAAAGGTTTTTAAAGCATCTCTAAAATACACTCTTTGTATAGGAAAGAAGAGGAGTCTATTAATCACATCTTATTACACTGTATCTTCTCTAGATTTATATGGAGTGTTATGTTGCAAATAGGTAACTTTCTTATCCCTCCAACAAATTGGAATAATTTCATTCAATGGTCTAGTAATCCTATCAACCTTTATAATGAAGATCGCTTAATGTACAAGATTTTTTTAGGAAACACTATATATACTCTTCGAAGAGAAAGAAATATGAGTCTTTTCCAACACTAATATAATAGTAGAGATGTCATTCTTAAGGATCTCATTATTTTCATAAGAAAAAAAATTATGGCATTTAAAGTTCACTTATTGTGCAACTCGAACATGGCATACTCTTGGAACTTAATCAAGAGCTAAACAAGCAAGTTCAATCTTTAAAGGGTAATCTTTTGGTGATTACCTTCAGCTACTTGTATTTAATTTATTAGTCTAGTTCGTCTAAGAATAGCTTGTTTCTATAAGGAAATCAAGCAAAATGAAAGGTATGTGGGAGGCAATTCTAAGGCAATTTTGAGGTGATTCAAAGGCAATTTTGAAGAAGGTATGATATTTCCACTTTTGGCAAG
>JANIIA010000009.1:42244521-42256354 GCA_027478495.1 Erythroxylum alaternifolium
CTTCGAACAAAACTAACATTGAAGGAACCAGAGAAACAAGAGGTCAAAGAACATCAGAAGGAAACTCACTTATAGCACAAAAGAAAGAAGACCCAGGGGATTTCTTTATTCAGTGCAATAGTTATGGAGTTTAGATAGATAGGGAATTTGTGGATTTAGGATATGGCATCAACATGATACCCTACTTATTTAGTCAGAAGCTAGGTTTAGAAGAGCCAGAGCCTAATAAGACATTGCTGAAGACAGCTGACAGAATGGTACATTTGCCGAAGGGAATCATTAAGAATGTGAAAATACGGATTGATAAATTCTTTTTTCTAGCGGACTTCTACATACTAGATATTGGAGAAGACGAAGAAACCTCGATGGTGCTTGGGCAATCATTTCTGGCTACTGTTTGTTCAATTATTGATATTGATAGGGACGAATTAATACTGAGAGTAGGAAAGGAGCAGTTAACATTCAAGGTATTAAAGAAAAATTATAGTGCTCCTTCACCACCAATGGTCATCAAAGAACCTAACTACCAAGGTGGATGGGAAGATGTTGAGGGCCCTAGGAATGCATGTAGGAAGAAACGATCATACAGGAGAAAATGTGGGAAGGAAAACAGTAAGGATGGTGGAGTCCATACAAGGGTAGCTCATCTACAAAGTATGAGATCAGTTTCCACGCTGCTAATGTACCATTCATTTAAGCCGCCATGAGCATCCAGGAGAGTCGAGCTACTGATGTTAAAGAAGTGCTGCATGGGAGGCAAGCCATAGATGTTTATTTTCTTTTGATTGTCTTTGTCTATCTATTTGTTGGATTTCTTTAACTATGATCATATTTGAATTGATTTTGTTAGAATTTCAATATATTTTCTTTTCAAAATTCTTATTGATGATACTAATTTGATGAGTTTGTAGGTTATGGGATTATAGAGAAGTAATATTAAGATTGGAAGGGGGTTTGGATTTGTGAGAATCACTAATTCCCATGATCGTTTTAATATGCTTCATATGGCTGGTGTGTGAGAGTTGAATGGGGTTGTGAAATATAAATGTTGCATTTGTTATAAATGACGGTACCTAGTTTTTGATTGAGTGTTACTTTTGTTTCACTAGCTTTGACAAATTTTATGCTACTTGACCCAAACACATCTCACCTTAACTTAGCCCACATTATAACCTTAAAAAGTCCTTTGATCCATGATTATGCATAAGAATTATAGCGGTGGAGAAATGAAACGACATACGAATTTATGGATTTTCAAGATCATGAAAGTTTTAAGTGTACCTATAGATATATTTACTTAAACACATTTTTCGAGTCTACCATTAGATTGTTCAATTTTTAAAGATGAGGCTTGTTGATTGATCATGAGTAGAGGCATTGAATGTTGAATTCTTTTTATAATTTTTTAAAGTCATTCATCTTTGGTTATGATTATATAGTCTTGGAAAATATGAGAATGTTTCAGGTCTTTGAGCTTAATTTGGATGTTTTGCCCAAGTATGGACAAAAGCTAAGTGTGGAGGAAATTGATATGTGTTTAATTGTTGATACATTTAGTCATTTACACTTAGTGATTTAATGATACGAAAATGTATAATATACTCACTTTAATTCATATATGATTTTAGGTACAATTTAGAAGCAAAAAAATTAAAGTGAGTTGAAAGCATTACATTTGGGTTGTTTTCCGAAGATTAATTTTCACTTTTCTTCATGAAGCAAAAAGAAGAAAATTAAAAGACAAAAAGAAGGAAAAATGAAAATATAAGGAAGAAGAATTAAAAGTGCTAGTTAGAAAAAGAGACAAAAATGGTAGTGCAAGATGAAGAAAACGCAGTGCAGGAGGACAAGGTAGGAGATGAAACACAGCACAGTAGCTAGAGATGAGAGCAAAACACAGTCTACGCTTTATAAAGATGTCCTGGGTAATGTAGACAACCTCTGCGTTTCACGCAAATGACATCTGTGTTAAATGCAATGTTTAATATTAGAGGTCCGTAAGTCTTTAAGTGAAGAGGCGAACAGGAGTGTGGTCCAAAAAGGTTTATTTGTCACATCAAAGCTACAATAGCCTGAAAGAGAGAACAAAGAGTCAGTGAAACAGAATACAATAGTATAAGAGAGCTTGTGGGAGAGGAGTGGAAACGTGAATAGTAGGGTGGTCTAACATATTAAATCACCAAATCAGTGAATAGTGAGGATAGTGAACAGTAGCTAGGAGAGAAAACAGAAGAGTGGAGGCACAGAGAAGAAATAATTGAGGGGTTTCGGTTAGGTTATTCTTGGAGGTGGCTGAAGCTTTTTCTTTGGAGACCCATAGAAGGCTAAATTGTCGATGCCAGTTCGGAGGTGACATTGACGCTGACGACCCAGATTAAGCATTTTTTTAATTGTTTTGTTATTTTTTCTCTCATTAGAAATTGATTATGCTATCTTGTATGAATTGATTAGGTATTTGAATGATGATGATTTTAATGCTCTATTGAATCGTTTTTCGTGAAAGCCCATTGCTAGAATTGAATGTAATGCATAATCATGGTATTCCTAATTCATTTGTAGCAACTAATGGTTCCGAACCATTAGAGATAACATAACATAGGTTAAATAATCCGAACTTGTGTGATTTTTACCTAGATTGGTCTATTTTTATAATTTGTAAGGCAGTTGCTAGATAAACTTAGAGAACTTATTTTAGGTTTTCCGATAGTTAGGGTTAATTAACAAGTGCTTCGTAATTAACTAGGATCTAAGGATAAATCGGGATTAATAGAGCTTGTTATTAATCTAGAACTGATCATTACTGAGAGAAATAAAAGATCAACAATTCAATGAATTATACTTAATTAGGGTGTAAGTCGAGATTGAACCAAAGAACTAGATCCCTACCGAATTCCCCAAATTTATCATTTTTTGCATGCTTTCTTGAAATTGTTTTCATTAGGTTTATTTTATTTTATTTTATTATTAAATCCAAAACCCCCATTACCTAAACATCAATTAATTTCATTTTATAAGCTAACTGAACACTCCCTGTGGGATCAACCTAGACTCACCACTACTACAGTCGTAGTCTAGTTATTTTATTTTGACTAACATTACGACACACCAAATATGACATCTGAAGATCACAATTTTGTCACGTGAGGAGGAAACATGGAGTCGAGCCAGTGACCTTAAACCAAGGTGCTTCTTAGGAGGCAACTAATGGAAGTAAATTTCTTTTCTTTGCATTTTAGCATTACTTTTTATTTGCAAGTGTGTTTCTATGTTAGTTAGTTTCTTACTTGTTTTTAAGTTTTCAATCAAAATGAGAGAAAGAATAATATAAATGAAACAAACATTTTCTTATTTTCAATTGCTTCTAGGATTATATAGTTATGAGTAGAGAATGAAATGACTAGAGAATTTCATAGCAACTCTGGCATATACTTTTGCCCTTATGATTGATCAATGTGCATTATCTTTAGAAGAGTAGTGACTAGTGGTAGATAAAGACGGTGAGATTTTGAGCATTATTTGACCGACACATTCATATCAGTCTCATTGTCTTTTGATAATGTATGACCTACATGACATGTACATCCTGATTTTTCCTTGAATTTCTATTCGAGACCATATTTTTATCCCATGCATTAACATGTATATGATTAGACATTTTCGCTTTTTCGAAATACATTAGCCAAATAGCCTACCCATTATATGATTTTCCTTTTTAATAAGCTCCCTTGAGCTTTATTTGTCTTTTCTTTGTGTATTAGCCACATTACGTACTTTAACCTAACTAAATGTCCTTCCCAAGCCTTGAAGCTAGTAGAACATTTGTTGATTTTTGAGTTTGTCAAAGTACAAAATTCTAAGTGTGGGGTTATGTGTATGTGGGGGTTAGTTATAATGTTGGGATGATATTTTATGTCTTGTTATAGAAATTCTCATGATGATGTAGTTTATTTAATTTTTTATAAAAGAAAAGAAAAGAAAGAAAGAAAAGAGAAAAGTTAAAAAGAAAAAATTTGAAACATAAGGTTTGCATAAACGTATCAAAGAGGAAATGTATACGTGGTTTGAAATGTTTATTCATACTTAATACATCCTCCTAAAGTTGTATTTAATGGGTTATTTGAGTTTGTTGAATACGAGGTAGATGTTGGCTTAGAAGGGTCACTCTTTATAGTTTCAATGTATTGTCATCAATTGTATGAGTGATCCCTTTGAATTGCTTTATGGTTCATATGGTTTGTTTAAGAGCTGAATTGGGTTGTGAAATATAAATGTTGCATTTGTCATAGCTGACAGTACCCAGTTTTTTGTGAGTGTTAACTAGTGTACTTGATGTCACATTGAGTGTTGCATTGTTTCACTAGCTTAATGGCCTTCAAGTTACTTGATCCAAATACATCTCACCTTACCTTTACTCATATTACAACCTTGAAAAGTCCTTTGATTCACGATTTTGCATATGAATTTTAGTGGTCGAGAAATGAAATGATATGTAAAGTTCTAGATTGTCATGATCATGAATGGTGTTGTACCTGTTGATATATTTTAGTTAAACATATTTTTTAAGTCTACCATTAGATTGCTTAGTTTTTGATGATGATGAATGTTGATTGATCATGAGTAAAAGCTTGTAATGTTAAGTTCTTGCTATTTTTTGAAAGTCGTTCATCTTTGTTTTTTGATTATATATTCTTGGAACATATGGGAATTGAGTAAATGTTTTGGGACTATGAGTTTAATTTTGATGTTTTGCTCGAGGACGGCTAAAGGCTAAGTGTGTAGTTAATTGATATATGCCTAATTGATTGTTTAATTATTTCATAACACTAAGAGATAAATGACATGAAATTGCTCAAAATACTCACTTTGAATCATATGTGATTTTAGGCGCAATTCAGAAGCAAAGAAGTTAAAATGAGTGGAAAGCATAATATTTGATCCATGTTTTGAAGATTAATTTTTACGTATCTTCGTAGAGCAAGAAGAAGAAAATTAAAAGACAAGAAAGGTGGAAACACAAAGAAGAAGAACGTGGGCTGCATGGATTTTACATGGATGATGCATAGATTTGCATGGCCATTCAAGGTATTAATTTAATTAATAGACAATCATGCTCACAACTGCAGTAGATGGATAAAGGAAAGTATCAAAACTACAGAAAATGAAGGAGCAAAACGTAGCACAGCCAAGGATGGAGTAGAAAATGCAGTGCAACACTGACAAAGAAAAGAAGAGCAAAAATAGATGAATGCAGACGCCTGTGTAAAACACAAACAGCGTCTGCGTTCAACGCAGGCGATTGTGTTAAACATAGAAAATGTCTGTGATTAGTAGAAGAGGTATGTAGGTTTTAATAAGTGAATAGAAATGGTGGACTAAGAATTAATTCATAAAATGAAGACAGAATAGTAGTGTAGAGGAGAAAAAAAGGAGGTGCAGCAATGATAATGAGAGGGGAGTCTTCACTGGGACATTATTCAAAGGGGGCTAAAGCATTTTTCTGGGAGAGACCCATGAAAGGCTTAATTTCTTGACACCAGTTCGGAGGTGACATCGACGTCGACGACTCAGGTTAAGTATATTTCACTATTTTTTTGTTTCTTTCTCTCATTAGAAATTGATTGTGATATCTTATGTTAATTGATTTGGGTTTTGTGTATGGATAATCGCATTCTCGTTATTGTTTGGTTATTTATGTATAAACCCATTGGGTATTGTTAAATTTTGATTTTAATGCGTTCACTAAATCTTTTATTTACAAACCCATTGCTAGAATTTCAATATAATCTACAATTATTATGTTGAAATTCATATATAGCGACTAATGAATTGTAATCATTTAGGATAACGTAGACTAGATTAAATGATGCATCATATATGGTTGTTGCCTTGATTAATTGAATTTCTTAATTCGTAATGCTACTACTTTATTAAATCTAGAGATCATATCCTAGGTTATTCGATAGTTTGGTTTAATTAACGATCGTATTTTAACTAAACACTGCCTGAGGGAAAACTCAGGTTAATTATTAACCTACGATTAATAGTTGCTATGAGAGGTTTGAGAACAAAAAATCAATTAAATATATTTAATTAGGGTGTAGGTCGAGATTGAACTAAAGAATCGGGTCCCTACCGAATTCCCCATTTTTATCATTTTCACATGTTTTCTTTATTTTATTTTTATTAGTCTAGTTTCATTTTATTTTCTAAATCCAAAACCCCGTAAACCTAAACACTTATTAATTTCATTTCAACAACTTTTTATGCACTCTCTACGGGATCGACCTAGACTGACCACTGTTATAGTAGTGTCTAGTTTTTATGCTGACTAGTGTTATGACACACTATCATTTATGATTTATATTTATCAAGTTATTCAACTACTGAGATTCAATTAGAAAACTGTTAAATAATATTTTTTGTTGATCTTATGATTTAATTAAGGTTGTTTACTCAGCATATGTGTATTATACGTATAAGATACGCACAAGAGATTAATAACAAAACTCTAGCTATATTATATGCAAAATTGAAAATTGGTTAAGATGTTTATATTAAAGGGGAGCTAGAAAAAAAGTTATAAGACACAATTCTTCTACTTAAATTTAATAATGCAAATAACATAAAAGAGTTCTCAATCACTCACTTATCAATGGCAGGCCACCGTAAGTCAGCAATAGAAATTGTAAAGGCTAATGGATAAGTGATTCTGGAATATAGATTACGCTAGATGATGGTGGTAAATTACATAATGTTTTTGTGGGTAGTTTAGTATGTGTTTAGTTATTAAATTGAATGTTTAGTGCTTGTTTACGTTAGGATTTTGTTATTTCATTAAGTATTTGTGTTTTGTGTGTTTTGTGGGTTACAACACACGATTGATTTTCAATTTTATGTATTTGAGGTGCCTTGATGTGTTTTGCTAGTGTTTTAGGGTAAATATCGAAGAGAGGAGGAGAGTTAGAGGAAGCTCGAGCCTAATGTGCCACAATAGTGACAGAAGCATGGAGGAAGGAGAACTATCATATCATGACAGAAGGTTAAATCAAGTGCCATGATCGCGGCACTATAGGCCATAATCGTGGCCTTCGTGTAGATAGACATAGACAACCTTTCGGAGTTAAGTTTTTGAGCAACTTTTTAGACCTTTCAAACCCAGAAAAAGTCTTAGGGTTGTTCAAAACAAAAATAATATAAATAGGAAAGAGATGGAACCCTAAAGGAGCTCACATTCTGCCACATTTGGAAGACTCTAAGGGAGAGGAGGAAGAAGAGAGAAAAGGAAGAGGAGGAGAGAGGAAGCGAGTCTTTACAGCTTTTGCCTTTCTCGAGTTATCCGATCCCTTCTAAGTGATCATTTTTTCATCTTTGTATTCTTTTACTTTGAATGTTAAGGTGAATAAGAGAATGATAATTATGGGTTTTGGATTGTTGATGATGTTCTAAATTTTCTTTAGGGATTTTAAATTAATTTAATGTTAATCTAGTTATCTTTTATGTTGACTGATTGGGTTTTGTGATTAATTTCGGTATTTTTATGTTTTGGTAATAAATTGAGAGGAGCCAGATAAAAATTTTTGGGTTGGATTAATGATTGTTAAGCAACTTAATAGACAACATGATTAACCAAATCAATAATTTATATAGATAGAGATCTTGTGTCAGGACTCGGTTGTTCATTAGAGCACTTAAGAACTAATTAGGTTATTGACTGATCATTAATTGAGAGCTTACATTTTCAGTTATTCGAACTAAGTAGGGATTATCAATTAGGGCTTAGTGATTATAACTCGAGAGAGAGTAATCCACCCCTCAATAGTCTAGAACCGACACCTTATTAACACATAAGTGACTAAATTAGCATTGATGATAGGATAAATCCCTTCCTTCATAATTGGTTAATTCTCTTGGTTAATTTTCAATTATGAAGTTTTTGTTGCTTAATTTCAATTTCCTTTTGTGTCATTTTTTGTGTTTACTTTTTTGTCTACTTTTTTTTCATTTTATTAATTTTTAGGCCTTATATAACATAGGAATTTTATTAGTTCATTAATTCCTCGTAGGATCGAAACCTCATATACTACGCTCACGACCCGTGTACTTGTGGTATATTGAGGGCTTATATATTGTAAAACTTGCTCTCAACAATAAACTCATAACATTGATGCTACTGAAGTTTTAAGGAAGTACAAGAAATGGTAGTTCCATCTATTATGGCTACAGTTATATAAAAACAACAACGTTGGATACAATAAGAGGAAGTACTTTGAACTTAAGAAAAAAAGCTAGTAAATGATCCAAAAAGGATACTAAATTGATATACTCCTCCTTTCAATGTCAATGATCACTTAGAATATAAGAGGACTTAATTGTTCTTTGAAGAAGCAAATAGTTCATGATTATACTAGTAGTAAAAAATCTTATATTGTAAGCCTTCTTATAACTAAAATAAAAGTTTGGTCACTTCATAAATTGATGTGAATTTATGAGAAAAATTAGAAAATAATCACTAGTCATGAACATCATATTAATTGAAAAATATTAATTAGTTATGACTTTTTAGTGGAGTTATTATTCTCTAAGATAGCTTGTCTGATCAATTAATGCACATCTCTTTGACTAACCCTTTCCTTATTATCCTTAATTTCAATTTCTTTTGTGCATCAAACCGTGCATTTTAAATGGTATCTCTTTGGAATGAATTGAATCACTCATTTTAATATGCGGTTAATATGGATGCTATTTAGTACCACGTTCTCTCAAGACTCAAAAGGAATGTAATGTAAGTCACAAATGTATTAGCCAGTATTTTCAAGACAATATGACTAAGATAGGGGTCTTAGATCTTAGTTATTATGATATCCACCTTACATAGACAATTTTTTCCTATTATGAAAGATGACATTGCAACTCAAGAAAAAAGAAAATCTTGTTGCACAACTATAATGAGAAGTTGTAGATAAAGTATTGATGATTCAGGATCTCATTAGTATCTAAACAAAGCTCACAATTCAAGTTAGGAACTTAGAGCTTAAAGGATTCCTTAGTGTCTAATCTATCTACAACTATAAGTTATAATATGAATAAATGAGTAGGACTAATGCTATTGTCTCGTATTAATCCTGACCATTGCCTCTATTATAAAGATCGAATCAATAATTTCTCAAGTGGTCCAACTCGCAAATGCAACATCTAAAAAAAGTTTAGGTGTCTCCTGAATAATACTAAAGCAAATCCAAGGGACTAAATTAAGGCAATCACATTTAGGAGTGGGAAGGAGCTTGAATAACCAGTGGACAAATAAGCTGAAACCCATATCGTAGAAGACTAAGGAAAGAAGAAAGAGGATGAAGAAAAAAGTGAGGACCCTCGTTACATTGCCCCTCGGCCATACGCAACTAAGATTTCATTCCCCTAAAGATTACAGAAGAAAAAATTGGATACATAATTTGAAAAGTTTGTACAAAAGTTAAAGACTTTGCAAATCAACTTATCTTTTATGGAGGCATTAGAACATATGCCCAAATAAGCTAAGTTCCTTAAAGACATATTATCAAACAAGTAGACTTGGGAAGATAACCAAATGGTAGCACTAACTGAAAGCTCTAGCTCCATTATCACCAGTCACATTCCTTCCAAATTGAAGGATCCAAGGAGCTTTATGATACCCATTGTAGTTGTAGACTTAGAATTTACAAATAGATTATGTCACTTAGGTGTAAGTATAAATCTTATGCCTTTGTTGATCTGTGGAAAACTGAGGCTAGGCAATGTGAATCTAACTTTGAAGGTCATTTAATTGGTGGATCAGAGATAAAGAGATCGTTTTGTGTGGTGGAAGATGTTATAGTGAAGGTGGACAAGTTCATTATTCCGGTGGACTTTGTGGTATTAAATTTCTTAGAGGATAAGAATTGTCCACTAATTCTTAGACAGCCATTCATGAGCACTAGAAGAACATTGATACATGTTTATGAACAAACATCCAAAAGAAAGCAGCTCTTGTATGAAAATAGAGATAATGGATGCATATATCAAAGAGTAGGAGGAGAGATACTTTGAAGAAGTACGTTATGAGGAATAATTGACAAAGGATATAGATCTAGAGGAAAAGATCTCCCTATCTTAGAAGCAAAAGAGAAATAGGGGACAAGGGTGATTGTAAAAAAAGGCGAGAAATTCACCTTCCCAAAATTTGATTCCATTGAAGATTTAAGGAGTTTCATCATTTTTGATTTTGTTGAAAGTTTGTTATCGAAAAGACATTACTAAATTCAGTTAGATTTTTTAATTTGATTGATTATGTCCTTTTTATTATTTGATAATATGTAGCTTATTTAAAGACTCCTAAACTAACCTGGAGCAAAGAAGATGGAAGCAAGCCACTCATAATTGAACTAGTTGAGTTTAAATGATGAAAGGTTAGGCTAAAGACCTTAACTTACCAATTTATATAGTTAGGTTATTTATTTTGAATTAAATTTTTTAGGGTTTTAATTTTAATGTTTCTAAAGAGATTTGAATTGCTATATTTTTTATTTTTTAAGTTATTAAAAGTTAGGGAATAAGTTTCAGCGGTTACATGAAAAAAAAAAGAAACAAGATAAGGTATGACAAGTTTTAGCATGTCACAATCGTGCCTCAAATAGCAACATATGAAAAATCACTCTTACACCCCATTATACCCTTCCTTCTTCAACCCTAACCCTTTATATTCATCCTTTCTCTTCTTCTAACCCTACTTCATCCCTCTGAAACTTAATTTCTACTCAAAATTTATCTTCATCTTAGTTATAGGTTTCAATTGTTTCTTTGTTCTTTTAGTTAGATAAACATTCCTCCTACATAAATCTAGTAATTTCCAAACAATTATCACATCTTTAGAGTAGTATTTACAAGATTTCATTGAAATCTTCTCTCTTCAAATTTTTCAAGTGTTTTTGGTAGGTATACAATTATTCATGGTGACAAGAATCAAACAAAGTGTTAAACACTCATAACTGAATAGAAAAACTTAAGTGTCATAGCAGGTGCACGTGATAATGTCACAGATTTTAGATCGTTTTTTCTAATTTATTTAAAAGAAGAAGGTATTTTATTCGAAACTCTTCGCTCTAGGATGGTTAGTGCATCTAAATCTTTTGTTTTGATATTTTAGAAAATCTAGGGTTGAAAGATAAAATTGATACTTTAAGTAATAAAATTTGATAGGACAAATTTATTAATTTTGATTATGTTATATATAAGGAATTAACCCTCAAATTTTATAGTACTCCATAATTTGAGTCGCGAACTTGTCACTACACTTACTATTTATTACAGTGTAGCTATTGAGGAACAGACTATTATTTTTCCTGAGCTTTTTAATCACGCTCACTTGAGGAGAGTTGATATCTTAATGGTCCATTATATGGAACTCCAAGATATTAGTTCCAAAACTCATGTGAAATATATGATAGGACAAGCGAGTTCTAGTTCGGTACTAATGTTGCATCAAATAGAGGTCTCAATAAATGAAGAAATAGAGGATGATGAAGAGGAAGGCTAGAAGAAAGTCTTCAATCTTAATTTTATGTTTCATAAGGTGTTTGATGTGTTTATGAGTGTTAGAAATCAGGTAATTAAAGAACAAGGAAGGTGGAAGTTGCATAAAAGGTGTCATTATCATGCACGTGTGCATAGGAATGTGTGGCCACTAAAGCACGATCTTGACAAAGAGGTTGAAACATGGAGCACGATCATTCCTCAAGGAGCACTGTAACATCCCCTCACCAATTGCTAGTGAACAGTGACACATGCATGCATTCATACATGCACATGCATAGTAGATAAG
>JANIIA010000009.1:42256454-42266577 GCA_027478495.1 Erythroxylum alaternifolium
TGTTGTAATTTGAAATGGGCCCAATTGGCTAATAAAAGTTTTTGTTGATTACATTGTTTGTATCAAATGGTTGCAAAACAAAGTGGAACGTATTGGTTATCAATTTGCTGTACTTTATGTTTAGTGATGTGGCACACCGCCCTCGTGGGGCACGGACTCAGATATCACTATCGATATCGGGTTCGAATCCAGAGGGAGTGAGGTGTTACATTTATGTGGTCTCAGGGTG
The DNA here is from genome assembly GCA_027478495.1 of Erythroxylum alaternifolium. Classification (NCBI taxonomy): domain Eukaryota; kingdom Viridiplantae; phylum Streptophyta; class Magnoliopsida; order Malpighiales; family Erythroxylaceae; genus Erythroxylum; species Erythroxylum alaternifolium. The sequence continues at coordinate 42,256,684 of JANIIA010000009.1, forward strand.
TTACAGAAGGAGCTCAAAGCACTAATGGATAAATAGGCTAAAACTCGCCTTATAGAGGACCAAGAAAAGAAGAAGAACGATAAAGAAAAGAGTGACTACCCTCAGTATATTTCTCCTTCGCCATACCCACCTAATATTCCATTCTCATAAAGATTACTGAAGAAAAAATTATATGCATAATTTGCAAAGTTCTTAGAGAAGTTGAAGAATTTGCATATCTTTTGTAAAGGCATTAGAACACATGCCCAATTATGCTAAGTTCTTAAAAGACATATTATCAAAGAAATGGACTTAGGAAGTTCTTAAAAGACATATTATCAAAGAAATGGACTTAGGAAGATAACCAAACGATAGCATTAACTAAAAGTTATAGCTCCATTATCACCAGTTATATACCTTCCAAATAGAAGCATCAAAGGAGCTTTACGATACCCTGTGTAGTTGGAGACTTAGAATTTGTGAAGTATCAGTGTGACTTAGGTGTAAGTATTAACCTTATGCCTTTGTCAATCTTTAGGAAGCTAAGGCTAGGCAATGTGAAGCCAACTTCAATGTTTATTCAATTGGACGACCAATCCATTAATAAACAGTTTGGTATGGTGGAAGATGCTATCGTGAAGGTGGACAAGTTCATTATTCCTGTGGACTTTATGGTTCTAGATTTCTGAGAGGATAAGAATTGTCCACTTATTCTTTGGCAGCCATTTATGAACACTAGAAGAGCATTAATAGATGTTTATGAAGGTAACTTGCTTCTTATGATTGGTGATAAGCATATGGAGTTCAATATGAACAAAGTCTTAAAACATTCAAAAAAAGTGGCTCTTATATGAAAATAGGCATAATGGATGGGTCTATCATAGAGAAAAGGAAGAGCTACTTTGAAGAAGTAAGTTACGAGGAATTAGAGACAAAGGATATAGAGTTTGAGGAATATATGAAAGTCCCTGTGTAAGAAGTATAAGCAGAAGAGGGGACGTGGGTGATTCTAAGATAAGATGAGCAATTCACCGTCCTACAACATAAATTGTTTGATTCCATTAAAGATTTAGAGAGTTTCATCATTCCCAATTTTGCTAACAGTTTGTTAACGAAAAAGGCCTTGCTAAAATTACTTAGATTTTTTAATTTGATTGATTATTTCCTTTTGATTATCTCACAACATACAACTTATTTACAAGATACTAAACTAAAATTGGAAAACACAGGTGGGTTTAAGCCACTCATAATTGATCTCATTTGAATTTTGAATAATGAAAGGTCAAGCTAAAGACCTTAGCTTAGCAATTTTATATAGGTAGGTTATTTGTTTTGAATTCCATTAATTAGGTTTTAATTTTCATGTTTATGGAGTGGTTTGAATTGCTAAATTTCTTTTTTTTTTTGAAGTTTTCATAAGTTAGGGAAGCAAGCTCAGGGGTTACATGAAAAAAGGAAAAAACAGAGGATGATAAAGAGGAAGGCTGGGAGAAAGTCTTCAATTTGGATTCCAAAAACCCTAAGCTTATGATGGAGTGGATGAACACCATATAAGCGTAAATGGAAGAGATGATACGCCAACAACTAAAATAGTGACGTGACATAAAGAAGATTATGAAGTACTTATCTGTTCAAGGTGTTCAAATTCCTTCACCTATACCATCGTTGCCTCAATCTCCATAAGTAGTTTCTTCCTCTAAACTTTTCTTATTGTTATTTCCATTTATTTTTATGTGTATGTTGTTTGGTTTCTCCCTTTAAGGACAATGTTTTTTCTAAGTGTGGGGATGTTTGGTTTATACATTAACATGTTATATGTGTATAAATTTTACATCTCTTATTGTGTTGGTTTTGAACTAGGATTGACATTGTGTGCACATTTTGTCGTTTATGTGTGAATTGCGTGAATGTGTCAATGGCAAGAATTTGATGGAATTAGTTTAACTTTAAACATGGTTATTTAATTTGTAACGGCATATTGACTTGTGAATTTTATGTTTTAAGTATTTTTGGGGTGAATATGCATGTTACTTAGGACATGACCGATATTGTGTTTACTTTAGGAAATTTGTGGTATACATTTATAATTATAAGTAAATTAAACTGGTTAGCATCATTAGTAACCGTTCATAAAAATAATTGACTAAAAAGAAAGGGAGTGGGCTAATAATAATAATAACAATAACAAAATATGTATTAAATAAATTCCTATTCTGCTGCCCTTTTTAAATAAATATTGGGTTAAAAATAGAACTAGTAGTTAGTTAAGAATGTGATATAACTGAGTAATAAGGGACATTTACGACAAAATGTTTGTCTTCGTGTCAAAAGAGTATAATAACATTCCAACCAAGCTAAATAATAAATTAAAAAATAACCTAGTTGAGTAACTGAGAGACATTCACATTAAGGTGTTTGCCTTTACATCAAAAGACTAGGTTAACGTTAAAGAAAAAATGGTGTTTTAATAAATAAACCTATTGATCTTTGAAAATAGCAAGATTTTTGATGAAAGGATACTTAGTGATAGTTTACCTTTTTAATTGATCACTAATTATAATGATGCTTACAAGTGCTATAGGCAAATGAATAGGATGTTAATATTTTGATTGATATGTATATTCAATTCAAAGTACTTAAACTTAAAAGTAATAAGTTAGTATGATGGCAGAATTTGAATGATTAATGTTTGAGATTAAATAGATTCCATAAGATTTGATGCTATTGTATCATTATTGCATGTTACAAGAATGTGTGATTATGTGTTTTTTTTAATTTTTTTTATTTGCGTTTTTGTCTTTGCTTAAGAACAGGCAAAAGTTTAAGCATGAAGATGTTTGGCAGATGCATCTTTGATCATATTTATACACCATAATTGATATACTTTTGCTTGATATTTTATACTTTATTGTATATTTGGTACTTAATTTACTCCGGTGCATTTATAGGTTATAATTACCTTTATGGACTAAAAGGAGAAGAATTCAGATGAAAATGCAGTACAAAAAGAAGATTTGAAGCAAATAAGGGATACACGGTCCTATTATAGTTGTGTAAGTCTCTCTGCCCATGTAGAATCATGAATTTTAGAGATTTTGAGTTATACATGGTCCAGCACATGACCATGTATCTTCCAGAAAGCCTAAAATTTACTATAAAAAGACGTTATAGCATGTAAAACAAAAGAGCAAACTTTTGGAGATGTCTATAGGTAATTCCAGACATAAAGATTGTTTAAAAGTAGCAGCCATTGCATCAAAATGGATCAAACATGGTGAAGCTCAAGAATAACTGTAAGAATTTCAGCTTTCCAGATTAAGGCTTCAATAGAGTTTTTCTTCTTTTCCTTTAATTCTTTCATTATCCTTGATGTGTAATCTAAATTCTTTGATGTTAAACACGTTTATGGAGTTCTAAATTTTAGATTAGGATTTATTCTAGATTTGTTTTATGACTGATTATTTTTTATTTTAATACATATTTAAATGTTTATGATATTTATTTATGCATATACTGGACAATAAATCGAGAGAGTGAGTAAAAAATAATCAATGTTAGATTGTACAATAAGATTTGGCAGTTTAATAGACCCACAATTATCAAATTAATAATCATTCGAAGAGAGATCTTATTTAAGAATTTAATTATCCAATAAATAGCTTTATATCTAACTAAAAATTTTAAGGAAAATTTTATGAGAGAGATTGCAACTATGAAAATTTCGAATTCAATTGGGGTTAATTGATTAAATCTTGAGAGAAGGTAATCAATACCTTAGGAATTCTAGGATCAATCATATAATTGAATCAACAATAGTAAATGAAACCGAATAAGTAAAGAATAAGTCCTTGATCAACCCCTATTTTCAATTGGTAGCACACTGTTATTTGTTTACTTGCTTTGTTTTATTTATTTTTTTCAATTTGTATTATTTAAATTTAATTCACATCAATTTTTGAATCCTTTAGATAAAGTTATGTTCGAATTGTTAGCTAGTGTATAATCCTCGTAGGAACAATAACCTTTTATGCTAAAAGTTGTGATCTATATAGTTACAGGTAGTGAGGGTTTTATTATTAAAATAAAACTTGTTGAACACTCACCAAGCTACTGAGGATTTGAGCCATTCTCTTAAAAAAGATGGAGACTGGAGTAATATATCTTTATTCTTAACTTGCTGTTGTATTAATGTTGGGTGTATTATTACCGTTTTACATTTTATTTTTGACAATATAGCCTTATACAATTACCTATTGCTGCCATTCTAAGCTTATTAATGAATTCATTTAATTTTCATGAAAAAAAAGAATAGTTCCTTTCCTTGTGTAAGTTTTTTTTGAAAATTTTCCTTTAGTAAACTTTTTTTCCTTTATATCTTTTGTTACATAAATTGATGCAGCTTTTAAGTTTGGTACTTCTTTATATAAAACCCTTTTAGATAATAAAGAATATTTTAAAAATTTTTAAAGTATATAAAAATTAATTAACACTAGCATTGGATCTAACTAACTAATATACAAAAAGAATTAATTAGCATTTATTTGGAGTATAGTGTTTGACACAATAAAAAATTACTCAATAACTTTAATTTTTTATAGTACATTATTGTCTTAAACATTTCGAAGACTATACAAAGCTCATTAAAGAACTCCTTGATCTAATTAAGCAGTTCCATTAAATGAAAAAAGTATTATGGCTTGATTAGTAATTAATGCTATATTGAAATCTTTCCAACTTCAAGATAATATTGTTTTAAGTAAAATATACCTTAACTAGGATTACTTCCAAAGTTAATTTCCTTATAATCTTAAACTTAAATATCAACTCATATATATAATAATTGATATCTTTAATACTTTACAAGTATAAGATATCTCAAATACTAAACATCTTTAGCACATTATCTATGTATTTATACTTAGAATAAGTAAACTTCTATATCTATCTTTATAAATTTGATTCCCAGAATTAAGTTCTCACCTTTTCATATATTGGATTATTATATAATTAACAATTGAAAATATAAATTTTTACTTTTTATGAGTAGTATCTGATCAGGTTGTTTGATGTGTGTAAGTTTTAATTAATTAACCTCGATAATCCACAAGTGCACGGTTTGTTCACGTAATACTTAAGGTGTCGATCCTACGAGGAGGGATGATCTAATCCTAAAATCTAAGGCCAGAATAATTTGCAAAATTCAAAATGTAACAGAACTAAAATGAGAATTTAATTCAATCACGCAATTCAATTCAAGAATCAATCATGAAAATATTAACAGTTTAGCAGTTGCAAAACACACTCAAGAATCAACCTAAAGGAATTATCAATTGAGAGAAAGGGAATTTTACCTATCTTTAATGCTAACTTAATCAATTATGAATTACTAGATTATTGGTTCTAGACGATCCTAGGGTCAATTACTTTCTCTAGAGTTATAACCATAAGTCCTAAATTATAAACCTTAATTAGATTATGGAAGTTACAACCTATCTAAAACCTAATTAGATCTGAATTTGTCTAATAAACTATCGGAAACCTATGCAAAATCTCCTTTCGCACAATTACCGATTTGATTTAATTCTTGTTCTATTAAATCACTTTAAACTTTCAAATTTTTAAATTAGTATTTCATTTAATACATATGACTGTATCATATAATGTCATTAGTAAGTCTAAAGAAATGTATGAATCATCCTTTTACGAATTGTTATTCCATCTAATATATCACATATATAAATTTAATAATTAAATATCATCATCATCCTTTCACCAATGGTTGACTTGGTTATTTTTCAACCAACAAGTTTCACAGGTTTTATATGATTCATAATCAAAATATATCACTTTATGATTCTCATCATGTTGATTTAACCAACATAGCATAAAAGGATTGTCTCGGTTATCCAAGTTTCTATTATTACAACTTACTCTTAACAAAAATCTCTTTTGATCCATCATGTACAAACTATTTGTGTAAACTTGGATCAACTAGTTTTGTTCAACAGTGTATTTCTTATCATGATTTGAACATTATAATAATGTTGAATATAAATTCAGTATCACATACTCAAAAAGCATGAATTAGAAATATATGTGGTTTTCCATCATATCGTGCATAGGTAAGAAAATTCGTGCAATTATTTTTTTTCTAATGAAAACAATTATCATACTATAGCAAAGCCTTTAATTGTAGTCCATATTTATTCTTTTATTAGTCTAAATTGAGTAAAACAATTTTATCAAGATACTATACCTTTCAGCTCTACTTCATGTAACCTTTTGCATCTTGCTATCATGATGTTAATATATATCTTACATATTGTCATCAAAGTTTATAATAAAAATGTCAAAACATTTTGTCATATATATGATTTTGACATATCTATAAAATTTTATAACCAAATCCTCAACAGAGATTGATAGAAAAATTGCATAATGGAGATACCACTTTTTGTCTAACTTTGAGAACTAATCTCAAATATAACCTATATCTAAGAGATTTGGTTCACTAATTTGGTATCACCTATACTAAACAAGGTAAATTCCACTTAGAACAAAATATAATTGTAAGAAAAGCAAGTAATTTTTTTGGAAAATAAGAAAAAAATACTTTGTTTTTCTTATAATTATATATTATGATTACCAAATAAGATCAAGAGTTTAATCTTATATTTGGTTACTTTCACTATTTTATTTGAAATAATAGCCCTAACTATTATTCAAAAAGATAATTCTAATCTCTCTACTGGACTAGGATCCTATTTAAATTTATTTGATATTAAGTTTGCTCAACAAATCAGTTAAACTTAAATTAAGTAGATAACAACTTTATCAATCATATCTCATGTGACTTCTAGATCTGTTTAGTGACATCTCTTACCAAAAACAAATCTTATATGTTATGAATAACACTACCTCTAAATTCGTGTGATTATGAGTCTGATCATCCAAATTACACAAGTTTAGTTAAGTAGAACTTGTTATTATAAGACTTAACATATTTGGGTTATAGCGACCTTAAGTTCACTTAATAAGTATAGAAATAAAGAGAACTCTAGTTTATTCTTATAATAAAGTAAAGCAACAATAATCTTGACTACTTTAACAAAAGTGTAATTGAAAATAATTTCAATAAATTACATTTCTTACTTTTTATAAAAAATTTTATAAGTAAGACATTCTATTCTAACCAGAAAAACTAGTTCTAATTTAATTAGAAATATTTTTTAATTAGAAAATTATTTTCTAGTATTAAAGAATCCACTTTAAAAGTTAAATAAATATTTTGAATTAATTAAGAAAGTCCTTATAGTATTTATTTAGAGATTGATTTCTTAATTAGTTACAAAATATTTCCTTAATAAATTAGAAAGCTATTTTCAAAAATATTAAAGAAACCTCAATTTTCTCAATTGCTAAATGAAAACGCATTTTTCATATTTAATCAACAAAAATATCTTTTCTAATAAATTAAGAAACTTATTATTCATAAATAAAGAAATAATTTCTAAACGGATAGATTGTAATTATCTAAATGTAACAATAAGTTTAATTTATCTCAATCTAATTAAAATAAATAACTTTTAATTAAGAAACACTTTTCTTAATTTTAAGAGGACTAATTAATTAATTTTAATCTAATTGAATTATAATTAATTTTATTTTAAGAAACTTTTCTAAAGTTTAAATATGCATCAATTTAATTACTAGTCTTAATCATATTAAGAAAAATAATTGCTTTAATTTTGAATTTGATTTTAAGAATTAAAATTTTTAAAATTTTGTTTGGTATAAAATTTAATTTATTCAAGTTTGGAATACATTATTTCATACTTGAAAACAATTTTATTATGATTACATTAATTCTATTCCCAAACAACTTTTATTCTTTACCAGGAATAACTTATTCAGTTTAAGTCAAACTTAAACTTATTACCAAACAAGTCTTATTCTAGGATATCTTCACACCAAAACAGACCCTATTATACTCTTGTTCCGAAACACTCTTACTATAGGTCTATGATACCCTTTTCCTTGTTGCCAAACAATCCCTATTCTAACCCTAGAATAGGTTTATCCCCGGTTTCAATTACATTTCATCTTCCTTGATGGAAAAAAAAAACCTAAAACCTAACAAGAAACTCAAAACGCCAACGAGTATGAACCATCACAGGTCCACTATAGACGCTGCTGCCAGTGGTCTTCTTCTACTCTCCGGCGAGATCGCACCACAAGATCAGTCATGACTGCACTTGCTGCCACTGGCAGTCGCCTTCTCCTACGTCGCCGCCAGCTTAACGCTAATGTGTTTGTTGCATTCATCGTCGTCACCTTGAAGCCCTCACACAACCAAACCCATAAGCAGTAGCCATGACAACACGCAACACACAAGCAACAAAAATGTATAACCTCACCATTCAAGCATCTCATGCCTGAGCTCCGTATTGTAGAAACGGCTAGAAGCTCCACAATAGCAATAACACAAAAATTGTCAGTAATAACAAATAAATTATAAAATTCTATTTATAATATATTTTAGACATTTTAATAATCTAGTTGAAACAAACTTTTAATTCAATTATAAAATTCTAATTATAATTAAATATCAATATAATTATGTCTAAATAAAACTTAATATTTTATATTAGTCCATATTTATTAAATATCTCATATTTAATCATATTATAATCAATTCCAACTTGATTTAAAACATCTTTTCTTTCTTTAATTCATTATGTGATTCATTAGGTTCCTAAATATATTAGTATTGGATATAAATTATACTCCCAGATCATATTTAGGATTAGATAAATTTAACTCTTTTAATTTATCTTTAATTATGTAATCAAACAATTTATATTCATAGTCAAGATTGGCATCTGACAATGTATCTTGACCATACAAATATTTAGAAATATCGATGTGATTTTGACTAATCTTTTTGTGCATGATTTTTCATATAATTCAATATTTCATATAATGTTTCAATTAGATATAAAGCATATAATTAATATTTACTTTATTTAAGTCTAATCATATTAATCCCCCACTATTGGTAATTGATTCAGTCGATGATTTTTGAAAATTATCTTGAAAGTATCATTCCACTTTGCTAAATAATTTCTCGAGTCAATACTAATTGAGAACAATGAAATATTCTCCTTAATTACTATGAATCTTATATTAATTCTATATATTCATACTATATTCAATAACTACCAACTTAACTATCCTTGATTATAATATGTTATAAGTAGCATCAAAATATAACAATCTTTATATAAGATATTTTGGTATTTTTTGGTAGATAAAAAACTTATTGGTCCAAAAAAATCTCTAAAGATCACGGGATCATAAGTGGATCTACAGATGATCTAGGAAGAATGTTACATGACAACCGCTACGCAGGCTTGTGAAAACTTTAAAACTGCGAAATGACAGAAGTTAAAGTCTTAAACATGCTCTTTCCCACTCATCGCAGAATGCTTAAGGTTTTTAATGTCATTTATTAAAGCGTAGTTATCGTTGAAGATACTAAGAAAAATGCCTTCTACACGAACAGCACGAGGGAAGACCAAAAACTTATTTTGACGATGTTACGAAAACATGAGCTGCATGGACGGAAGAAGAAGAAAATAGGAACGACGTCGAATATGATATGCTATGAATAAGCAAAACGCAGCGGAGGAAGTTACAGACGCAGCTATGACTCACGTGACAGTAGTCTAGAATATTCCAAGAATTGTATGTGCACCTGTTTGGTTGAGCTTTTAGAGGGTGAAAAAGCAATTTTTTTCACCTCAAAAGCTATTTTGAAAAAAATTGAGTGTTTGGTCGTAAAATTCAAAAGCACTTTTTAAATAGAAATAGCTTTTTTAGAAGCTAAAATACAGCTTTTTAAGAAGCTCAAAT
>JANIIA010000009.1:42289194-42326842 GCA_027478495.1 Erythroxylum alaternifolium
AAACCTATCTTTCTCCATTAAACCTAAATTTGACAGCATTCACACAATTCAATCATTCCATAAATTCAATTCTATCAAAACATCATAAATTACCTAAACAAGCATTCAATTCTTTCTTTAACTTCCAATACACTAATCATCCATCTTCTAACACATATATGCCCAAATCATGCAAGATATAAATTCATGCAATTCATGCATGTTATCATACTATTTATGCATGGAATTCTTATTCAAGAACATAGAAGAACACAAACTTACCAATTACACTTTAATATCTCCAATTCTTGAAATCTTCACAATTTTTCTAACTTTGCTCCCTCACACTCACGGCTTCATCTTCAACTTAATGAAGGGGTGGAAGTTTTGGTGTTTAGTGAATCAAAGAAGGGTAGGTATGGTGTTGGAGAGTGGAAGAGAGAAGAAGAAATGAGAAAAATTCATGAAGAAACCAAGAAGAAGTCATATTCGGATGGGAGGGTAAAAGACTTGAAAATTTTCACTTTTTAAACACTTCAAATGAAGAAACAAATAAGAAGACACAAGAAGGTTGGCTAAGAGTCGTGCATGACTCATTAAAAGAAAGTGATTTATTAATGAAAAAAAAAGCTAGGGTTGTGACACTTGTCACACCCTCATTGGCTACTTCATTTTCTTCCCAATTCATTTCAATTTCTCTCCAATTTCCAATGGCTAACTTCCAAAAATTCTTAATTTCATCTATCTAAGTTTCCAGTGCCATTGGACAACAATTTCGCTACTGGATGACCCCTAATCTGTCACTTGAGAATTTTCCGGGTCCGGAAACAGTTCCGAAAAATTCCCAGAAAATTTCTATAATTCTCTAAAAATCACAAAACCCTAATGATCCTCTCCAAATTCCAATTTTTCACTCACAAAACATATTTGCAAATTTCCCATTTATTCACACTTATACCGGGAAAATTGTCATGAATGCATGTACAATAAATTTTTATGTGCACATATCGCTGTTCACAAATGCATGAGCATGAGATGTGTTTTCCTAATTTCTCTGATTTACCACACTTGGACCCGTTTCTCTGGTCCGACCCGTTCTATGAAAACGGGATGTTACAAAAGCTCTACTAACAAAAGCTCTACTGATATAAGCTCATCCAAACAGGCACATAGTCGTTGTAACATAATGAAAAAGGCATGCAATCAGTGAATGGAAATCTGAATCTTCTCTCTCTCTCTCTTTCTCTCTCTCTATATTCAGTGTGAGGGTGTGACGCATCTGTGAAGTGTGAGTGGGTGTGAGCGTAATTTCATAACAGACATAATTATGGTCCTTCCCTACGGTTTAGAGCACAATTCTGATTTAGAAATGAATTCATACACCTTCAACATGCTAATTTAAGCCAGGCTATACTTGCCTTGGATGTTGAACTTATATTGTATGTGCTGCGAGACTGCTTCCTATTATTATCCCAGTTAATGCTAGACGGAAATTTCCTGAAAATTTGATAAACTGCGTGAAAGACAATATCTAATCTTATTTGTTGAGACAATGAGAAGAATTTATATTTGGCATGACAACAACATTTAAGTAAATTTAGTTAGTGTTTATCATAGTGGGACAGCTCCTAGAAAAACAAGCAAGAAGCTTTATGTGATAGAATGTGATCTTTCAAACCAATCTTACTGGAGTGGCCGGTATCATTGGAGATTATGATAATGAATTTTTGCTTGGGTGTGGAATCGACATCATCTCGAATTCCTTGGAACTAGATATGCTTATCCAAGGTAACACACAGAGCAGCATATCATAGCAATAATTGATCATGTAACTTCCGTCCCGTGTGCCAACTGCTTAACTGGAACCTGTTTTCCTTCCCTCCAGCCGAATGGGTAAATTCTCTCTGAGAAATGCGCTTCATTATAAGTCAAACCCCAATCATTTTCTAGTTTGGACAAAAATCATTTGCGGCTGAGCAAAGCAGGACACGTCAGCTGCATCTCCTAAAAAATATCACTAGGAAGTTGGAAAGCAAGACTTTTTTTTAACTCAGTTTCTTGTCGGAGCAGAACAGAGCGTAGGAAGCAAACAGATGGAGTCTTTCGTTTACAAAGATCCTAAAGCCCCCATAGAAGATCGTGTTAAAGATCTTCTTTCAAGAATGACTTTGAAAGAGAAGGTTGCCCAGATGGCTCAAATTGATCGCCATGTCGCTTCTCCCTACTACCTTAGAGACCTCGCCGTTGGTACCCGTCTTAAGCTCTCTTAGACACAAATTCATGTTCTCTTATGATTCATCATGAAAAGTACGTAAATTGGCACTTGTGGATCGTAATGAAATGTGTTCTCATTTTGGGAGAATGACCAACGTATCTTATGACCATGGTTTCTTCCTTTCTTTTCTTTTTAGGTCAACTATGACCATGGTTTCTTGTCTGATTTACTAACTAAAATAGTTTCTAATTTTTGTATGTTTTTGGCTGTTATACAACATGTGGAACTTTTGATCTTCTAAGCGTTTCTTTTGTGGTTGGTTTACAGGGAGTGTGCTCAGTGTTGGGGGTAGTTCACCTTTCCAAAACGCCTTGTCCTCAGATTGGGCAGATATGGTGGATGCGTTCCAGAAAATAGCACTCGATTCACGACTTGGCATACCAATCATATACGGGGCTGATGCTGTTCATGGAAACAATAATGTCTATGGTGCTACCATATTTCCTCACAATGTTGGCCTTGGAGCTTCACGGTGAGTTTGCTAATGCCCTTTCCTTTTCCAGAGTTTTGACCATTATATCATAAATGGTGTCATTTTTAGCTGTTGCTACTAGCTCTAATGCTCAAAGTCAAATGTGATATAGAGATGTAGATTTGACAAGAAGAATAAGTGTTGCAACAGCTCTTGAAGTTAGGGCAAGTGGCATTCATTATACTTTTGCTCCCTGTGTTGCAGTAAGTTGTTACAGATCTAACTGGGCACTATTTTAAAGTTTTTTTTATACTGGAACCCGTGGTATAATATAAATCTAATATCTGGTTGTGCAATTTGCTTTCATCAATTACAGGTATGTAAAGATCCTCGGTGGGGAAGATGCTATGAGAGTTTCAGTGAGGACACCACCATAGTGAGAAGGATGACCTCCAGTGTCATAGGGTTGCAGGGACAGCCACCTGAAGGACATTCCCATGGTTATCCATTCGTAGGAGGAAGGTTAGGTTAAAATTACACATTGTTAGTTTTTCTGTTGCAATGCCAATGTTTTGTATTTAATGATTCCAATGCTTTGAATAAGAATTTCTTTCTCATAATGACTCCAAAAAAGTTCAATAATGAAAGCCCAAATATTGGGAGAAAATGAAAAACCAGGCCTTTGTCTGCCTTTAACCCAATGTTGGTAGTTGGAAATCTGACGTTTTTGTACTGTTGATTCTGGAGACATTTCCAATTTTCATTCCAGTTTCTGCCCTAAGTTTTCATGCTCTTCCTTGCACCTTTATTGAGCTTTTGCATTCGGTTCTATGTTGAGCATGCAATTGTATCCTAAGTTATCAGGTTTATTTTTGCGTTCCTTATGTTCATATCCTTAAGTTATTATTATTTCATTACAGAAACAAGGTTATTGCCTGTGCTAAACATTTTGTTGGAGATGGGGGTACAGAAAAAGGTAAAAATGAGGGGAACACTCTGTTGACATATGAAGATCTAGAAAGGATCCACATGGCACCTTATCTAGATTGCATTGCCCTTGGTGTTTCCACCATTATGGCATCTTATTCTAGTTGGAACGGAGATCGACTGCATGGTCACCGCTATCTCCTGACTGAAGTTCTTAAAAATGAGTTGGGCTTCAAGGTAAATACATCCTTTCCTCTTTAAGTATCCTGACATTCCTGATGCTGCCAAAGATAATGTCATCTTTGGTTGGTTATTTCAAATCTTAATCTCCAAATTATCTTTCTGACCACTAGTCCTAATAATTCTTAGTGGTTTGATATTTTGATTGATTATGATTAATCATTCTATAATCTTCTCTTTCTTTTTGGATAGTGGAAGGGATCTATTCTGAAACGCAGAATATTTTATAAACTCTGATTATAAATAGTGTTATTGATTTATGCACATTTGAGCCTTTGTTGAAGTGTCATTATGTTGCAGGGCTTTGTAATAACTGATTGGGAAGGACTAGAGCTGCTTAGCCAGCCACAAGGCTCAAACTATCGCCAATGTGTTTCCTCTGCAGTTAATGCTGGAATTGACATGGTAGAACTTTCACTCTTTAACTTGTCAGGTTATGTTTTATTTCAGGCTGTGACTTCTGACTGAAATTATGCAGGTGATGGTGGGTCGTAAATATAAAGAATTTTTGGAAGACCTTCTATTTTTGGCAGAATCAGGGGAGATACCAATATCCAGAATAAATGATGCTGTTGAGCGAATACTGAGAGTGAAGTTTGTTGCTGGTCTTTTCGAACATCCCTTTTCTGATAGATCTTTGCTGGACTTGGTTGGTTGCAAAGTAAGTGTCAAAGAAATTATAGCACGTGTTTTGCATTAGCTCGTCCATTCTTTAGGATGAACTAGTTTCTCTATTTGCAACATGTTTCTTTTTTAAAGTGTTATGTGAATATATCCACCACCCCTGGTAACATAATTCCAGGAGTCCCTGAAAATAAGTTGCTTGTGGAATAATAACAAGGGGCTTTAAGCAATTATGTATTCTTTTTATGATGACGACAAATGTCCATAATAGATGTTGTTTGACGTTGTTTGACAATTTAAACAGGCACATAGAAAATTAGCAAGGGAAGCAGTTCGCAAGTCCTTGGTGCTGTTAAAAAATGGGAAGGATCCAAGTAAACCCTTTTTGCCATTAGATAAGAAGGCTAAGAAAATTCTGGTTGCTGGATCACACGCAGATGATTTGGGATATCAGTGTGGAGGATGGACCATAACTTGGGTTGGACTCGGTGGCAGAATAACCATTGGTATGTGTTATAATGACCAACTACACACATCAAAGTTACACATTATTGGCATTTTAAACTTTTCACTCCTCATGAGATCATGTATACGTCAACCTATCCATCAAGCGTCACTCTGTTATCCGCTTGTTTTTGTACATGAGCGCACAAACTCGTCTTTTCTTCATACTTATTCCAAAATGCATAAGACTTACCTATGCATGTGTATGTATATGTATATGTTAATTTATATAAGTTAATTTTACAGTTACATAGCTGAACCCTTATCTCCTTCCCTTCAACAATTATCCCCTTCAATCCTTGGTTCAATTCCAGTCTAGTCTGTACAAAATGTGGCTTACGCTTTTGCCATAATTTCTGTTTAGGGACAACCATTTTGGAGGCCGTTCAAAAAGTAGTGGGGGAGAAAACAGAAGTGATTTATGAGAAATATCCATCTGCAGAAACCTTAGCAAGACAAGATTTTTCTTTTGCTATAGTAGCTGTTGGTGAAGAGCCGTATGCTGAATCCACAGGCGATAATCCAGATCTTCTGATACCCTTCAATGGAACTGATTTAATATGCTCAGTTGCTGATAGGATACCCACACTGGCAATTATGATATCAGGAAGACCTTTAGTTTTGGAGGCAAGACTTTTGGAGAAGATAGAAGCTTTTGTTGCTGCATGGTTGCCTGGAACTGAAGTAGAGGGAATTACAGATGTTATCTTTGGAGATCATGATTTTGAGGGGCGACTGCCAGTGACATGGTTTAGAGAGGTGAAGCAGCTTCCAATTAATAATGGAGATAATTCATATGATCCTTTATTTCCCTTTGGCTTTGGGTTGACATACGACAAGGAGAACTCTCGTGACTAAATCAGGGCTATATTTGAGGTAATAAATGGCTGATCTATCTGTAAATTATAGTGCTCTTTAATCCCCGTAAACATCAAAAGTGTGTATTGTTCTACCATAACAAAGGTCAAATTATCCACTCATAAGATCAAATTACCAAATAATTGTATTAGTCTATCAGAAAACGAGTTCAGAAAACAATGAACTGCAGTATCTTATGCACACCCAAGTTGATCCTACCAACATTGTTGATTATGTACTATGTACTATTTTCTTCTACGTTAAGATGCTTCAAGCTTCTCTGCTAAACTTTCAGAAAAGAGAGAGAGAAAACAAAGAAAAGAATGAATGAATGAATGAGATGGATGATTAAGGGACTGACAATAGTTCTGTGAAAGCTTCACCGTCTGCAGTAATGGGTTGTATTTTTCAGTGAAACAGTGGCAAAAGAGAAGAATCGGAATATAGCTTTAAAACAAGAGAGGCATCAAATTAGCCGAAAGTGCAAAGGCTTTGTTAGAGTGGATATCGTAACAATTTTATGTTAATCCAGCCAAGAATAAAGTGAACAAGGCTCTTTTCCATGCAACTTGAAAAGCCTTCTTTTAAAAAAGAAGTTGATTCATTTTGTCATTTACCCTTATTAAAGTTGATTGGGATTGCTCCCCGTGTACAAAATTTTCTCTTAAAGAAAAAGGAATAACCTTTCTGATCATGTTGCCGATCACGTTGCCCTATGTTCTTTGCTTAACGAGTGGGACTGGATATTCTCTGCGCAAAGTGGAAGGCATAATTGCTAGTGATTTCATTTATGAAAGATGCAGTCAAGCCCGTAGTTAGAAGTTATCAGGGAAAGTAGAAATGACGACAACAATAGTGTACAAGTTCTGTTTCTATGACTGTGTTTTTGGGTTATTAACTAATAAGAAAACCAACTATTGAAGATGGAGTTTATTCAAATTCCTCCTACACATATATTGTACCTTATATGTATTAGATAAAGGGGTTTCATTTTTCAATTGTCTTTTATAATAGTTAATCTAAATTGAAATTGATCTGTAGGTCCACAGACAAATAAGTATTAGAGTACTAACTAAGTTATATAAATTTATTAACCTATTAAAACACTCATTAATGAATAAAAAACTAATGATTTTTTATTAAAATATATTATATTTTATAGTGGAAGAAATGTTATTTGTCTTATTACCACTCCTTTTTTTATAATGAATCTTTTGTTTCTTTTTATAATCATTAAAATATAAATGTTAATCTTGAAAATGTATTCTAACTCTCATGATTTAGACTAAGATTTGGTGCCCCTTATTAAGTCATCAACTATTTATGGGTCAGGCTGGTAGAAACCATCATGAAATTTCATTCCCAATTTGGCTTTTGCAGGCTAAGAGCATGATCTAATACTTCTTTATAAGGTCCAAATTTTGTTTTAATAGAGTTTTATGCTCTTGTTAGATATAAAGCAAGATATTATCGATGTAAATTAAAGAACTCAATAGAATATAGTCATAAATCCTCATCATGGCTCTTTGAAACAGTAATGGGGCGACTTTTAGCCCGAATGACATTACTGTCCACTGGAACTGGGTATTAGGAATCCAAAATGTTGTCTTATGTCGATCCTTTGGGTCAATATCCAATTACCAAAATTTTACTTTTAAATCAAACTTCGAGAATATTTTTACCTCCTACAGAAATAACACTTATGTATTTATTTTGGGCAGAGAAAACTTGTCATCTTGAAGAAAACTATTCAGAGTTTCGTAATCAATAACTATCCTATTCATTCCTTTGTTTTTTCTACTCTTTTTTCCACATAAAAGGCTTGACATGCTTAATCTGATTTTGTCCATTCGATTGGTCTTTGTTTCAAAAGTATAGCACACTCCTTTTGTCAATCTTCAAGTCCTCTAGATTCATTTTCGAATAAGTTGCTTTTTTTGAATTAATGTCTTTATTCCTTTTAAATGGAAATTGAACACAAAATTCTGAATTTTGTCATAGTGGATGTGGATGATTAAATTGATAATGAATTTTTGGGGAACATTGTAAGAGTTGATCCCTTATATCTTCATACCTAGTAGGAAGATGTTGTAGCTCAAAGATGATGCAATCTTTAGTGTACATATAAAAATCTTATTTATAACGAATTCCTTTGTGGCAAGATTTGTAACTTCTCTGCTAAAAAATAAACATCCATCCCAATAAGGATGTCAGGACCACGAAGATTGCTTCCTAATATTTTTGTCCAAACTAGACAACTCAGGAACAATTTCATCCCAATCCTTCTTTTCATGATAAGGTATATCTTAAATGATTTTCCGTTAGCTGCAATAAAGTATTCTTCATCAAGTTGCCATTTTTCTATAGGAAGAATATGTGGTTTCATAACACTTCGATAAGAGCCTGTACCTATATAACAAATAGTTATGATTGGTCTGTGACACTTCTCGAGAAGCAACTGGAGTTTGACTTATGGTCATGTTATTATTGACTTCCTTGGCTCTAGTTTCAAATAAGACTTCTTCATT
Source organism: Erythroxylum alaternifolium (assembly GCA_027478495.1). Classification (NCBI taxonomy): domain Eukaryota; kingdom Viridiplantae; phylum Streptophyta; class Magnoliopsida; order Malpighiales; family Erythroxylaceae; genus Erythroxylum; species Erythroxylum alaternifolium. Next base: position 42,297,542 of record JANIIA010000009.1, read on the forward strand.
ATGTACATTGGCTATTCATCTTCTTCATTAAGAGAAGAGGCTTCATCATCAGTAGATTCACAAGCAAGTAGTGCAAACAATGTCTCTTCATCTTCACTGGACTGTTCTTCAAAAAGAGACTCAATGTTCTCATCATCTCTTATGGGCATCAGCCTCAATGGAATGCAAGATCTTAATATCCTTTTTGTCTTTTTAGGGCATATTTTTGCATAATGACTTGGTTGTCCATAAAAGTAACATCTGTCCGACTTTCTAGTTTTAGAAGCACATCATTTGAAGAATTTTATCCTCTTTTCTTTCTCTCTATCGAAAGGGTAAACTCGAAATGACTTTCATCTAAAGTGTTTCTCCTTCTTTGTGTTGCATTTACATTACCCTGTCTTTGCATTTGATCTTTAAGTAAGGCCTTTTGTAAGCTTGTTTGAGTTGAGGTCCACCTTTTAGCATAGCTTTGAAAAAGTTATGTGTTCACACAATTTGTCCAGCATCACCAAAGCTAGTTGGTAGATTTCTCCAAAAGGGATTTTATATATGCCTTTGTAAAGAGAATTAATTGTTCTTTGTAATTTTGGTTGTAGCTCATCAGGAAGGGAGGCAATAAATGTGTATTGAAGATTAACATCATTGAAGTCATTAATCATATAGTATTTTTTATACTTTCTTTGGAAATGTTTCTATAAATCATTCCTGTTCATAAAGCAACACTTCATTTCAAAGTACTCATGTTTGTTTTTGTCGATCAATGAGCTAGAAATCTCCGATGAATTCTTTATGAATCATTCCTAACAAGGAATTGTCCTTTTATAGTTATATGACTTGCATGTGTCTGTATTCACCCGAGCTTTGGAACCATTCTCTTAATGTTCCCGTTATTCTGGAGACAAGTTCTCAAGATCTCTTTAAGAGAAACGTCTAGTCTTGTCATTTGTAGATTTATCCAGGTACTAAGTTCATGTAGTCGATCTCTCCATTTTATAATTAGGATATCATCAAAAGTAAACTATGGTCCTAAAGTAGGTTTATAGGTAGGAGTTTCTTATGGTCTAATTGGTTCAGTCATTTACTTACCATCTTTAACCTTTGGTTCAACTTTTCTATGTAGTTGAGAAGAGTGTGAAACAACCATCTTCATTTGAGATATTTGAGTGAGATTTGCAAGTTGTTTAGAGCTTTCAGATATTTCTATAAAAGAATCATAATTGTGGCTTTTATTTTGACTTTTAAAGTTATCTGGAGCTGGTTGAAGGTTCACTATGAATTCTTGGGTTGTCATGGGTTCCTTTCTTATTTCCATATTTAGGGAAGGTGTTTTCCAAGATGGAAAAGTAGGCGGTGTTTGATTTGTGAAGGTTTAGAAGCATATGAAGTTGATGAAATGTCTTTTGCTATCAAGTTTAGGTTAAAAGGTTTGGATGATTCTGGAAGCATTTTTCTTAACAACAAATAAGACATTCTGAAGACCTTTTGATAGTATGTAGCTTCAAGATATGATAGAGTGTTATAAGTAAGTTGTACAATTGGAAATGTTGAGGGATGTGGTTTATATATTGCTCTGGATTGTTCTTTATCCATGTCTAACTCAAATCTTTTAAGTTCTTGTCAAATTTTTTGTAGTTCTCTTTCCTTCTTAGAGAAGTATGGTTCATAATAATGTTGTTCAATATATCTTCTCAATTTAGAATCAAGTTGTGCATCTTGATTGAGTAGTCATTGATGTAATTGTCACACTTAGAGAGATACAGCATCATCCTTTGAATTTAATACTTATGTTTGTTAAGATAGCCATCAAGCTTTGAATCAATTTGACAAAGGGCATTGTTTTGTGCTACAGTATTTGTGTCTATCAGTTTAGCACTTCTTGTGTTGGAGAAACAGGTACAAGATTTCTTTCTGGATTGATACCTGTCGATCGTGAGTGTGGTCTCATAGATACCCCAGTTGTCTTATTGATCTGAGCTTCCAAACATAGAAAATCTTCCTCCCATGATTCTCATCATCATACACGATAATGGTTATGGGATCTCCTTAGGGAATGGAGAAATCATTGGCACAAAGCATTTTGGTTGGATCCAATGTTCCTTTTTGACTACTTTCAATAGTTCATAGATATCCTTTGGTCTAAGCTTAAGATTCTTAAGACCAAACCAAAGTCTCGAGTCGTAATCATCTTTATCATGTTTAGGTTGGATCTTCTTTAATTTTGGCACTTAGATCTTACCTTGGACTTTCTACTGGGCTCTTATCTCAATCGTGGAACATAATCTTCATCTTTACTATCAAAATAGTCATCCATCCAACATTCGTAATTTAAGTCACACATAGATGGATCTACATAGGTAAGATTACATTGACTAGTTGATGTTTCAATAATGAAGATTCTACCTCTGTTCTTACTTTCGTAGATTAGCCTACGAGTGAAAAAGGTGAACATAAGCTAGCACAAGGTGATAACAATTAAAAGCAACCTAATGGTGATGATTCATATGAGATGCATCATGTGGATGACGAAGGAGAAGTCAATAAACATAAAAAGTAGGGGGAGAAACTTGTTCAAATGATGGAAGATGTCTAACTTCGAATGTCAACAAGAGAAAAAAAGCCTTCAAGAAAATACTATAGTTTAAGAAAATACTATAGTTCATAATATCTCTTAGTCACTACTAAGGGGGAGTTAAAGAGTTTTCAAGAAGTGTAGCAACTCAAAGATAAAGATTCTTGACTCAAGGAAATGTAAGAGGATATGGACTCATTAAAGAAGAATGAGACCTATGAATTAGGGAAGCTTCCCAAAAATAAGAAAGCTGTAAAGAATACAATAAAAGAAAATTTAGTTTTAGCAATAGAAATTACTTACAAACAATAAAGATTTTCTATCATCAAACAAATTTGGCAATGAAAATTACCGACGGAAAGACTCATCGGAGAAGCGGTTGTAGGTAAAAGTTAGCGACGAATATTTCGAATTCGTCGCAAATTTAGCGACATAATTTTATAATTCTTTCAAGAAATTTAGCGACGAAACACTCTAATTCTGTCCTAAATTTAACGACAGAGTTTTGCAATTTTGTTGGAAAATTTAACAACCGTAATTTTTTGTCCATTGGTAAATATACTTATGGACTATTCTTATTCCGTCGGTAACTTATGCCTACGGACAAACAATGTTCGTCGCCAAATTTCCCACAGAAAATGTCATTCCGTCAGTAATTTACCTATGGAATATATCATTCCGTCAGTAATTTACTTGGGATGATTTCAACCACCATTTCTCACTTCCTTCCCAAGTTTTCTGTTAATAACCTTTTGATTTTTTTCTACATTTAATTTCTCTAAATAATAAGTTGATTGATAATATAAAGTAAAAATTATCCTGATTGTTAATATATAATAAAAAATTATAATGTACAACAATAAGTATCTTGAAAATAACTGTAAATTAAGAATTCATACAAAATTACTTAAAAGTAGCAAAACATCTACATTCACTTATCCATCTAAGCTATGCAGTTAGTGAAGGCGGATGCTCTGATCACTGTGTTGAGGTGATGCTCCTCCCCTTCAACTCATCCATCTCATTACGAAACTGGGTTGTGTACTCCATCGACTATTGCAACTGATTTTTTTAGTCTCTCTACTGTGCTCTCAAGCTAAACGACTCTCTTATTTAATGTGAACCACCTACTAGATCCAGCTGTAGTAGATGTGGAGGATTGCAAAAAGAGCCGAAAATCATTCCACAGTAGTCCTACCACCCATTGCATCAAGATATTTCTAACTCTCATCAACAATTTTAGAGTGTTGAGACTATTGTTGAATGCTTTTAGTTGCGTGTCGTAACACTACACAAAATAAACTAGACCTACTACTATAACAGTGGTGAGTCTAGGTCGATCCCACAGAGAGTATTCAGTTAGGATTTGTTATGAAAATAATTGGTGTTTAAGTTTTGGGGGGTTTGTTTGGTTTGAAGTGATAAAATAAAAACAAAACTAACTAACAAAAGCAAATTAAAGAAAACATGCAAAAATGATAAAAGTGGTGAATTCGTGAGGGATCCAATTCTTTAGTTCAATCTTAGCCTATACCCAAATAAACATATTTCAATGATTTGTTGTCTCAAACCTCTCCTTAAAAATATTAATCTTGGATTAATATATTAACCTTATTCCCTTCGATATTGTTTAATTAAGATACGATCGTTAATTAAACCTAACTAGCGAATAACCTCGGATACGATCTCTAAATTCAATCGGGTAGTAGCATTACGAATTAGAATAATCGATTAATCAAGGCAACAACCACATAGAATGAATCATTTAACCTAGGTATGTTATCCATAATAATTACGAGCCATTAGTTGCTACAAATAAATTTCAATATAACAATTATAGATTATATTGAAATTCTAGCTATGGGTTTACACATAAACAATCGAACAATAACGAGAATATGATCATTCATACATAAAACCCAAATCTATACGCATAGGATAATACAATCAATTTATAAAGAGAGAAAAAAAACAACAAATACAAGGAGAAATACACTTAACCGAGTCATCGGCATTGATGTCACCTCTAAATCGGTGTCGGGACGTCTAGCCTTCATCTTCTCTATGGGTATCCAAGCTTCAGACAAGAACACCTTTGTTTCCATGGAAAATCGAAGAGAAATAATCATTAAGAAACTGTTGTTCAATTTTGTCTCCCTTTTTGTTATTCCTCCTTGAAAACCAAAGAGAAATTGAAGATGAATGGCGTCAATGGAGGTTCCTCTCTGCTATTTTTGTTCTAACCGACCTTCCTCTCTTTGGTCTAGCCCTTACATCATCTTTTTAAAACTGAAGAGAACAACCCTACTGTCTCCTTGTCAAAAATCGAGAGAACAGCCCCCCCAAACAAAGACACACATTGTTGTCACCATCAATTTTCTTTTCATATGAAAAATCTAGGATTAAATGGTGAGTTGTCCATTGTCACACTTGTCTTCACTGAAAACTCCCATTCATTTTATCAACCCATTACTTTAGTTATTTCTCTCCACCCACTTTCGATTGTTTCAGCCCACATAACCTTTGTTTTATTCTTTAATATGCAACCTTCACACACTCACAATTTTTACTCCAGCTGACCACACTACTCACCTTTTTATCTTTTAAAGCTAGGTTTTCTAATGAGATAAATGGACAGCTGGCCTTTTCATGATGTATGTCGTGTTTCACCTGCTATAATCCATGGTTGCTGTAACATTTTTAATATTACAGCCATCACACATGCATTTCCTTTATACCTTAAAAAGTTAAGTTAAAAAGAATGTGCAACTAGGTTAAATGGACAGTTGTCCATTTAATTATATGATGTTCATTTTTTTTATGCTCTTTCTTGTCTCTTCTTCTTGCTCCATGAAGACAAGTAAGTGTGCATTTTTATAAACGGACCAAATGTAGTGCTTTCGACTCACTTTAGCTCTTCCACTTTCAAATTGTGCCTAAAACCACATACGAGTCAAAGTGAATATCTTAAGCAATTTCATGTCATTAATCGCTAAATGTTATATAATAATTATAAAATCAATTAATCACATGTCAATTTTCTTGTATTTGGTCCTATCATTATAATTGTTTATGTTAATAAGTGATAATTTTAAGAATTAATATTAAAATATAAATTTTACATCAATTAAGTTCTTTGCATCGGGTGTTGACGAAGGTCACACTATCTTGCTTCTTTATATGGGTGTGCAAAAAGAGCTGACATAGTATAGGCTTCTTGCCCATATACTTTTCCTACATCAGAATAAAGTATTATTAGTAAGCTACAATTTACAAAAATTTTGGCAATGTTTTCTTTATTTTTATAATATTTACCCCCTATTGAACGAAAAAATTTACTCAATAACACAACCATTAATAGCACCAAATGTTTATAACATTATTATTCTCCATAATACAAATATTTTTGCATTCTAAATTTCATACATCAAAGTATGAAAATCAAAATATAAGTGTAAAGTTTAGATACTTACAAGTTTCTCTGTATGCTCCTAATGGATCATAGATCCTCCAGTGTGTACGGGTAGACTCTCTCCCTCTGGTTCTCCACGTCTATTTGTAAAATTGTGCTCTGAAATGGACATTGCCTCGAGTGATGCCCAATACTGCTGCTAACGAGTCCATATTTCTTCAGATATATAAGGAGGTTGTACACCATTTTTGTGTATTGAAACAAAAAAGTCTCTATAACATGCACGAGCTTGCCTCTCCCATACATTATAAATTACAACATCAAATTTTGAATCCAAAAAATATTCTTTCGGAAAAAAAGCATACTATAAGTACTTATAAACTACAATATTTATCTAATTAATGTATAAAATTAGCTAAAATAAAAAAGATTAAGGAATATATTATTTGTACCTCAAACTCTTGATAATAAAAATCCTCTGTCGACTGAGAAATATTCTTCCATATATAACCCTCAAGATTTATCTTCTCCTTGAACTTGGATGAGATATTTCTGAAGCACGTTCTAGGCGAAACTAGCCTAATATATAAGCTATTTTAAATCATTTTCAAATTAAAAACTATAACTTTAGTATAAACTTATTGTGTTATCATATATTACAAAACTTTTAGAATTTCACTCACAGATTGTTGAGAATTGTGAAATAAGTTCTTCCATCAACTCCTTTAGCTCCAAGTTAGAGGCCACCTCCCATATCAGCAACGTTTACCCCTAATATCACTATCGGTATAAGGATGGTGGATGGTGTAGCAAGGCTACTGGATGGTGTAGTAGCAGGGTGTAGTAGCAGGTACAAAAGGTGATTGTACATGGACTGTAGGTTGGAAAGGTGATGTCTCATCTAGATGTGCAGTAGCTGGACTTACAACACTTAATTCTGTAGCATCTATAGAATGTGATCCTTCACCTGGACCTGCACTGGGTCGTCAAAATGATGGCAACCTGACCCTTGGCTGCATCATTTCCTGTTTTCGCTTTTGTGGCATATTTTTAGTCTAAAATTCACATTTTATTGAATATTCCAGTCGTAGAACATTATAAATTAAATATATAACAATATATTGTTGATGCATTAATAAATTTATTCATATAATATTCTATTACAAATACAAATTAATGATTATCATCACTTAATTGTAAATTAAAATCATCATCTTTTTTTTCTGATGAATTAGAATCAAACTTAGGCTCCTCTTCAAATCTCTCGTCCTCCTCATCCTCTCCAGATGAAATTTTAACATATTCATTATTTCGATCATTCAAAGGTTCATTATCATTCACATGTTCATTCTTGTCATATGTTACATATGCATTTATTTCATAAACATCTTCCTAAAACGCTTCACTTTCAATTCTCTTATTTTCTCCTTTTCCATGTAATTCAAAAACACCTTTAGGTTTTACTTTGCTAACTGTAAGCTAGGAAAAGGGACATAATACATTTGAATCGCTTGCATCGCGAACACGAAAGGTTCAAATTTTCTAAATCTTCTTCGCTAGTTGATTTCAACTATATTGTATCGGTTGTGCACTTTTGTTCCAACATTAGGAGTTGGATCAAACCATTCACACTTAAATATCACACTCCGTTTTATTGGCAATATAGGGTACCCAATTTCAAGTATCTCAATAATTTTACCATAGTAATCTATCAATTCTCCCTGTATATAAACCCCACTATTTACTCTTGGCATATTATGACCATGATATTATGGATGATATTTGTATCCATCACAAAATACACTGGATACGATTTAACAGTTTGTAATGGTCATTTCACAAAATCATATATGAACTTGTTCTCTATTGTATTTTCTGAGGCCTACATAAAAAAATTATCATATTAAATAGTATAATGTCATTTAAACACTTTGATCTAATAATTCAACCATTTTAATTATTGCAAGTGAAAACTTACAGTTTTCTCAAACTATTGAGGAAAGTGTCTTTAAATTTCTTTATTAATATCATCCTGTGTTTTTTTGGGCATTAGCTCACATAACCATTCCTCGTGTAATCTAAAAGCATTATTATATATTTTAGTTGTGAACAACACTAACTTCAAAAACTCAAATAATCAATTTTAAAATCAACTTAAACTAACTGTACGAAAAGTTGAACCTCTTGACAGTTCAATAAAATGTAACCATGAGCAGCCTTTATTTCTTCTTCTGTTAACATTCTTCTTATTGATTGTCCATATGTTTGTCCAGGATATGTAAAAATAGATAAGTTACCATCAACATCACCTGTTTCTCTTCCATTGTCATTACGAGGAACTTTTTTTCCTCTTGTATGTACATGTGGCTCAAAATAATGTGAACAAAATGTACTTGCTTCCTCCACTAAATAAGCATTACATATCGAACCTTCAAATCTAGCCTTACTTTTGACATTTTTCTTTAAATGATGCAAATACCTACATTACAAATAGGGTTATTACAATTCTATGATTAAAACATGCTATAAGTTTTATTTAAATATTAACTGTAATTACCTCCCAAACGAATACATCCATCGATATTGACTGGACCAGCAAGTTTAGCCTCGTGGGCTAAATGTACAGGTAGATGCTCCATACAGTCAAAGAAGCTTGGAGCAAAAATCCCTTCTAATTTGCACAAGATAACTGGAATTTCCATGGCAATCATGACTTTTCATCCCAAATAATTTGTACTTGCCTATGTCCATACAAACTTGCCAAGTTTGAAACATAACCATCAGGAAACTTTAGACTTTTCAACCATTCACACAAAATTTCCTTTTGTTTTTTGTCCAAAGTATAACAAGCTTTTAAATATTTACCAGTGCGAAGATCTTTTTCTAATTCATTCCTTCTACAAAAAAGTTTCAAATCAGCTCGTGATTTTTCATTATCCTTTATCCTCCCTTTAATGTTCATTATGGTGTTGAACAAATTGTCAAAAATATATTTTTTTAATATGTTATATCTAGCTAATGATGTATCAAATTAGTTTTCCAATATGGAAAATCCCTAAAGATACTTCATTTTCTCTAACCAAAGTTTTTACTAATGCTTCTATTAACTTCTTCAGCTTTAAGTTCTGTAACTTTCAACAACCCTAATTCATCAATCTCCTACAATATCTCTTTACCAACTTTGTGAGAGGAAGGAGGTGTTTGTACCATCCTATTCTTAATGAACTTTTGTTTATTACATCTACATGGATGATCTAGATGAAGAAATTTCCTTTGTTTGTCAAACCAAGATATTTCTGGCTCTATTAGGAAGATAAAATGCATCAGAATCATTGCCACAAAAAGGTCAAGCCAGCATCCATGTTGTGTTCCATCCAAACAATATAACATGTATAAGTAAATCACTAATAGTCCACATCAAAACTTCTCTCAACAAAAAATTTTGTTTAAGAGATACATCATATGTCTCCACACCAAATTCTTAAAGATTATACAATTCAGATACCAATGGTTGTAAGAATACATCAATTTTATGCTTTGGATTTCTAGGCCTTGGCACAATCACCGTCAAGAATATATATGCCTCATTCATACACATCCATGGAGGCAAATTATAAGGAGTAATTATGATTGGCTATGATAAATATTGTTGGCCGGATTGAACAAAAAATCAGAATCCATATAATAGGTGTTATTGAAATATTTTCATGCGAGCACATCTGATGGATGACTCATCATTCCATCTTCCTGTTCATGTCCATCATGTTATCTCATGTGAGATGCAGTAATATCAGAGGCATATAGTCTTTAAAGCCTCAGATTTAGCAGGAAATAATACATCTGCTTCTAAAGTACTAATTTATGTTTCATAGTACGCTTCTAGGTTTGAATATAGATTGACCACAAAATTTACACTCTTGTAATGCCACATCATCTCCCCAAAACAACATACATCCCAAATTACAACAATTAGTTTTTTCAACTAGCAAACTAAGACCCTAACAAATTTCTTCATATTGTAAAAATTATCAACCATTGTATAATTAGGAGGCAATGATTGATTATACCAAGCAAGAATTTTACCCAAACTTTGATCAAAATATGCCTTTTTAGACTTTATGTTCAATATTCGAGCAATTGAAGATAATTGAGTCATGGTCTCACAATTTGGCCATAATTCTTGGTTAGCTGATTTTAGTAAGTCAAAAAACTTTTTTGCATGTGGGTTTGGTTCTTCTTCAAGATTTTCTATATTTGCCTGAAAGGTATAACCGACTGCATCATAAACCATTTCGATATAAGGATATTCAGTTACACCCATATTATTTATTATAAATCTAATCCCCCTTCAAACTTATCCATATTTATTGACGAGTTTACTTCATTACCCCTTAAGGTGCTACAAATTAATGGCTCTCCATATTGTGTCCACTCAAAATAATTTCGAACAAACTCTTTTCTTAACAAATGGAGATTTACTTCATCAATATGAAGAAAACGAATATATTTGCACTTTTTATATGGACATATGATCTTTGGATCGTAAAAGCTTCAACTCCCTTAAGAAACTCAGGATTAATGAAACCATTGAGTGTTAATCATCTATACATCCAAGATCTATCAACATTACTCATTTCTACAAAACTGTTATTTAAAAAAGTGATTTCATAGTTAGATATAAAAATCGTAATGGTAGTATCCTTATTAATCTTACAAAACATTTTTTCTTTACTTTACACATCATTAGATCCTTCATTTCTCCTAAGGTTTTACAAGGCTCTGACCATTTCCCCTCCAAATTAAAACCAATTAATCCCACCATATGATTTTACAATTAGAAAACTCAATCATAACCAATTCCACCTTAGTAATTGGGCAATCACCACAATCTAAGTTATAAGAACCTTATAACTTCATAGAAGAATTAGAAGGAAAGATAAGGCTTTGATCTTTATTATCCTTAATATATCTTAATATAAGTTTGAATTAATCAACAAGTTGATTTCGAAAGTTTAATTTTAAACAAACACTTTGACATGTGACATTGTTACACCACATGAATTAAGAAAACAAGTTCTTGCTGTGACTCTTAGGCTCGTAGAATTTTTCACCGATAAGCCTCAAGGGAGTTGCATCATGGGTTTTCAACCTATATATCATCCTAGGGATTTATTATGTAAAGGATAGTCACGTCAAATACATGATTTTCTTATGTTAATACTAATTTTGAATTAATCAAATTGATGTTCAAGTCTTTATCTACGAACTTAAACAATGCCGCCTAACATAAATACTTAGACTATTAAACCTCAGCCTAAAAACTCATCAATCATTGTTAGAGGTAAAATTGCAAATAACAACACAAAACTGATCACATTGTAGACATTACTTAATTGAACGACTTACCTTAACAAATGGACAACTGTGAAATATAAAGAAAACGGACGAGGTTGGACAATTATCGACACTCTTCAACATAGAGCATGGCCTCCAATCCAACCTATATACAATTAGCTAGTTTTTTATAAGCTTTGAATTGAGCATAGGTATAGATATGCATGAAGTAGCACAAGTAGCCAAAATGAAAAATGCCCTGGACATAAGTTGTAACAAGTCCCTAATAGCAACCAACATAATTCAAACAAAAAGAAATTAACTTCACTTTAACCAATCAATAAAACAATAGCTATAAAAATAAAATAAAATCATATAGTCATTATTGAAAGAGAGGGAAAACTATTATCATTGATCAAATTGAACTCTATAAAACAAGTAGGATTTAATTATGAGTAAGAGATAGAATTTATAAAATGGTCATCCTAGTATCCTATTCACTTCTAATCAATCTCTTCCAAATATTGTAATGCATGCAATTTATGAAATGGTCACCCCGCCTTGTTAAATGATTATACTAAGCTTCTTTAATAAATAAAAAGTTAAATATGTCAAGTATAGGAGCTTTGCTAAGCTTTGTAGCCTTCAATAAGTACTACAAGACGTTTCATAATAAACTCTTCCAATCCAATGGCATTGATAACGTAATTTTTAAATTTAAATATCAAGAACTTATATGAAGGAATATCCTGAACATAAGGAATTTCCAGAATGAGTTCAACGTGATGGGAAGCTACCTAGCTAATCTAAGTTTACCACAAATTTGTCTAGTTTATTTCTTTTGAACTAATCTCCATTCTGCTTATAGGTTTAGGGAAGACGTGACCCCAAAATGTTAAGTTTTTGACCTTTAATTGAGAGGTACAAAAAATGATCTCATCTGTAATTTGTATATTGTTCAATCTCTTTCCTTATACCTAATACGAGCTTATAATTCAGTTAAAATTACTCAAAACTAAATAGGGATTTTGGTTATTGGCACGAATATTCTTGATATTATTCCACAACATGCTCCTCTAAAAGCTAAGCTAGTTGAATATTGATCTACTGAATCTGCTAGCATATTGAGTCAATTATAGTAAGAAATTAAGACTAGAATGAATCCAGAATATCAATCTCACATTCACTATATCACTATTTCTATTAATCTTAGTTAAAAGTAAACTAAATAAATTGGATGATTACTAAGGATAATGAAATCATTAAAATAATAAAAATAATGCAAATAAACTATTGAAGGAAAATTCAAAGTATTAAATGTTAAGGATTCAGAGTTTACTTATATAAAATTCTAATTTTTATACAAGATTAATTATCTAGGTTACAATAGTAATTAAACTAAAGTATCTATGTTTTCTCTTGAAGTACACAAGTATATCTAATTATTCAATTACTAACTCTCAATATGCAATTTAAATTATTTAAATTCATTTAAGTATGGAATGCTTTCAATCTCTAAAGCTAAATTGTTTATTTACTTAATACACATGTCATATTCCACTTATTAGTCATTCATACAATCCCTAATATTGTATATATGATGTCCAAGAATAAACTAATTAAAAATGAAAAGAATAAATTAATAATAAAATAATCATATTATGCATTAATAATTGAAATACTGTTAAAATCTATATCACTAACCCTAACTAGGGTTTCCAGCCATTAAGCATAATAAAAACTAAACATAAATAAATAAATCTCAATATAAATGAAAGAATAGAAGAAAAGTTTTATGAGAAACTATCAAAAGCTCCTCTAATCTTGCTTTAAATCCTCCTTCAATGTTAAGAAAGAATGAAACTATGGAAAAATGCAATTGGAAAGTTATTGTCAACCTTCTTATCTTCTAAATGACTTCAAAACCTCTTCAATTGGAAATTTATGAAGAAAGTTGTAGTCAATTTTTGTATTTTATGCTTAAGATCATCACCTATATGATAATGAACTACACATAGGAAAAAATTATATTATCCATGTAAACACCTACAAATGTACCAAGTATCAAGTAAATTAACCCCAAATATCATATTAAATATAGACCTAACAAATTCTCACATATTTATGTCTTTTCTTGTCCTCAAGCAATCAATAACAAATAAACCATAACTACTAAGGAAGACTTTCCTAACTAAACGTGAAAATTCCACTTTAGTATGTGTATGGTGACATCGAGCATATGTCATAAACCTTTAAACCCCTAGGTGTCCTTAATAGAGGAGTTATAGTTCCTAAGAGATTCCTTTAATACTACCTATAACATTGATCTAAACTCATTAATTAACTTCATAATGAATACCATAAAACATACAAATTTTCAAGTCTCAATTGAACTGCAAAATTTTAAACATATAATATTTATCAAGTAATCACAATATAAACAAGACAAAGTAAATACTATTCTACCTCCTTCACTAAGTTTAAATACTTTAATTAATGTATCCTCATAAGATACCACTCATTCACACAAGTTTTTGAAATGTGAGAAAGGAGCTCTCATCATCTTTTTATGAAAGTGAAATTAGCATAAGTTTGAAAATAATATAATCTCCACTACCTAAATAGATATGTACAAGAAAAAATCAAAAGTACTTCGAATAGTATTATAATGGGGCCTAAGGTTTAAGTTGGCTAACCTAGAAAAGGATGTAAGAGAAATAAAAATAAATTAGAAAAACATTAGTCCACTTTCCATTAAGTCTTCACCTTCTTTCAACCACCCCTTTTCCTTCATTCTTTTTAAATAAAAGAGTCCATGCCAATTAATTTTCAACACTGTATTTTCTTTTTTCACATTTTTACTTTTTAACCTTTTTTGAATTACAATCGAGCTCCCTTTTTTATAGTGCTTCTTTTATACATTTTTCCATTTTCCCTATACTTATTTCATTGCATCTCATTTGTAAAACATCAAAATACAAGTAAATACTCTACTAATTATGAATTAAAGAGTAAATACTTATTTTTCTTTTTAGGCTTAAGGTTATTTAGGAAAGATTTCAAAGAAAGAGCTTGACTTTTAAATTAGGCTAAAAAAGGACGCACTAATATATTAATGTATAAAAAGGCCATGACTTGGTTTAAATTCAAATCATAGGTGACTTTATCATTTTTAACGTTTCTACGCATCTTATATGTAATCTCAAAAAGATGAACTTCAAGTTCTAGAAATTCATAATCAAAGAACGTATCCATATAAGAAAAAAATTCATGAATGTTTAAATCCTTATAGGATGACTCATGTTCTTTGCTTAACAAATTCAGTTTCATATTATTCACAAAGTCAAGATTTGCATAACATCTGCTAGATTTGCATAACATCTGCTTAATTATATTATGAATTTCCATTTTAACACTCAATATCAATCTTAAATTATGTATAAACTTATTTCATCAACATAAAGATACTAATGAGAACCTAAACTTATAACCTAATAAAATCTAAAAATATATTAAAAATCACAAAAAAAATCAATAGAATTTGATTTAACTCTAGTTCACCCCTACACTTAGAACAATATTATCCTCCAGATTGTGAATCAAGAGTAATAATAATGTTAGAGACCTCTTAAAAAACTTTCATCGAATGCTTGGTACGCTTCAAAAATTCATCCCTACTTTGTTTCAAAACCACTATCTTTTTCCATTATTAACTAACATAATCACACAACAACAACCAATGACCCATTAATAACCCAAATAAACCCTCACAACTCAATCTACAATAACAAAACCAACTAACATACAACGATTTACATACAAAAATTGAAGCAAAAAAATTAACCCAAGAGTAGTAAGTGGACAACCAAACTCAAGACGATAAACCTAAGACAATATAAGCAGTTGTTAGAAGAACAAAAGAAGATGACCAACGAAGACCGCAGACTGAAGAAACTAAAGGAGCAACGAAGAATAAAAAAATGAAGAAGAACGACAGGGGGCTTCAGATTTTTGATTTAATTAACAATAAAAATGACATCATTTTCCTTTAAATTTAAACAAAAATATCGACGTTATTTGAATTCACTCATAGAAAAAATTTCCGTAGGTAAATTACCAACGGAATGGAGTTTCCGTGGGGAATTTCCTTATTAAAATTTTTTCCGTCGGTAAACTTTGTCACTTATTTTTACTGTGAACCATTGATGACTATTTTTACTACAACTTTCACCATTCCGTCCCTAAATTTTGAAGGCAAAGTTTCGGGGATAAATTCCCTCCTCCTTTACCGTTGGGTTTTTTTGTCACAAAATACCAATTTTTCGACAAGTTTACCAACGAAAATAAATTTCTATCGCTAATTTATTACAAAAAAATTTTCTTCAGAAATTTGTAATTTTCTTATAGTGATGATAGATGGGTGTTCAAGATTAAGAAAGATGGTGACAAGCTAGTGAAATGTAAGGCGAGACTGACGGTAAAAGGTTATAGTTAAAAGAAGAGTAATGATTTTGACCGGATATTTTCACCAGTGGTTAAGATGACATCGATGTGGACTATATTAGGCTTAGTTGCTAGCTTAGATCTTGAACTTAGCAGTTTAATGTGAAGACTGCTTTTACATGGCAATTTTGATGAGGACATTTACATGGAGCTACCATAAGGGTTTAAAACAAAAAAGAAAGAGGATTTTATATACAAGTTGAAGAACAGTGTTTATGGGCTCAAATAGGCACCAAGGCTGTGATACAAGAAATTCGGTTTGTCTATCATGAGCAGTGGTTACAAGTGAACGTTAGCTGACACTTGTGTCTATTTTAGAAAATTCTCTGTTGGTAACTTTATAATCCTTCTCTTATAAGTGGATGATATATTGATAGTTGGATAAGATGATGGCATGATTTGCAAGTTAAAGAAGGGCTTATCCAAGTTCTTTGATATGGAAGATTTAGATCCTGTAAAATAGATTTTGGACATGGAAAACTCATGACTAGAAGGTCAAAAAGTGTGGTTGTCATAAGGGAAATATATTAAATGGGTGCTTGAGAGGTCTAATATGAAGAATGCCAAGTCAATGAGTTCACCATTAGTTGCTTATTTCAAGTTAAGCAAGAGAACTTATCCTACCACAAAAAAGGAGAAAAAGTGTATGTCCTTTGTTCTGTACTCTCTGCTATCAATTTATTGATGTATGTCATAGTGCACATTAGAACAGACATTGCACATACTATTGGATTAGTGAGTAGATTTCCCAGGAAAGGTAAATTGGAAAGCAGTGAAATGGATCTTTAAGTACTTGTGGAGCACTTTCAAATTGTCTTTGAGTTTTGGAGATGGTGATTTAATTCTAAAAGGGTATACAAATGCAGACATAGTTGGCGATCTTGATAACAAAAGGTCAACCTTAAGATATTTGGTCAAATTTACAGGGGAGCAATTTCTTGGTAATATAAGTTACATAAGTGTGTGGCTTTGTTTACTAAGAGGCGAAATATGTCATGGCTTTGGAAGCTGAAAAAGAGATAATTTGGTTAAAGCGATTTCTCTAAGAATTAGACATGAAACAAGATGAGTACATAATTTTCTATGATAGTTAAAGTGCTATAGATTTAAGCAAAAATTTTATGTATCATTCTCATACTAAACATATTGAATTGAAGTATCATTGGTTGTGATCGGCAGTTGAGGAGCAACTAATGAAGTTGAAGAAGATTCACATAGAAAAGAATGATATCATGTTAACAAAGGTGGTTCTCGAGAGTAAGTTTAAGCTTTGTAGTAAGCTCAATGGAATGACTTTCAAGTGATTGGTGGGGTGGTTGATTTCTCCTTTGAAATAATCTAGAGGTGGAAATTTTTATGGGTCTAATCTTATCTATAGACTTTTATTTGCTTAATTCCACTAAATTTGGACTTCGAATGTGTTAGTTGTCTTCATGGATCAAAAGAAATGAAGTTGTGGGTAATTGTGTGCAGTGTAAAATCTTATTCTTTTGATATTTGAAGATAAGTTTGAGAGACAAAAGTTACATAGAACATAATCACATGATGATAAAAGAGTTGTATTAGTTATAGTCGTTTTGTGAGGTGTTCTTAAATGAGAAAACTCAAAACATTTATCAATTGTATCATGCTATTTGATTTAGTTAATTTTATTATCAGTTTGTCTCGTAATTTTTACCTTTATACTGGAAGATTTTTCACGTTAAAATTCTATGTTCGTAATTTTCAGTCATCTTTATTGTGTAAGTAGTTTGTTATTGGTTGATTAATCTTAAAAAATTTTAAGTTTTATTGCTTGGAGCTGCAATAAGTGATATCACATAGAGATAGCAACTAAGCTCGGACCTGACCCGAAGTCTCAATTTTTCTAAAAATATTAGGCCTTGGGTTAGCCTCAGACTCGAGCTGCTTATAAACAAAGTCAAGCTCGGGTTCAAGCAAAGGTCGGGCTACCTCTGACTCTATCAGGCCTCGAATTGGGCTTAGGCCCTAACAACAAGGGTCGAGCCGGACTTGGGCCATTACTATCCCCAGTATCACACCCAACATCCCCAACCCAAGTATGACTATTATTGAAGTCTTTAAATCAAGGAAACCTTCAACCCGTTTAGTTCAGACCTAAAGCTTGTCAAAGTCAATGGGGATATTTTGGACAGCCCTGTTGAGTTTTGGAGACACCAGTAAGATCTTTTGTGTGACTAAGAGGATGTGGAAAGATATGCAAAACCAACTTTAAAATAGAACTAAAGCAAAAAAGACGAGTTTCAGTGACTTTATGGACTTTATGGATCCATTAGTGGATAATCGTAGTTAATTTTCCTCATTAAGGAATAATCATTATGTTCAACATAGCACTCAATAAGATCCTCTATCAAACAGAATCTCTGAAATTTCATCATATTTAATTATTTATAATGATTGTAAAATCGCAAACTGTAGGTGCTTGCTTGTAAAGATCCATGTGATGACTAATTGGTTTGCATCTTTTGAGCCGTACAATTAGAATCAGTGAACAACGATGTTTGTATGGACTTGTAACTTTCTTCCGCAAGTGGAGAATCTCGGCAAGAACAAGCATTGACAATCACTGGGAGCGAATCTTAGATAAGTTATTTAATTGTGAGGTTAGAGCTTAAAATGAAACATAAGTATTATAATCAAGTCATTAAACTGCGGAAAGGGTAATCTGACCTGAATCTTACTAGGTACCCTATGAGGCTTAATGTAAGTAATTAATAATGTATACTACATAGGAGGGATCTTTTTGTTGGACACTAAAAGATCTCATAATGGAAAAAGATCACTTGAAGGGAAAAAATAAAGAGAGAACAAAAACAAAAGGAATTAAAGCATATTATGCTCGATGGTGGAATGTAGAGTCAGGCTCTACTTGGGTTTGGAGAGGTCGATCCCAGTCAACTGATTTGGCTAAATTAAGTTTTTTTCTATAACAAATTATAATAAAATGAATGCTTTTTCAAATCTAGTTGAGCCACAACACAATTAATAGACACGAGAACGGAGTTTGAACGCAAATCTAATTGTGGCATTGTTAATAACGTAGAAATCCGTTTTTTATGTAGATTCGTCTTGGCAAAATAGGGTGGGGTAATAGGCTGCAAGCATATAAAGCTTGCAGAAAGATTGCAGTCACCGACAATTTCTATCGTGTAGATATGTCCTCACCTACAAAGTTTTCCACTTATCCTAGAAGATGCTAATCAAATGGATTCCTTGATTCATTCTAAACATAACCTGGAATTTCATAGATTTTATATCTGGGGAATTCTGTCAGCAATTATTTCTAATCTACCTATCCTAAGGTATCAAATTACCAGAGACAGAGAACTGAGGCCAATCCGTTTTCCAGTCTCCTTAGATAGACCAATTCTACACTATTATGAGATTACAATATCCCTATGCCCACTTGGAATGAGCTTCTTTTGCTAGGTGTCATCTTATAGTCCAGGATGTATTCCGATCTGAGGATCTTAATTCTGAGTTTAATACTGCAGAAATCAAACTTCTAGCATTATGGAGTAAACTTGAATTCATCATAACATATGCACAGGATCACGAGCAGCTAAAGAAGAAAGAGACTAAAAAGAAACTTGATTGCAAGGGCCATGGAGAAATTGAAATAACTACACTCATCCATGGGGGTAGTGATGTGCAGTTTGCATCTGAAAAAGCAAACTTTGAGGTCCGGCATGAGATTCATTGGAAGCACCTCTGTGTAGGTTTTGCCCTTGCAGTCTTAGCTCAGATGAGTTGATCCCATTCCCAGCAGTTGAAGGCATGAACATAGTTTGCTGCATTGAATTGAAAGCCATGGCTGATCCACCGGTTGTTTGATTCCAATGATAGTGTGCTCTAGGCATGGCAGCAGAATTCGACCGATGAGCAAGAGACATAGGCTGAGAGGGCAAAGAAGATTTTTTGTTTTCTGGTGACAAAGTTCTTGAGTCGTTAAGATTGACAGTAGTTATATCATGAATGCTTGCTCTTCTCTTATCTTTTCCTCCAGAAAGTTGCCTGATGAAGTACTTCTGTGCATGACTAGCCACCTGCGTGGGCGTTCTCGTGGTCACAAAATTACGTGATATGTTTCTCCAGTCCCCTTTTCCATACTTCTTTAAACCCATGAGGAAGAGCCTGCAAATAATTGAATTGGTCACTATGAAATAACATCCAGTTGTCTAATTAGTCAAGTGCTTGCAGTTACATTTGAAGTTTCAAATCAAATCCCCTAACAGCTTCATATTTAACAATCCAGTGCAACTTCACTTTTCTTCCTACTCAGATTCTCACTTTCGATTTTTTTTAGCACTCCATTATCAAAAGTTGGGGACAAAACCAGCTTTCATATTAAACAAAATTCCTTGCAAAATTGATAACTTCAACTCTATATTGAAAAAGAACCTTAACCCAAAGAACATGAATAATACTTACTTGTGCTCCTCCTCGGTCCAGGGAACACCTTTCTTTCTTTCCTGGTCAGCAGACCGACCAGCAGAAGATCTCTTACCTCCAATCCCATAAGATTGTTTGAAACCGTTGTAGTCATGGCTGTTAACCCAGTCCAATGTAAATGGAGAGGTGCTATACCCAGGAATTGGAACCAGACCAGCTTCGATGTTGTTAACGTCAGCCTCTAATTCCTTGTACTGCTTAATCACATCTGCAGCTGTCTTCCCAGGAATCATTGCTGCTACTTTCTGCCATCTATCAGGAGTATCCTCATCGTACAATGCAAGAGCTTTCTCAAAACTCTTGTTCTCTTCTGGAGTCCATATTGTGTTGCTCTTGGTCCAACTTGTATCCGAAAGATGCGAAGCAGGGGAGAGAACATCCATTCCCCACCTCATAACATCAGATGAAAAATAAAAAACTTTGATAGAATACCAATGAGTTAGAACAAATCGGACCAGACCCAATTAGAGCAAAGAAGTAGGTTGATGGAACAGAGAAGAAGACAGAGGAAAAAGGAGAGAACGAGAAAGAAAATGAAGAGAGAAGGTGGAGATTTCACGACAAAAATATCAGTGTTAAATCAAGGAGCGCATTTGAAAGGAATCAGAATAGCTTTTTGTAAGTAGTCATAAACCCTGAGGAATCTAGAAAGGACCGACCTTTTAGAAAGCAAGATAATTAAGCAAAAAACAATCTGTAATTTAAACTGTTGAAGAATTTGAACCCTAGGACCACCACTGAGATCTGAATCCAAGCTCTAAGCTTTCCAAGGAAGCAAACACGGTCGAAACACGGGGAGAAGATCAAAAAGACCGGGAACCAAGAATTCAAAGGAAATGGACTTCCAAACTAACAAAAGCCTGTTGAAGAGAAAAATTGACAGTAACACTTCCCTGAACAGCTTTAACCTACTTTATACCCAACAAAGGAAAAGAAGCTCACAACGAAAAGGAAGCTAAAAGAAAAGCTGAAAATAGAAAACCCCAAGTGGGTTTTTGACAGTGGGAATTTTCCCTTAATAGTTGGAGCAGTGAGAAAAGCTGGGAAAACATCTATTCTTTCCTTCTTATTCCTAGAGTTCTGACCATCAAGAAAGAAGAAAAGAAGCAAAGTATCAATGGAAGAGCACAAAAGAGAAACACCGATAATAAGGAAACCAAGCTTCAAGAAATGGAACTATAATAAGTTTTTTCTTCTTCTAGTTACCAAAAATCCGAAAGTGGAAGATATAGAAAGAGAATGAAGGTGGTGGATTGTGATTGGAGAGCATGGGGTCTGTGGATTCTGGAAGTTAATGAAAAGTACTCGCCTATTATAACTACGGTATCTGTCTCTATCTGTTTTTCTCAAGCATTTTGTTTTATTATTTTATAATTTTGAAATTTGAATTTCTATAATAATAGTGCAGCTCGTTAAAAAATAGAAAGGAACTCACTTTCCGCATCTGGTAGACAAATACATGAAAGTATAGGATCATCTGGACCGTCCAATGGGCCGTATTGACCACTGCTTTGCTGATCATATTTATTACGAGTCAGCCTCTGTAACGGTCCGGATTAATCCTCAAGCTACTTGAGCAACTTGGGCGTTGGTGGGACCCAACATTTGTTGGAACACTTCTTATTGGGCTGACTCCCACATAATTGAACAGGTTACGATCTCAAGGAGGTGGGCCCTTGGAAAAGCTATCAGATTCCACCACGTGTCAGGATGAGATTGCATTAAGTCATCATTATATTCTCCAATGAGCAAAGAGGTACATACCGTCCAATGATGTGGCTCCACGTAGGAAGTCAACTATAATAAAATAAGTCCGAGCACACGATATAATAGCTTTGTCGCCAGTTGCCAACTCCAGACAACGAACCACCGCCTCTCACATCTCCTCCCTCTCCCTCGCTACTTAGTCGCCTGTTTTGTTTTGTGTTTGTCACGAATAATAGCATTCCCATTCTCCGCATAGGCGCGTGACAGGGTTATGGTTTGAGGAAGTGGGACCTACTGCTTGCTTGTTTAACGACAAAGAGCAGCCTGGCAGAACTCGCGTGTCGATCAGCGGTGGTGCGTGCAAATACGCTCTGGCGACTTTGGTTGCCATTCTGATGTGACCAACTGCCGCACTGCTTTGTGAATTTGAGCCTCTTGAGTCTTTCTTATTATATATATCGTAAATAAGGTAATATTAACACTAATAAATAATGTTTTAAAAATTAAATTAGAGATTATATCGGTAAAATAAGAATTTTAAAATTCAACATATTCAAATAATATTAGATTATAAAAGATTAAATAAAATTAAAGAATTTAAAATATAATTAATTGAAACTGTAATTAAAAATGAAAACTATTAAATAAAAATTAATTAGTTAAAACTAACAAATTTACAAAAACGAATGATTAATCAATAAATTGATTGATTTTAATAATAAAATTTATTAAAATAAATCAAATCAAAAATTAAAACTTAGATAAAAAAATTTATTAGTTCAATTAATAACAATTAGAATAAGAATTTCAAAAAACACTTTTAAATTTTAAAATATTCAAATAACATTAGACTATTATAAAATCTGTTAAAGATCGAATAAAATTAAAGAATTTGAAATATAACTAATTAAAATTGTAATTAAAAAGAAAAAACTATTAAATAAAAATTAATTAGTTAAAACTGATAAGTTAACAAATGTGGGGGAGTGATGGATTCATGCATCACATGCACAACAATGTAGCGGAGGTGTCAGAATCTAAATTCCAACCCCATAACTTCCCCAAAATCCATAATCTTAGATGCATGCATACACAGATTATTAGAACATGAAAATTTTAGCACATATACCTTTGATAATACTCCTCCTTTCTTTAATCTTCCCCTTGTTTGGGTTGTAGTAAACACCAAACACCTTCCTTGATTACTTAAGAATATGCAAAGATGAATAAGAAGCAGTATATAAGGGTAGTTAGAGCATCAAACTAAATGAGTTCAAATAGACGCTCAAATGGAGAGATAGATTAAGATTATGTTACATGCAATTAGATTCATGCAACAATTGCATAAAATTGCATGAATAAGACTCAAGATCTTTTCTCTCTAACTCCAGAACACTTCTGGACCCCATATCCTCTCATTTAAGTGTGTTTTTCACTAGTTAGTCTATGTGTACATAAGTGAAGAACTCACTTATGCATCATTTGTCGAGCCTTCGGTCATGATCGTGGCAATCATAGCTTACTTCACTGACAGCCATGTATACTTTGTTTTTCATTTGATCTTTTATGTGTGTGACCCTTAGATTTCTGGTTATTTTGCGCACTTAAATTAACTATTAATATGAGCAAATCATGGATGGTTTCATGTCACTTGAATTAACTCTTAATTTAAGCAAATCATGAAAGGTTTCATGATGCCAATTTATCAAAATATAAGTTGATAATTAACACATGGACTCTTCGATAGTTAATTATCTGACTTACGAACATTTCCATAGACAATTGCTGTCCAATTTGTCCCTTTACCATTCTATACCCCACTTGGTTCGAAGTATAAGCTACGTGTCAACTCCCACTAGACTGACCACGTCACATTTAGTCCAAGTGATGTTAGTTCTTATCTTGATATCTCATTACTCTATATGTCATTGAAGACTCTTTTTATGACACATAACTAGACTCTTGAGTAATGATCTTGACAAGAGGTAGTGGGTATCATTTTCTTCTATTAGGAGTGATGAATCATTTATCAGCTACTCAATTACCTTCGAATGCCAATAGTTGTACCCAATCACCACCCTATAAGCGACCTCGTCTTGAGCCAACAAGGAATGATGTCAAAGCACATGATCAACATCCAAGATACCCTTGAGTATCTCAAGTCTAAGGATATTTGCACCATTTTTATGATGAGATTAATCATTGATATTTGATAGATCATCCATATAATAATCTCATAGCGGGTCATCCGATGTACTTACTACTCTTAGTAAGCAACCACATGTTAACTCACAGTTTGTGAGATCCACTGCTTGATCAAATCAAGGAGTATAATATGTAATAGTATATCCGGATTAATAATGTCCTGTCTTATTAATCTTATGACTAGGGATAATTTAGATACTAACATAATTGCACATGATAGGAATCTCATTATTATAATCTCATTATGATTTACTTCATGCTATATTTTGTATCATGGACTTTATTAATTCAATTTAAGATTAACATCAATTCATAAATAAACGAGTATCAAATTAATAAAAAATTGTCTTTCGCTTTATTAATCAAAATAAAGCTTGTACAAAAGTGCTAAAGGTGATTGCCTTTAGAGTACTACTCTAACAAAAAAAAATCAATCGATTGATTAATAAACTGACTAATTTTAATAATAAAAATTATTAAAATAAAACAAACCAAAAAATTAAAACTTAAATAAAAAAATTTATCAGCTCAAAAATTTCACCTTTAATTTTTTAATGATTACTACTATAATAACAATTAGAATATGAATTGCTTGTTAATGTTAACAAAAATAATGAATTTTCTTTGGATTTTAGCACTTACATTTTCTTTTCACATTATAAGTTTGTCCTCCCCGTGATAACGTACCCTTGGTTTGTTTCTTGTTTTGTTAATTTGTGGCTCATACTTAAGTATGAGTTAGTTTGTCTTTTTCCTTAATCATTTAGTGTCTCGAGCTTAGATATTAAGAGTGGGAGGGGTAACTATTTAGTAGTGGTTTAATTTTACTTTTATTTGTAAATTTTTAAAATTTATTTTTAATAAAAATATGTTTAATTATTAATATTAATGTTATTATTGATAATAATTAAATATTATATAAATTTTAGAGAGAAATTAATTTTATAAACTAATTAAATAAATATTTCATTTATTCTTTTATTAAATATTTATTAATAAATATTAGTAAAAAATGTACATGATCTATTTATTAATGTACATTTATATTGTTTAAACTAATTTATTCAATAAATATATCTTAACTTATTTTAAATTTTAAACTAAGTGTACAAATAAATTAAATAATATTAGTATTCTTATTAAAAATTAATATTAAATAACTAAATAATATATATTTACTTAATATTAAATGATATTATGATAATAAATACATAAGTTTTTATGCATCCCATAAATTAAGAAATTGAACTAACAATTTTTATTGATTTAAAAACAAATTTCAAAAAATAAAAACTATATGAAAAATATCAAAGCCACATTTCCTAATCCTTTTTTTTGTGGCATCTAATGCTTCTTATTTATACATTTGAATTTATATTTTCTTCACATATCTACAAAATAATAACATTAAGTAAAAATTTCTGACATGTGAAATTTTGAGAGGAACAGTAATACAATGCCTTACTTTTAATTGGTAGAGAGTCTGTTTTTAAATAACTCACGTGAAGAAGATTTTTTTTTTGCTTATCTCTCTTTTTAACACTAACATCATGCGAATGGAATATATCTTCGGAAAAAGTAACGATAAACACGTATTTACACCCTTATTATAACTCAATGGCACTAAAATTTCCGATCCCTTCAAAACACAAGTTAAAACTGCATTCTGATTCTATCTATAATATTCCAATTATCTGTTTATTGAAAATAATTAAAGGAAAATTTAATATATTAATACGGTCATTATTGGATATAATATCCTAAGAGTATATTACAATTTGAAACCAGTCATTTAAGTAGAAAAATAATGATGGAATATCAATTTAGTTTCGAGTTCAAAATTTTCCAAATTAAGCATCATTTCAATAATCCTACCGTGTAATTTTTCAAAACAAAGTATGCATCTTTTGAATTCATATGAATATGGAACCAGGGTCCGTGGTTAGAACTTAGTAGGATTCAAATGGACCTAAAACTAGGCCCAGAATCAACTTAAATAACGTCTCATCAACAAGCTGTTTTCATACCTATTTCGTAGTACACTAATAAGTGTATAAGATTTGAATAAGATATTGTATCTAAACATAATCCAACTGTTCTTTTTCAAATATAACAATTATAGGTTTATAGATCTCTAATGTATTTGTTTCATTGCCACCGATTGGTTGCATTGTAACTAGAGTTTCTTGGCGGTTTGCCAATGCATGCAATTGTATTAAAAATAGATAAAGTATCTCATGTAACTATGTATTATTATAGGCAACAAAGGAGGTTTATGCACATGTTACATGTTGGGGTGTTGACTTGGACAGAGGAGAGGGCACCACAGTCCTCAGCTTCATGCTTTCTCTTTTATGGCGTACCTCGAATCTCGCGCACCTCACCCCACTCTTCAATGAGGCTTGTGTCTGCTGTCCATTTTTATATGCTTTGATATTGAAGTGTCACTCAACGTAACATTGCCATCACCCGCTTACTTTCCCCCTCCATTTTCTGGGTGTTATCCCCTTTTCTTTAAGAAAGGCGATACTCTTTCACGTATATTTAAACCAAATAAACTTGAACCATACTGTTTTTATTGGTTCGTGGAGTTATTAGTTTAATTTGTAAGAAGAATTCATAGGTAGAAATAAAATATTGGTAATCCCATTCAAGGACCTCTAGTGCACTGTCCGTGTGCCTTGGAAATAAAATATTGGTAATCCTAATTCAAGGCCCTCTAGTGCACTGTCCGTGTGCCTTGGAAATAAAATATTGGTAATCCTATTCAGGGACCTCTGGTGCACTGTTCGTGTGCCTTTCAGCGTGCATCAGTTTTGCCTGTTACTCTTTAACTTGTATGCTCTAATTAATTCTATTGGATATAATCCTGACGTGTCTTGGCCCACGGGAACACCAAACATGAGCATATGTGCTTAGTTGTACACAAATTTCTGGTCTTGTTTTCTTTTTATTTTTGTCTGAGAGAATCTCTTTGGAAAATTGTAGCTTTTAGTCCTCATATTCACAGTGTCTTTGAGATGAGAATAGGATATGAAAACATATTCAAATAATTTGTTATTGGTTCTTTGATTACTGATTTAGAAATAAAGTCGACAACTTGGCTCCTGTTCTTGTTCTTTCTGCCCTAACAGTATGTATGGAATTATCTGAATGTAATTGCCCATATTATTATTATTTTAATAATTTCTGGTTGTCATTCTAAGCTTTCTTTTGTGCCCTATTCTTATATATATATATTTATTTATTTATTAAGATTATTTTTATTTTATATAAACTTCACTAATACGTGAGATATGAAAAGGTCTAATAATGTATATTTTTATCTTTAATTAATAGAGAGATTATTTTTTAATAATTTATAAAAAATAATAAATAAATAAATACATAATAAGATAATAATATTATTATTGAAGCAAATAATAGTAAAAGAGGGACTATCTTTATTCTAGACAGATAAGTAATAACAATATGCATAACATAATTTTCAAAAAATAAAAGCAATATGCTAACAACAGAAACTTTTAAAATATACACGCACACCCACAAGGTGAGTGACAGACCGACAGAGCCAGACCGACAGAGGGGCAATAATCGAAAAGGATTGAGATTGAACGCCACTAGTCCATTACCAATTTGTTTCCATTAATGGAAAGATTCGTTTCACAAAGAGATAGGTAAAAATGTGAAAGAAGGGATGTTGAGGCTTTTGCCACGATAACATATGCGTGTGCATCGTCTCATTCGCCTCTGTAACGTCAACTTCCACTTCCATGTAATTAATTTGTATGGGCAGGCAAAACGTTCTCTTTCTTTCAATTAAACAAGAATACGTGTAAGCAAGTAAGCGAATTCTGAATATATAAATCCAACACGAGATTGAATTACGCGTCTAAGGATTAAACATGAGAGTGAATAAATAACAAAGATACCAAAAATACCTGTTTTGTTATTCATAAATTTGGACGGGCTTTTTGACACCGAAACTTTCATATTTTCAGGGTGGTCTTTATAAAAGTCGATCAATCAAATGTGGTCAACGTGGTTCTGCAATTTTCTTAACTTATGAATCTTTTAACGGATAAGAGAATCCAAATGTTCCCGACTTAAGTAAAAGCAAGAGACCCAAACATATATATATATATATATATATACCAAAAACTCAACCATTATTACAATATCAGATAGAATTAAGACAGTTAGATGTAACTATCGATACAATTAATTCAAAATTAGACCAATGTTATACAGAAAATCCTTTACAATTTTGGGATAAAAATCAGATATATGCAAGATTAGAAATGATAGATAAATTAAAACTTATTAGAGTCAAACCAATGAGATATAATGAAGAAGATCAAAACGAATTTAAGATTCAAATAAAAGAACTCTTGGATGCTAAATTAATAAGGCCTAGTCAATCTCCTCATAGTTCACCTGCTTTTATAGTAAGAAATCATGCTGAACAAATTAGAGGAAAAGCTAGAATGGTTATTAATTATAAAAAATTAAACGATAATACAGTCTTTGATGGATACTTTCTTCCCAATAAAGAAAGTTTGATAAATAGAACTCGCAATAAAACTATCTTCTCTAAATTTGATTGTAAAAGTGGATTTTGGCAAATAAAAATGCATCCTGATAGTATTTCATATACAGCATTTTCTACTCCTCAAGGACAATATGAGTGGTTAGTTATGCCTTTTGGATTAAAAAATGCCCCACAAATATTTCAAAGAAAAATGGATAATCTTTTTAAAGCTTATGATTTTATCTTTGTTTACATTGATGATGTATTAATTGCTTCAGAAGATATGCCTATACATATAAAGCAATTAAATACCTTTGCTGATATTTGTCTTAAACATGGATTAGGATTATCAAAACGAAAATCAAAGATATTCCAAAATAATGTAGAATTTTTAGGAATGAAAGTGGATGGAAAAGGGATAGAATTACAAAATCATATAGTAGAAAAAATTTCTAAATTCCCAGATAAATTGATAGATAAAAAACAAGTACAGAGTTTTTTAGGAGTCTTAACATATGCTTCAGATTTTATAAAAGATTTAGCAAAATTAAGAAAGCCTTTTCAAGATTTATTAAAAAAGGATAA
>JANIIA010000009.1:42482140-42497930 GCA_027478495.1 Erythroxylum alaternifolium
CCTTGGTTTGGTGAATGGAAGTTGGCCTTAGGTGTAATAGGACTCCCAGTTACTGCGCGCGATCTTTAGGAAAATATACATAAGACCACTTGACCTTTGCTAAGCCTTTAACTCCCTCTGAGTGGCTCCAAAGAAAATTCCTGAACATTCTTTCCAGTATTTTGATAATCTCTTTTGAAAGAAAGAAATGAAAGCTCCAATAAACAGTAACGAGGATATAATAGATTTAATAAATTGTAATTTCCAAAAAAGTGCTTTGTTAATCCGAGAAGAAAGTTTATTATGCACCTTTTCAGTCAAAGGATAGCATTCATAATATCTTATTTTTCTTGTACATATAAGGAGGGCAAGATACATAAAGGTAGGATTCTTTCTGTACATTCCAGTAATTCTTGCAATTTGAAGTTCCATACCTTAGGTTGCTTCAGAAAGAAGAACAAAGCTCTTATTTACGTTTAGCTCTAGGCCTAAAATGCCTTTAAAGAATATAAGAGAATCTATAAGAGTTTGTAAAAAACCCAAATGACCCTGGCATTTTAAAAGCAAGTAATCAGCAAAGCACAGGTTCACTAGGGAAACCTTTCAACATTTAGAATGATACCTAAAGTTTGAATTCTCACTAACATTATGTTTAATATGAAAAGATATGGGGACAGGGAGCCCCTTGTTTGATACCCTTAGCTCCTTTAAAGATCTTGGAAGGCATGCCATTAACTAGCACTGAAAAGGAAACAGTTGAGACACATTCTTTGATCCAGTTGAAGAATTTCCTAGAAAATCTAAATAACTTCTAGCAAATGAAACAAGAACTCCCCACTTATGTATAAATTTTTTGTTAAAATCGATCTTAATAGAACAATTTTCTAGAGATATTCCTTTGGAATAACCCTTGAGTAATTCCTAAATAATAAGAATATTATCTCTAATTTGTCTATTTTCCATAAAGGCTCCTTGATTATAACTAACAAGAACATTAATATCATTTTTCATTATAGAAGCAAGCAACTTATAGATGATCTTATATAGAAAATTCAAGCAAGATATGACTTTATAATTACTGAAGGATAGTGGACTTTTAACCTTAGGAATGAAACAAATGAAGGGCTTATTGATTTCTTTCATCAATTTACCAGTTCTAAAAAATTAATGAGTTAAATCCAAAACCATTCTTCCAACAACATCTAAGGATTTTTGATAGAAAAATCCATTCAGACCATATGGTCTAGGCACCTTTTAAGCATTAAGTAAGAAAACTGGGTCTATAATTTCTTTATCTTCAATAAGCATAATTAGAACTAAAGCAATATCATTAGGAATTTTCTTTGAGATGAATCTATTTAACACTGTTGGGAAAGAAGTAAAAACATATTTGAGAAGAAATTTGAAGCCTCATAAAGAATGAATTTTTGATCTTGCAACACAAGTCCATTACTTGAGGTAATTGCCTAAATTCTATTCAAAATTTTCGTTGCTTGTATAGTGTTTAAAAAAATTAGTGTTTAGATTTCCATCTTTTAACCATGCAATTCTTGACCTTTGCTTGATAAGATTGAAATGACTCTGGATAGCTTGCTTATAAAAATCTAGCTAATGTTTCTCTTGGACAATGAGAATAGGATTTTTAGGATTAATAATTAGTAATTTCTGCACTTTAGACAATCTATTCTTAGCATCCTCTACTGCTTTCTATGTGTTATTCCCCAAAGATTTATTTAGCAATTTAAGTTCCTCTTTGATGTCTCTAAGTTTCTACACACAACAAAATTGATAAGTTCTATAAACTAGATTTGTAATCCCTTTCCTAGAAGCCTTCAAGAATCCTAGTTATTGTGCTAAGTAATTGTTGAACTTAAAGGGGTGGCATTTCACATATTAGCAATCAAACCAACTAGCTTGATAGGAGAGTAATCATAGAATAAGAGAATAAGCAAAGCTATATGGGAATTTAGACAACTAATCAAGGTTCACAAGAGCTTTGTCTAATTTTTTGCTGATGAACCAGAGTTCACAAGTTAGATTTAATTGTAAAGTTTAAGAAACTTTGTGATTAAATATGAGCTATTTAATAAATAAGGATCAATATAAGATATTGAGTCTTATTTGGGTATAATTGGTACTTAGTTAGAATTAATTGGAATTTTGATTAAG
This sequence comes from Erythroxylum alaternifolium, assembly GCA_027478495.1. Classification (NCBI taxonomy): domain Eukaryota; kingdom Viridiplantae; phylum Streptophyta; class Magnoliopsida; order Malpighiales; family Erythroxylaceae; genus Erythroxylum; species Erythroxylum alaternifolium. The sequence continues at coordinate 42,484,289 of JANIIA010000009.1, forward strand.
TTTAATTAAAATTGAATTAAAATTTTATTTTAATTAAATTATTAAACATTCAAAACTTATTATATATAGTCTTAGGTTTTAAGGAAATTAGTACTCCTTTTCTAATCTTCTTTATAAGAGTTGTAAATTTCTCTCAACATGTTACGTAGATACTATTAGAGATCGAATATAAGGACATCAAAATATAACCAACCTGGCACGGTTTGTGGTCAACGGGTTTAGCCCAGTCAAACTGGCCCACAGGCTGGCTGGGTATGGCCAGTGACATTTCGGGGCAGGCCACGGGCTGCGGGTCACGATCCGCAGGCCAAGGTGGTCATGCCGGGTCATGGCTCAAGTCGAGCAGCTAGGCCTTTGGCTCGTGGCTTGCCCGTGGCCACAAATAAAATGATGTTGTTTTATTTTAAGAGTAAAACGACATAGGTTAAGATATAAGACAGTTAATAAAAAGAGACAAAGCGATGTCGCTTTCTTGTAAACAAAATGACATCGTTTTGCCTCTCATTAAATGAAAGTCACCTAGCCCAGCTACCTCCCTCCCTCGCATGCTCGCACCTGCCCCTCAGCCTCCTGCCTGCCTCTATCTCCCTTCATCCCCAAGAACTCACAGCGTCACCCAGTGACCCAGTTGCTTTCATAATTTCACTCTCACTCATACAACACTTTTCACTTTTATGTTCGTTTTCATTTCACTTTATTCCTTTGATCTTCTTCTTCGTATATCATCTGTCGTGGAAATGTCGAAGGCAAGCTCTCATTCTCTCTTCATATTTTTAGTTTTTTTTGTTGTCTTAAGATGCGATGTGGCTAATTTGAGAACTTTGTATGTTAATATTAGGAATATGGGATAATGTTTGTAATGTTTTTGATGAAATGCTGCAAATATTAATGTGTTTGTTTTCGTATTTCAAACCATCTTTCCTGCTATGTTAGTATTTTGATCTTCTATTTCTATTAACCCTGGGTGCATGTGAGTACGAAGTTAATCTTGAGAAGTATATGTCATATTTGTAGTTAACCTGTTATGGTAAAAAATCCAATCATCATTCCTGTTGTTAAGCTGTGATGTTGGAAACTCCAATCATTATTCCTCTTGTTAAATAAAGTTGTCTTTAGGTGAGTGATTTGAATTATAGTGCACAACCTCATTGTTGGTGTTTCACTTTTAGTAATTATAGTCTTTTCTTTATATTTTGTGGTTTAGTTTTGAAAATTACATTGTAAACAAAAACATAATAAATTTAGGAGATTCAGTAAACCCATACCATTTGCATATTAATGATAACAAATGCAAGATACGAAGAAACAAATCAATAGAAATCATTGTGAATGATTCAACATAAAACAATGATTCATTATGATCATTCAACTAAATACAGTGGGATCGTGATACAAAACAAACTAAATTGGTATATCATGCAAGAAATATTCCTCATTCTAGTTAATATATTGTCAAAAGACACCTAAAGCTAAAGAAATAAAAAAGGTGAGATGTTAAAGAACACAAAGGAATGAATCATGTACATATTAACTTCCTACACCTCACCCTCTTCCTTACTTTCACTGCCCTCTAATTTAATGGTTTTAAATAGAAACCACTTTGCCCCTTTGGCTTCTGGCTTTATTGGCTGGCTTAATCTTCATGATATCCATGGCTAGCTGTAGCTAGTTCCAAATCCTTTTGTTTAACTTTATAAGAACATTTATAAATTAATACTGCCAAAATTGAATCTTGGTTGATGATTATTTTTCAGTACCTAGACATTATGATACAACCTCATAATTTAGAGACAAAATTATACATGTATGGTGGTTATATAAGCAAACATGTTAGATAGTTTGCTTCATAGATTATAAGGTATTTGACATATAATTAACCTTATATGGGATTTGTACTAGGATATTTTGAATTGCCAGAGTTGGCCTTTAGGAATAGCTTGGAGTTGTTCTACAAAGAGTTGAAGAGCCAACTTGGATGGCACGTCATGCATTGTGTAGGCCCTTTTGCCATCAAAGTTCTAGCATATTCTACTAACTTACTTGGAGAACCACTTTAATGTTTATAGAATATGCAATGGAGAACCACTTTAATGTCTAGCGTACATCAACCTAACTTACTTGGACATTCTAGCATATTCAAAGTTTGGACATTCTTTGATTTTCTTGAACATTTTGTTTTATACGGAATATTTTAACTAGAATTAGGCACAGTATTTTGATTAAGAATGTGTCATTTCTTAATACATTCTTATTTCTAACTTCAAGTATTTATATGTTTTTTTTTCAGATGGATGAGCAAATTCCTTCAGTTGAGAGTTCTAGTCTAGTACTAGAGGTAGAAGTCGAAACTTCTATTCTGACACCAACTAAGGATAGAAGCCCAATTAGAACTCAAGTTAGTCAATATAAAAGTAAAGTTTGGAATCACTTTAAGAAGACTATATCAATCGACAGAATTGAAAAAGCATAGTACAACCATTGTCAAAAGTTGTATTCAAGTGGTTCAAAATATGGAACGTCTCAATTAAGGAGACATATGGAATCATGTACTAAAAGGAAGATGGTTTTAGGAGGTCAAACATTTTTACCCCTAACCTTATGAAAGGAAAGAATGAAATGACCGTAACAACTTTTGACAACCGTAGATTAAGAATTTTGATGGTTAATATGATTATTGGAGATGAACAACCGTTGTCTATGGTTGAAAACAAAAGATTCAAGATATTTCTTAATTCACTCCAATCAACTTTTATGGTTCCAAGTCAGAATAAATTGAGGAGTGATATTTTCAAAATTTATGAGGACAAAAAGAGAGAAATATTAAGAGCATTGTCTAGTGTTCAAGGACAAATTGCCATAACATGGACATATGGACAGCTGATAACCAAAAGAAAGGTTACATGGCAGTGACGACACATTATATTGATAATGATTGGAAGTTAAGTACTAGACTTGTGAGGCAATTTATATTCTTTAATATTGTTATCATTTACTTTTCTCATTATTTTATGAATTTATGATGTATGTTGGTATACTTTTTCATGATAGGTTCATTTATGTGCCGACACCACATACAAGTGAAAACTTGGCAAACATGTTGAAAGATTGTTTAATGAATTTGAACATTTACAAAAAAGTATCCTCCATCACAGTCGATAATTGTAGCACAAATGATGCTATGATTGAGAAGTTGAAGGGTAAGATGCGAGTTAGGAGCTTATTAGCTAGAGATAAGTTATTTTATATGCGTTGCTTTGCACATATTCTTAACTTGATTGTGAAGGATGGGTTGGAGACGATAAAGGAAGCAATAGAGTGCATTCGGAATAGTACTTTATATTGGAGTGCAATTCCTAAAAGAGTTGAAACTTTTGAACATGGTGCATAAATTTTGTTCATTCCAAATTTAAAGAAGTTGGTTTTGAATTGTCCTACTAGATGAAACTCAACCTTTAAGATGTTGGAGTGGGCAATCCCATATGGTCAACTGTTTATTAGACTAGCTGAAAAGGATTCTCAGTATACCTGCGTACCATCAGAGGATCAATGGGAATTGGCTAGATAACTTTGTATGAAGTTAAAATTATTCAATAATTGAACTGAATTATTCTTAGGAACAAAATATCCAACTTCACACTGTATCTTTAACACTATGTCCAACATAAAGCATGTTTTATTATTGTGGATGTTTAACTTCAATGTAGTGATTTGGACTATGGCAGACCGAATAGCAGAGAAGTTTAATCCTTATTGGTTTAAGGTTGTAGATATTATTGCAGTATTATATGTGTTGGACCTGAGATACAAAATGGACGGGGTTGAATATATTTATAATGCATTGTACAATGATGAAACTCAAGAGCATCTACATACCATGAAACAATTATGGTATCAATTGTTTCATGATTATGAAGTCAGAATGCAACTAACTCATGATCGGGATCTTAGTAGTGCTCAGGCAGTTCAAGTTAGACTTTAGTTTCAAGTTCGACCTTTTCTTCTGACCCATTATTGACAGATTCTTTTTCAATTTTTTTGAAAGAGAAAAGGGCGTTAGTTGAATATTTTTCACATATTATGTTCCTAAAACTAAAGATTAGTCATTCGATATATTATCATGGTGGAAGATGTCCGCACATAATTATTCGATCTTGCAAGCCATTACATAAGATTTGTTAGCTATTCCATCATCAACCGTTGCTTCAGAGTCTGCATTTAGTACTAGTAGTAGGGTCATTACTCCTCATCGTGGTCAAAATCATTATCACACTATAGAAGCCCTTACATGTGCTCAAAGTTGGTTAAATAATGAAGATATTGATGGTAAATTCTATTCTTTTTAATATATTTATTTTATCTATCTTTATGTTATCATACCTAATATTGTGTTTTTTATTTTCCTACAACCACAGGTATTAATGCGGAGGGGAATACTGAAATTAATTGACCAATTGAAGGTTATTTTGATCAAATATATGAAGATGAAGGTATTTTTAATTTTCTTTTATTTAATTTTACATTACTAAATATTTTTATTTTAATATTATATTACTAAATATAATGTTTGTAAATATAGATGATTGGATCCAAACTGTTAACGATCTTACCAACAAGTACAATTAGTCTATTAGATGATGCTCTCTCAGTCTCCACTCTCCAGTCTATCGAGCATCATATTATCTTAATTTTGTAAATTGTATCATTTCTTGTAAAATGATTTGGATAATCATTCGTGTACAACAAAATTTTCTATAGTTAATGAATTTGATTTTATCAATTCTCTCTTATATTAATTAATAAATTATTTAAGTAAATTGAAAATTCGTAATTAATTGAACTGAAATTCTTAACTATAACAATTAACTTAATGAATTTTCATACAAATTTCTAATATATTGAATTAAATTCCTAATTAATCATACCAATAAATACATATCAAGATATTAATTTTAAAATATATTTTCTCATTAATGATATGCAAATGTATGTAGCATCCTTCAATTTAAATCTGACTTAACGACTTTTAACACAAATTGTGTTAATATTTAGCTCATTATACCTAAAATATTACTTTAAACATTAAGAAGTTAGTGATGTTATGCTTTCGTTTAATGACTTATAGTTTTATACAAATAAAATATTTAGTGGTTTAAATAAAAAAATATAAATAATTTTTCATTTAATATTCAATAAAATAAATAACTTTATTATATCATAATTATATGTTGTTATAATTTAAAGTTGTGACATAATATCTACATTAAAAAGAAAAAAAGGTGAAATTTTTATAAATTTAATGAAATATAATATGCCTATAACACTCTAAGGATGAGAAGGATTTAAGGTAAAACTTATATCAAGGTTTCAAGTAAGGAATTACTCTTAAGAGTCTTTTAATTAGAATGACTTAGGAATGAATCTTCTAATATTAGAAATTAGAAAGGAGAAAAAATTTGTGAATATAAATTTAGATTAATTAGAATATAATGATTTTAAAAAAAGAAAAATTAGTATTTTCAAAAGTAATAAAAATAATAATTTATAAAAAACATATCAAAACTATTTGTAAAATGTATTCTAGTTTTAATAAAATAATAGTTATTTTCAATATAATACACTATACATATTTGTTTTCATAACTCAATTACTTATATATTGTTTTGGAATTGATACATTAGGATAAATAAGTGATTATTTAAGATTAATATAAATACATATATCCATGATGTATATATTGTGTAAATATGAAAATAAAATAAAAAAGTTTAAATGGGTTAAGATTAATCATGATATTAATTAATTTCTTTTAATATGTGTAATAAAAATATAAAATTTTACAATGATTATTTAATAATAGATATAATATGAAAACACAATAATACTTATACAGCTATACAATTGAAAAAAATCAACAATAAATAAACATACAACTACCACATCAATTAAGAGTATTGTACATAATTTATAAAAAAATTAAAAGTTTGAAAATATTATATTATAAACTTAATAAACTTTTTTTAAAATCATATTAAAATAAATATAATAATTTATTAAACACTTAAAAATAATATTTGAAATAAATTCATTGTACTTAGATAATAACTTTTTCACATTTATAGTATAATTAATAGTTATAATAAAATTACAAAATTAAAATTAAATTCTCTTGTTTGTAGGGAATAATTATGACAACATTATCATTGCTACATATTTTTAATAAATATATATTGGTTCGCATTTTATATCTTTAATTTTAAATAAATATTTTTGTATAATTTATAGGCAATTTCATCTTACACTTGACTATAAATAGTTATGCTATAATTTATAATTTATGAATTTTAAAAAATACAACTAAAACTTTCTCAATTCTCTTAAAATAAATATATAAAAAATTTTAAAAATATATTAAACAACCGAGTCGATTGAGGCCCGTTGACACCCCTACATTGGCGCTACATTATGGATTTCTAACCTATATATCATCCTAGGAGTTTTATTATGACTCAAATCATCCATAATTATACAAACTCATTCGACACATAGTAAATACTTATGTAATTCATGCATCTAGCCATCAATCATTCTAACAATATTCCAAACAACAACATACAAAACCAAGATAACCATTCCAAAGAACAACACACATTCGTATAATCTATTAAAGTAGAACATAAAATATGAAAAGATGTTAGACGACTTACTTGGACTGACGGACAATTGAAGATGAAAAAAGACAAACAACAATGACCTAAATTTCATAATGATAACTCATTAGAAGTTGACATAATAAGTTTTAATTCAAACAAACAACGAAATTGGATTAAAAAAACTTTGTTTCATTTTCAATTAAATAGATTGAAGAACGTGCATGACATTTTTCTAATTATATTTATGCAAGAGTTAATTAAACCAAGATAACCACAATTAGGTAATGTTGTTTTTAGATAGACTCTATATTTTAACTCTTCAATCATTGTTGGAGGTAAGGTTGGAAAGAGCAACACAAAACTGATCGGATTATAAATTACTTAGTTGAATGAATTACCTTGATAGATGGAAAATCGTAAACTACAAAGAAGACAGATGAGGTTAGACAATTATCAATGCTCTTCAACACAAAACACGACCTGCCAGAAAGACACTAATCAATTAGCTAGTTTTTGATAAGTTATGAATTGTACTATAAATAATTGTATTATAGGCAATAGTCTTTTATGATAAAAGAACTGTATTATAAAAGAATATGTGCATAGCCTTATACAAGTTCAATCAAAAAATCAAATAGGTAATAGATCTTATGAAATTCCCAATATACAAACAAAGCTAAGGAATAAACCATAAGATATAAATTAAGCTACAAACCAATAAGGTTTTAAATAATAATTGTTCAGTTTAGTCCCTACCTGGTTATAACTCTTAGAGGATCCTGTCTTACTAAAGTTGATTATTAATATTTCCTTTATTCTAAACGAGTTATTAGATTTGAAAGCTCCAATGTCAATTTGCGTTACTTTAAATCTTCTTTAATTTCTTTCCTTCTATTTCTCATAAAAAGTTATGCATATTGTAAGTTTTAAAATCAAGATATTGTCCTTAGGGAGTAAAGAACAGGAAACCTCAATTATTATACTATTCCATCTCGTTCCTCTACATGAGAAGTTGCATTCCATATCGTCCCTGTCAGATGTACTTAGTTTATTAAGCATTGTAAGACACATAAGAAGGATATTCTTCTAATGTAACCATTAAATAATATGACTTTAAACTAGGATATTTTGGGAGTGTGTTTCTCAAACAGTTTATGAACTGGTTTATCAATGAACTTCCCTAATCTATGTTTAGACCAAATCACCTTATATTTAGTATTTCTCAAACAGTTCCTAGCCCTCCCTCATATTTAGTATTTCACAAAGTACAATTAAAGTCACTTATAATTAGCCATGGGTCTTGAATACCACATGACATGTTATAAAGTTCCTATGGTCAGGTTTTTCTTTGGAAAGTAAAACTATTAGGAGATTGAACTAACCATCATTTATTAAAGGCTCATAATATGCATCTACATTTATTAAGGGATCACATTTTACCTAAGCTAGCTAGGATGGATTTACTAAATATTATTGCTTATTTTAGGAGAAAATGATTTTTTTATTAACTACTAATCCACCTTTTGCTTCTTTTTTGTAAATTGTAATATTTAACCTAACCAAGTCCTATAGAGAATTAGATATTCTAGCTATACAAAAGGGTAATAATATTAAAACAAGTTCTCTAATAGAAAAATCAAAAGTAAATAAAAGGTCTAGAGTCACATAGTTTGTTAAAATTAATTGCCATCAAGAATGAAGATGTAGTTATATAGGTTTTAGTTAGATGGTTGGCTTTGGTTGAGAACTCATTTTTTTATCCATTTAGTTTCTCTTATCTATTGAACTATTTTATGTAAGAGTTCTTAGAAATTCTTGTTTGGTTTATTAGAATTCATGTTAGTTCTTTCTTTCCATATGTAATAAAAAAATAACTAAGTGTCAACTAAATCAAGTTTCCTCCTTCCTAGTTCCTATTGATTTTACTTATTTTAATATAAGTAAAATAAGTAGGGACTACGTTAATTGTAATTTAGAACTTCTATGACATATTTTATCGAATATTATATGATATTCTCTTTATTTTGATTCATTGTCTTGTAGGTGATGGTTTTGAAAAGATGTAACAAATTTTATCATATCTTTCTCCTAGTTTTATGAAAATCTTTTGACGAGACAAGAAAATGCCAAATCTATGATTGACCCATGATGGAAATTATGAAAAGAACATTATTATAACTTTTCTACCCTCAAGATATGACAAACATCCACCTATACCTGGTAAAAATTTAGGAGTTATAACAACCAAACCTATTGACCTAAACTTACACAACATGATCCAAATAAATCCCATTTGAAGAATCAAACAAGCAGATATAAACATAAAACTCATGTAATTATTTGTAATCAGCACAAACCATGCATAAATATATACACCCATATGATATAAGAAAATACCAGAAATTCAAAAAAAGTGCAAATCTTTTAACTGGATTTTAACAAACAATGATAAGAAAATGGATCCATAAGTTAGAAAATCCCAGTGAAGACGCAACATCTTGAGAATGCGAAGACCAAAAGAGATTTGAAGCGAGACCCATGAACGATAACAAAAATAAGAAGGAAAATTTACTAATTTAAACTGGAGAGACATACCATTAGCATCCTCCATGATCAAAGCATAAGGAGAAGGGAGAAAAAAAGGTTCCCAAAAATGGGGAGATAAAAAGAGAAGGGTTGTGATGGGGGCTTATAAAAGTCGACGAAAGAAGCTAGTCCACGAATTCACACTATATTTATATACACATATTCTCCTTCTTTATTAAGAGAGAGAGAGAAAGAGAGCAAAAGAAAATGAAAAGAGAAAAAGGAAGCTTTATGTTAGCTGGACAAGTATAGGAAAACCAAATTTATAAGAGACATTTCATCGAACAATTCATAGGTAAACCGAATTGATCTCCAACTAATAACAAAAACAATGTATTTTTTCATTATTCACTAACATAAACACGTTCAAACAAAAAAGAACCAATCACAGTTCAAAAAATGCAAAATACCCCTTCATACATCAACAAAACCAATGTTCATATAAGCATTTAATATAAAAAAATATCGTAGAAAAAACAAAACCAAGAGCAAAGCATAGACGATTAACCTCGACTTAAATAAAAACGATGGATGATGGACAAGACCAAGGCATGGACAATGGATGATGGACAATGAAAGAAAGAAGAACGACAGCGATAAAGAAGAAAACAAAGAAAAAATGTCTCAGGGGAGGGAGGGGGACATCATTTGGTGTTTTTGATTAAAAACGTTAAAGCCAAAGACCCAAACGACAATGTTTAACTTTAAACTTTACCGATGGACATTGCTTCTGTCAATATATCCTGAAGCTTATTTTTGCCGCCTATTTTTACGACGACCTTCATTATTATGTCACTACATTTCATCGGTAAAATTGCAAGGATAATTTCCCTCCACCTTTACCGACGAATATTTTATTAGTCACAAAATATTATCTTTTTGACAATTTTAATGACAAAAAATCAATTTCTATCGCTAATTTACTACGGGATTTTTTTCTGTCAGTAATTTGTAATTTTCTTATAATGGCTCTTGGTTAAGTTTTAAAAAGATTTACCATTTTGCAATGTAAAAGAGCTTAACCTACATGGTTATACCATTTTTGTATTCTTTTAAATGATTTAAATAATTATAAACTAATATTTGAAAGACAATAAAGAGAAGCTTATATTTCTCTCTTCTCTAGGGCATGGTTTTGTGTGCTCTCTTTATATCTTTATTTCCTTTTTTGGAATTATGTTAAACTTTAAGCCTTTATCTTTGAAGGTTTTTCCCCATCTAGCTTATACACTTTAAATGCCAATTACACTTGTAAACCCCATCTTACTCTTACTTCACCTTCCCATCATATTTGACTCCTTCAACCTCTAAACCCTCTTGTAAATCTACTAACTATTGGCTACAAGTTATAGCAAATTCTTCTCGATTCTTGAAGCTTAATTTATTTCCCCTAATTATGGTTGATAGGAAACTTATTTTGACATCAATAGCATGGTTTGATGGAAGTCTTAGTTAATAAGGATAACTTGTTCCTCTTCAAATTTAATTCATTAGGTCAAGTCTAGACAGTCATAGAAAAAGCACTATAACACTTTAACAACAAGCCCTTATTTATTTGAAAATCGAAGCCAGAAATTTAGTTACAAAACTTTAAACAAATTCAAATCCCTATATAGATAAATATCCATAATGTTCCCTTCAAATATTAAATCACTAAGGGACTTTGTCACCTAGCTATCTATATTAAAAAACCATTATATTAAGACAAGCCATGACTGGTATGAAGAGGGTAAGTTATGCAAGGATTTGTCTCTTTACTGACAACTAACAGAGCTTTCATGAAATAATTTCGTTAATTAAAACAGATAAGGATAATAGGTTATCTGAGGATGACGTTTCAATAACTTAGTCTAAGAGACCAAATATTACACAACATACAAAAGCTTGGTTCCTTACTATAAGGAAATCATAATAAGTGAATTTCAAAAGCTAATGGAAATGAAAAAGTAGCAATAATAAGGGTGAAAAAGAGGAGATGTTAAATATGTTAAGAAATCATAGTAGTGAAAAATGACTAAGGAAGAGGGAAAGGATGTCAATCCTCAAACATTAATTGCAAGGAGCTCCTTTAAGAAAAATTATCTTATTCCTTGATATTCATTATAAAATTGCTAGTACTCCTCATGATTAGGCAGGAGACCTTGCTAATAGTAGACGAGAGTTATGCCTTTGATTTCAATATTGATTACCAAGGTAAACTAGATTCATCTACTAATATTCTTATAGAGGATGCTTCACCAAAGTGAAGAGACATAGTAACTTTATACTTGCTAAATAGTTAGGAGAGTCAGCGTCTGACAAAGATTTTAAAAGTGACAAGAAAGAAATCTAAAAGGAAGAAAAATAGTACATTAATAACTCCCTTTATTCTTTTCATGAAATGGTAGAAGGTTTAATAGCCACGATAAATAAAAAGCACTATTGGATTCTATATATAACATTAAACTCTTTTTTATTGGTCTTTTAAAGATTAAGCTCAAAGAAAACAATTATAAGAGCATGAGCTTTATGGAAGAAAAAAATTGGTTTATTTATCCTAACCACCATTATCATCATTATCGATGGATAATGGTTACAATAGATCCTAATAGGTTGTAAGTGAATCAAAAAATCATGAGAGACGAATTAATTCATTTTTTTGTTAAATTGAAACATTATAGCATCAATTTTCATATTAAGTTTATCCATGCATTTAATCATGTATTCTAAAGGACTTCCTTATAGAGCAAATTATAAGATATAGGAGCCTCTGGAGTTCATCTTGGACTATATTAAGTAATTTCAGTATTATATTATACTTAAAAGTTAAAGGCAATGCTAGTCTCTTGAACTACTATGAAGACTTCAGTGAATATGCCAACTATATCAAGGTCAATAATATAAAAATAAAGGGCAATTCTTTACATCGAGCAATGAATAGAAAGGGAGATGGTTCTTGAGGAAAAAATAGATAGAGCAATGGTTAATGCACATTAGATCTCTAGTTTTCTTGGAAGCAAAGCCTTATTTAATAACTCATTATTCTCATAATGCACTCCTATCTTAGCATAAAATTGTCTTAACTTAAAAAGGAGGGGTTCTCCTTTTAGATTGAAAATTTTCTTAGTTAAGTGGCAGAGGTTGAGGAAGTTATCTTAAAGGAACTATGTAGTGATGTACAAAGGTACAAATTGTATATATGTATGGGAAAACTCTAACAAATTAAGAATGAACTTAAAATTCTTAGCAAAAGGAAATATAACAATAGTATACAAGCAATTTTTGATGTCAAGGAGCACATTCTCTTTGCTGGTCTTCTTATAATGAGCACATTCAAGAATAAGAAAGATTGCATTAATTAGGTAATGAGGGAATAAAAAATAACATTTCCATCCTGAAAGAAAGATCCAAGAATCAGTAGCTTAACGATGGTGATGGTAATTCCAAATTCTTCCATAAATTTGATCTTTAAAGAAGAAATTAGAACAAAATAACCTCTTTTATAACGTAAAATGGCTTATTGATTATTTCACATAATGAAATCAAACAGAAAGATTTTAATTACTTTACCAATACCCTTAGTATTTCCATTAATAGTGATTCATCTATTCAACTCCTACATTCTATTATCAGATAAAATTTCTCCTCAGGAAGTTGATTGTTTATCTAGACCATTCAATAAGAATGATGTAGAAACTACTTATTCTCTCCACTCCAATAAAGTACTAGGTACAAATGACTTAAATGCTCTTTTCTTTCATAAAATAAGGCCTTGTACTAAACTATTTATCAAAATAACCCTCCATAGGAATTTCCACACCAACCATCTCAGACTTAAAAGCCAAATTTAGAAGACAAGATGTTTAATTGATTGGTCTAAATTTAAGGCTAATATTTTAATTAACTGTAAGTGCACAGCGTAGCTATAGCTAATACAGGCAAGTACAAGTCGAATCCCACAAAGACAATGACTACTCATAATTATCGATATCCTATTATCTAGTCTATAAATTGAGTGTCGATTTTTAATTAAAATTAATACTAAATAGATAAAATAAGGTAGATATGTGCCTTCAGGTCTTCATCCCTGATTCTGTGGAATTATACTGACTGTTGCACCATCAAAATGATCCTTGACTTGATCTCGAAGTTATTTGCCTAGACAGTCGATCTTATATTGTTGGACTCTACACCAGCTAAGTCTAGCCTAGTGTAGTCAAACATGGTTCATGGTTAGTTAGCCATATTGTATGATTCTTTTATTGCTACTTGACCTTCGAAATCCTCTATTGATAGTCTAGTTCTGTTGGACCCCGATTCTTTTCTTACTAACAAATTGTGCTAAATTCTTTTTGAGGTTAATTTTTGATTAATTTGTTGTGATTAGGTATTAATTATAATGTCTTTGGGAGTAGAAATTTTTTTTT
>JANIIA010000009.1:42510965-42524199 GCA_027478495.1 Erythroxylum alaternifolium
CTCGAGATAACAAAGAAAAAAATGAATATACTTTAAATAAAAAAGAACAACTTCTCGATGAATTCAGCTCTTTCAAAGATAGATCTGAAAGTTGTTCACCAAGTATATTGTCGTAATCAGCTACTAGGATTTTCATGCATTACTTCCCACTATAAATCATCAAGGGTAGCCACTCAATCCAAACTTCATCAAAATAAAACTTTAGCATAAAGATAACACAAACATTAGAAAATAGATCGGCTGCCAAGTCCCTAAAAATGGCCTTCAATTGATGTTGAAGAGTAGAATAAAGATGCCCAACTGATTCACGCAATAATTGACATAAACACCATAGCTGAACATAACCAAATCAATTGACCATAGATCAAAGAGCATACGATAGACAAACCCATCAACAACAACTAGCCAAAGGAAGACTCACAACAAGAAACCCTAGCATTTAAACAAACAGCCTTACGAAACCAACAACAGAAGCATGAGAGAAAAATGTAGTCTTCACATAAACAACTCAAGTTATTGTTTTCAGCCAAAAGAAGTTCTTTTAACAGTTACATAATTCCCTTGGCTAAAAAATCATCAATGCATGCACATCAATCATCGACCAAGTCATGTGATTCAAGAGACAAATCTTAGCTACAAGGCCATCCAATCATTGACAAAAAATTAAAGAAAAACGCAACACAAAACCTGTCAGCCAAGGTAATGTGATACAATAGAGAAGTTTGCAACAAATAGACTTCTATCTAAACGCAATTAGCTCACAAACATTATCGACATTATCCCTAGATATCCAACTGCCAAGTCATCTAACATATGTCAAATTTACTCTCTAAAAATGACAACATTCAACCCACTATATACGTGAATCTCATCTATATTCCAGTTGCTATAATCAATTCAAATTTTAAAAAATTTTCTTCGGAAGATAGCAATTATCCAAAAATAGACTATCATCTTAATTAAGATTTTAAACCTTAGCAAATTTGTCTTAGAAGAGTCCTACGTAAGCACAACTAGGTCTAACTATCAAATAATGTCCAAAGTTAAATAGTAAGATATAATTACCTATATCTTATCAGTTTTGTTTTAGGAAAATTCTATTTTTGCTCTCCAAAAACACTAGATGAATGCCTCGTGGCTTTTAGTTGCAAATAAAAAAATTTATTTCTAGATACTCTAGTTCTTTGTTTGCTATGTTTTTTAAATTGAGAATTTCTAATGTTGCTTTTGTGGTTTCTAGAAAACCTTTTAAGCATGCTCTTTTAGATTAATTTTTTAAATCAATTGGATGAAGTTTTTGGAAACATGGATCAGTTTTTCTTGATTATTTGTCACTTTGGGTTATGTGCCTTGAGTCTTCATAAGAGGTAATGCTCGCTACTATTGAAGTTGTCTCTAAGCAATGACTATCTAGCCACTAACAAGGCAGAATAATACCTAAGAGGAAGAGTGAACTTAGGAGAAAGAGGCACGAGAAGATGCGATAGACACACCATGCGACTAATGAGTGGCCAAAAAACAAGGGAAGTAGTAGCTAGAGTAAGAAAACAGTGGCATAGATACGTCCCAAAACCCTAGATTGCAAAACGACATGCGCCCCATGTGAGGAAACGTCTAATGGCAAACATTGTGTGCGCACGCAATGACTGAGGCATATGTAATGCATGCGTCTCATAGAAACATTCTGGCATGTGCAGTTATAATCCTATTCAATCTGCATTTTGTGTGTTTTAAGTATTCTTCTTAATTAAATTAGTTTAATTGAGAATAAACTAATTTAAATGCCTAATAAATCTAGAAAATATTTTTAATTGTTTGAAAATTATTTTCAAAATGATCAAATTTTTTTAAGGATTTTAAAGTTTAGTTTAACTTTTTAAGAGTTGAATTATTAAATTAAATCTATTATCAAATCAATAATTAGAATCAAGCAAGAGATAAAAATGTTATCTTTCATAATTATTTAAGGTTAGATAAATTAATATAATGAGATTATATTAATTAAGATTAGATCTTAATTTTAATATTAAATTAATTATTTTCTCAAATAAATTAAGAACAATAATTAATTTAATTCTTAATTTAATTAAAAAATTATTTTCTAAAAAATTAAATTAATTGTATTTGAATGAGATTGGAATTAGTAATTAATTTTTATCCTTTAAAATAAAAATTGTTTCGACAAATTATTAAGAAAGGTGTTTCGTAATTAAAATCTATTTATTTTAGTTTGATTAAAATAAAATAAGTTTACTAATTTAGAGAAAATATTTTTCTTTGTTAATTAAGAAGATGAACCTACTTTGATTTTTTTAATAATGTTTTTCTTAATTTATTAAATAATCTTTTCTAATTAATTAAGAAATCAAGTCTCTAAATAAATAATATAAAGGAATTTCATTATTAAATTAAAGTTATTTTATTTAATTTTGAAAGTGTTTTCATTTTAATATTATAAAATAGTTTTTTAATTAAGAAAAAGTAATTTCTAATTAGATTGGAAATAATTTTTTAATCGGATTAGAATGTCTTATTTATACATTAGGAAATTTTCCAAATTATTATGACTAAGAAGCATAATTTTTTTGACAAATTATTTGGAATTAATTTCATTAAAAGAGTTAAGATAATTGGAAATAGTTTTCAATGCATTTAAAAAAAATTTTAAATTAATTAAATTTCTATTTGAAATAGGAATTCAATGTATATAGGAATCAATGAGTTTGATCTAATTTAATTATCAAAAGAGTCAGAAATATTATTTTAGATTATGAAGATGAATAAGTATAATATAATAAAGCTTGATATTTATGCATATAATTTGATTATATATGCATAAATTGCATGTTTTAATCTATGTTTGATATATTATACATATATGATTGTATGTTTTATATGTATGTTTTATATGTACGATATTGTTATATGTGATTTTGTGCTTGATAAGATGAATAAAAGAAATCCCTCGTTAAAATATTAAGTATATATTGAGAACGTGCTTGTTTTCTTCCACTATTATAGGAATAAACTAGACTTCTGTTTATTGTTAGGCTTGTTGAGCAAACTCAATACTACTTTAACTCATATATGTTTAGTCTTATAACAATGGGTCCTATTTAACCATATTTGTGTGATTTAGATGAGCAAATTCATGATATGGCTCATAAATTTAGAGGCAGAGTTAGGAATAACATATAAAATATATTTTAGCAAGAGTCATTACCTAACGAACTTATGAGCCATATGAGTTATGATTAATAAAGTTATTATTTACCTAATTTAAGTTTAGATGTTTTATTAAGCAAACTTAAGATCGTTGATATAAAGCCATTAGTGAACTAAATTTCTTAGACATATGTTAAGTTTGAGAAGAGTTATCAAAGTTTGATAAAAAATTTGTATGTCCATTATGTAATTTTGCTATTAATCCCTATTGAGGATTTGGAGATAAAGTTTTAGAGATATGTTAACATTATATAGATAATAAAAATGTATGGATATTTTGAATTAACTAATGTCTCATAAGCTTTGATGGTAACATTTAAGATATATGTCAACACCATATTGCACGATGCAAATAGTTGTTTGAAGTACAACTATAAGCTAGTAGCTTAATGAAATTGTTCTACTCAAATTTAGCTTACTAAAAATATAAATACGGATTACAATTAAAGACATTTGTTATAGTATGATAATAGTTGTCATTAAAAGAAAAATAATTGCAAGACTTTTCTTGTTAATGCGTGATATGATAAAGATCACATATATTTCTAGTTCATGCATATGAATATACAATACTGAATATAGATTCAAACTTACTATAATGTTTAAGGCGTGATAAGAAATAGATTAGTTAATTCATTTTTATATAAATAGTTTATATAAGTTGGATCAAAGTAGACTTATGCTTAACATAAGTATCAAGAATACAAAGTTAGATAACTAAAACCATTATTTTATGCGATATTAGTTAGATCAACATAATGAGAATCATAAAGTTACATACGAGGATATATATTCTTTTGATTATGAATCATGTGAAACTTGTGTAACTCAGGGGTTGAAAATAACCAAATCAACCTTTGGTGAAAGGATGATGATGGTATTGATTTGTTAAATCTTATAAATGTGATATGTTAGATGTAGTAATAATTCATAAAAAGGATTATACTTGTATTTCATTAGATTACTAATCACTTTGTGTGATATAGTGATATATATCAAAATATAACATTTATTTAAATGTTTAAAAATTAAAAAATGTTTAAATCCATATAAAAATTAAGCATTGAGAATACTGAAGCACTTCGATGAGATTGATGTGGTGAGATATAAATTCTTCGGTTATCTATAGGGAATGAGATTCTCTAGTGAATATCTTAACAACTAAATTTCATTAGAATATGAATTTATGTAAGGAGAAAAAAATGCAATATGAGGTATTGTATAATGTAACTTGTCTTCGGAAGTTTCAATTAGATCAATTAGCAAGATTTTATATTAAGACTTTGAAATCGTCATGGTT
The DNA here is from genome assembly GCA_027478495.1 of Erythroxylum alaternifolium. NCBI lineage: Eukaryota > Viridiplantae > Streptophyta > Magnoliopsida > Malpighiales > Erythroxylaceae > Erythroxylum > Erythroxylum alaternifolium. The sequence goes on from JANIIA010000009.1 coordinate 42,515,491, forward strand.
AATGATTTTGGGATGGGATGCTTAGTTGAAGCATGTATGTCTAATAAGCTTATAACTAAATTGGATAATAAAAGGTTATAAAATATCCAAATGGTTGGATCTAATCTTGCAAACCTATTGAACAAATTGTTTGTTTCAATATATACTTATAGGAGAATAGTTCTCAAGATAAGTAGTGGAAGTAATATGAAATTTGAAAAAGTTCAAATCTCATGACAATACATTCAATTGGAACTATTTCCTTTGTTGATACATTTGATGTATAGTTAAAAAGCTACAAGATGTTGAAAGATTCACTTTCGTAATGAACTTAAAGAGTTTCTTTTGGAGATGATTATAAATTGATCATGTCTACAAGAAGATTAATGGAAATATAATTGTCCTCTTCAGTGGGAGTATATAGAGACATATCGCATAAAAAGAGAACAATAATTCATATTTCAATTGTTGAAAATATAATTGTTCAAGAATAACTCTCATTGGATATGAAAAAGGTAATAACTTAATTTTATGAGTTCGATCTATGGAGATAAATATGGAAGTTGTTTACCTATTTTAGTCTAAGTATATAAATAATGTACCAAAGGTATTTAATATTTAACATATCTCATACTTGTGAAGTATCTAAGATTTCCATTATTCTATAAGTTGATATTTGAGTTCAAGATTATAAGGATATTAAACTTATAAGTAAATCCTAGTCAAGATATATATTACTTAGAACAATATTATTTTGAGATTAGAAATGTTTCAATATAGAATTAACTGCTAATCAAGCCATAATATATTTTTTATTTAACGGAATGCTTAAATGGATTAATGAGTTCTTTAATGAACTTGATATAGTTCCTAGTATTATTGTAGAATATTAGAGACATTGTACATATAAAAGGAGCTAAGATCTCATTAAAGATCCATGTATATATTTAGGTAGTTTCTCTTAATTATAACGATAATTAAGATGAAAGTTATAAGATATAAGCAAATGCTCACTATAAAGAATATTGTGAAATTCTCTCACTAAATCACTGTCTCAGTAGTATGATTGTCATATAGAGATATAGTATAATGAGAGATTGTTGGTTTATGCACTACAACCAATGGGTTGATTATAGTTTAGTGACATAATTATTCAAAAGCATTATTTATCTTATACATATTTAGATGTATATAATAAAGTCCATAGGATAAATATAAATTCCAATTGAAATTATAATAGGATCATAATTATAAGATTCATATTTTATTTATGTATTATCTCTAAATTATTTCTAGTCATTGCTTTATTAAAACTAGACATTAATAGAGCGTAAAAAATTAGCACATGTTATACCTTTTTTTTCTTATGATTGGACATTAATAGCCAATCTTGATTTATGGAAAAAATTGTTTAATTAGAGAATTAAAGATAAATTAAAGGAGTTTAATTTATATAATCCTAAATATAATATAGGGTTATAATTTATATCCATTAGCAACATATTTTGGAACTTAAAGGGTCACATATAAAAAACGAGATGAGAAGAGAAAAGATGATTTAATCAAGCTGGACTTGACTATAAAGTTTAAGAAACTTTATGATTAAATATAAGATATTTAATAAACAAGGATCAATATAAGAAATTGGGTCTTATTTGAACATAATTGATATTTAATTAAATTAATTATAATTCTAATTAATTTTAATTGAAATTAAAATTTTATTTTAATTAAATTACAAAATGTTCAAAACTTATTATAAATAGACTTAGGCTCTAAAGAAACTAGTACTCCTTACATAACCTTCTTCACAACGATTATAAAGTTCTCTTAATGTGCTATGTGGATATACGTTAGAGGCCATTGTCCAGACACTTAAGTAGCTACTGTAGTTGAAATGATTCGATTTCATAAATGGTTCAAGGAAAATGATTAAAAAAAAGACCAAACTTAAGAATAGGGTGTGAATTATGATTCACATAATTTATTAGATTTTATATGTTAATTATGTTATAGGATTTAAGTGATATTGACATTAAAAAATTATATAAAAAGTTTGGCTATGCGATTTTCCAACAACTTATTATGCCATTGGTTATCTTATTGCTTTACTATTCTCATTCTCTTGATAAATATGCATTTAAATCATACTGACTAGCTTGTAAAGATATTTGTAATAAATTATAGGAAGAGAATATACATCAAATATTGTTTGTTGAATATTTAATAGTATTAATATATGTAAATAATTTTAAAAAATAATACATATGCCGTAGGAAATAAGACATTCAATAGCAAAGCACGTGAATCCATTCCTAAAAGTTGAGATTGAGCTATATTGCGAGGTTACCTTTTAGTTTTAATGCTCATAAGAGGAACACCTTCTTTGTAGCAATATTTCTGTGCTGCTTTGATCCGTACATGTATATTAAATCTTAAAAATGGATCGTCCCAAATGATTCTTTTTAGTTGAATATTCATAATTGATTACTCCAATAACATTTCTGTGAGTTGATTGAGGAAACAAGAGCATTGAACTTATTAGGAAATTTTAAACTCATTAATTGACAACGTTTATACTTTATAATTATCAAATATACAAAGCCTAATCAAAAAGTTCAGATCAAAAGCAAACCATAAACGAGTAAGAAAAGGAAAAGACAAAAAGGAAGATTAAAGATATACATCCCGAATTTAGTTTATTTGAAGAAGGAGCAACTTATGATTGAATTTAGTTACTCAAGAAGAAATACTTGTTGTTGACTCAGCAGGTATCATTTTTGGCCTTTCTTAGGCAATTATCTCTAGTGAAAAAAGTAAAGTTGATGTTTTGGCTATTTAATTCTTTCTTCCTAGCACCTGGGTTGATCATGAGGCGGTGGAAGGAGTGACTCGTTAGGACCTTTTCCATTCTCTACTATAAACGCCATCTTCAGTCCCCATGATGTGTGAACTTCCAAGTGGCAATGCATAAACCAAACCCCTGCAAGTCAAAAATTCACATGTATTAATATTCATGTGATTTAATTTACAGTGTTTGTTTTAATATCTCTTATGGCAGTTCTCAACATATTAGTCCTTACTAGTTTTTATTGTGTTATAGAAGTTGCCTATGATCTCCACATCTCAAGATCTTCACACTAAAAAATCGATAAGAAAAATTAGAAAAACCTACCAGGATTATCAGCTCTAAATCTTATTGCCGTCCATCCACCAGATGGGACTCCGATTGTGTTTCTTTCCACAGGATCAACAAGGTTGAACTTCTTTGGATCTTGGTTTGGATTGAAGTTTCCTATTCCCCTCCCAACTTCAAAGAAATTAAAGCCATGCAAATGTAAAGGGTGGTTCTCAGGAGCAATCATGCCAGTATCTTGAAGAACCAATTGCACCGTCGAGTTATATGGAATCCTGTAAAGCCTCGTTCCTTGTGTAGTCTGCATGTTCGTCGGCTGCGTGCCAGTGTAGTTAAATTGAACTGGCGGTTTACCGGGAAAGTCATCCGTGAAAACTCCTTTAATGTTGAAGAAATGAGCTTGAAGCAGAGAAATCTTTGGCATGACAAATGTGACATTGTTAATATTTGCCACAACTCTTTTGCCGTTAGGGCAAGTAGCACAAGGATTAATACCGAGACCAACGGTGAAGAAAAGTGAACGATCGATTTTCAAGGGTACTTTTGCAGGGTATTCTTTGGAGTTCAGGCTACAAAGAGACTTGGCGAAGTTCGTTGCTATATGGGTGGCGTTTTGGGGAGGTGGAGTGGTGAGGGTGGTCCTGGCGCTAGCAAGAGTGCCAGAGTAATGTAAAGTGGCAGTGGCTGTCGTATTGTCCACTGTAATAGGAGAGTCCATGAAAGGGGAGGCTGCAATCAAGTACTTGCCGGAGCTACAATTTGTGTTAACAAGGACGTTTGTGGTTTGGCCTGGGGCTATCAAAATGGTGTCAGTTTTGAAGGGTTTAACATACGATGCATCGACCTCGACGACTGTGAGTTGATGGCCGGCGATCTTGAAGAAGAGCTCCTCATTCAGTGCGGCATTGATGATCCGAAGCATGTAGATTTTACCAGAGTGCACTCGTAAACTAAATCCACCTGTAATCAAATAATAAAAAGGGTAAAGAATCACTGAAACAACTAGGAAAATGTGTGATTAATTGTGCTAGTGACTCTGCTTGATGGTCTGATAGTTGATAATGAAGAATTGTTGTTAGTTAGTTGTATTACCCTGTGAAGGGCAGGATGCTAGTGAGCCAGGATAGCCATTGATGGTGTGAGCATCTGAGACATTTGGTGCAGCACCAGATTTCATCGCTTCATTCACTACAGCTTCAACATCAGATTTCCACCACTCACCTGTGAATTAATTAATATGAAATTGATTCAATCAAGGTAAGCACAAGAACAGATCTGCAACGTCTTGCTTTACTATATCACACGAAAAGGATTACCATATGGCTTACTATAACTGCACATTTTGTGCATCTTAATTTCTCTCACTTCATATTAGGCTTACCTAAGATAATGGTCTCTTCCTTGTGAGGTGCGGGGAAGGGGTAAGGAACACCGCGTTTGGGCAAGATGACGATACCACCGTGAACGGTGGCTCTGAGCCAGAAAATGTGTGCGTGCCAAAAGAGAGTGCCCCTTTGTCCAGTAAGTGTAAAATTGTATGTGTATACTTGTCCTGGCTGAATAGGGCACTGAGTTATGTACGCTGGACCGTCCGCCCAGCCAGTTCGCAATTGCCTTATCCCATGCCTGACCATGACGCATCATCCAGACATTTAATTACGTACCAAAACCATAAGTATATTGGAATGTCTTTTCAAACTCACCAATGGATGCTAAGATTGTAGTTGACATGGTTCACCACCTTCACTAGAACAGTGTCGTCCTCCCTAGCAACTATAGTGGGTCCAGGAAACATCCCATTCACGGTGACAATTGGCTTTGTTGAACACATTCTCGTAACGTTGCTCAGCACCACCTGCATGAAATGGACGTACACGAATGTGGATTTAGTGTCCACTTTTTCCTTCAATTAGGAGTAGGAAGTTTCCAGACTTTGTTAATGTAACCTCAGCTCAATAAGTATACTTTTATGTTATTTTAACATATATTTTTTTGGGTTACTCTACGAGTTGTTTTGAGTGGGCCTAAATTATTGGTGACATTTTAAAACCCTTATTACACTCAAATTAATCCTGGCTCGTATCTCGCAGGATTCCGAAAAGTGACTCAGCATTACTATCAAGTATTTAATACTGCTGCGTTCTGAAGCGAGAGTCGAATGTCTAACTTTGCTTAAGCGAAAACCAGTTTTCCCCTCGTGGTTATTTAAAGATATTTTGAATGATCATGCATTAAACTCGTACATATAAAAGATACGTATGGATACAAAACGAGGAAGTTGATGACGTGGATATTAATAAGTCTGAATAGTTATACGATGCAGTGTTCTTCCTTCTAAAGTATGACTTGGAACTCGTTTGTCTTCCAAATTGATTAAAAAAAAAAGAGAGATACTTGACATGAAATAAAATTAATCAATTAATATCAGCATGTCTAGATCGATGTCAAAATCATTTTTGTCAAAAGTTATAAAGCAAGCAATATCAAGTTCGTGACGTGATAAGATTTTCGTTTTTTGAGGATAAATCATTAAGTATGAAACTTCCACGCAAAAAATTAGATCTATGAAAATGGTCATTAAAAAAAGGTAAACATTGACATGAAAACATATCCATCTACTGTACTTAAACACAAATACCATCATTTTCATTGACTAATTACAATTTAATTAACAAGCACAAGTTAAGCTTCTATTTCCTACTTATAAGTTGATTAATAAATAACTTGTTAACTTCGCTAATTATTTGAGTCACGGCATATTAACAACCTGGGAATCACCTACTCATAGTCATACATGTGGAAGCTTTCGTAAGAAACGAATGATAAAAAAAAATCAAGTATAAAAGGAATAAAAGGTGAAACTAATACTATATGTACCACTTATAACACAACATCTAAACGAGAAGCATATCTGGAGAAAGAATTATGCAACATCATTTAGCAAAGAAGTAAATATTTCATATTTGCTATGGTTAGACAGCTAATTTCACCAACTGGCTTGAATCGAATTCTTTTGTGTTAGGACCGTGTACCACTGACTGAGTAGCTTGTTTAAGCAACTAATCGCATTATTTGAACTGTCGTTACCTATCACAACTTGAAGGTGAAGATCAAATTAAGCTGGCTGGCAGGAATTCTTTAAGTTGGAACACAGACCTCTTAACCATTATTATTATTATTAAGAAGCCTGAGGTGGTGGCAACGGCGGGAGTTTATTTGTTTGCTTTACTTTTTCTTCATTGATGTATCACCAAGGAAAATCATCAGCCTTCAATCCTTATGAACTTGTTAATATGCATGGAACAGCATAATGGCTACCATATATATAAAATGTAATGATCGAATTAAGCAATTAATTAAAACCTTTGTCCTGGAAACCCATGATGTAGGTCGTCTAAGCCACTAATAGATGGTCTTAAGCTTTACGACTTAAAAGTTGATGTTACCATCTCGTCTTTGTTTTGTTGTATTCTTTCCTCTGTTAGCATCCTAAGCAGTGAGAAAACTTGAAAAGTCCACAAAATGAGCATGAACTAATGAGCCTAGTTTTCATGTCAATTCAACTCTTGGTGGAGAAAAACTAGAAATGAAAATTCAATGTGAGTTTCTGAAACTGAAGACATTGATTTCATGAGACCACTAATCATTAACAGATTCAGTTAATGTTAAAGCTAAAGTACTTACATTGAACTTGTAGTGCCTAACTATGCACTCCACCGGTGACAGAAACGTACAACTGGCAAAGACCAAGAGGACAAGAACCCACTGTGCCATGATCCCGGCGCCCGACATCCCTCTCTCCTGTCTCAGACACCGACACAGAGCCAACGTTTGTAGTAAAATGTTGTTATTTGCTGAACCCACACCCGCCAGGACTTATATACAAACCTTAAAAGTCGAACACGTTGATGCCATGTCGTTTTACCGGATTAGGTGGGTTCAGGACAGTACTTGAGGGGCAAGCTAAATATTATAGTGCACACAAATACATAGCCAGAAAACGAACTGGACGCCTCAACGATTTCTTAAGTGTCACACAAAGTAGTTATGAGTCGAGAAAGGATATATAATATTGGAAGCTAAGCTAGTGGAGGGACTTGTGCTATTTGTCAATAGACTAGGTGGTCAGCAGCAGCAGATACTGGGTTTGGTCCAACCGTAATGGGGTGAAGTACACCCGATTCCCATCTAACTTCACCATAAAAGTGGAAATGGAACCATTTCTACCTCTCCCTCTCCCTCTGTCCCTGAGGTCATGGAAATGTCATCTTAATCAACAACTGAAACACTAATCCTACTCATAATCTACCTCGGACCTTCTTTCCTTCTCCTGGTATAAGATTCTGCAAAGCAGATTAGTGCCAATCAATAAAGATAGAAATGCACAAGAACTACAGGCTTAGTTAACACTTTTTCCGTCTCATTTTCAATGGGGTCCCTAAAAATAGTGTACAAGATATCAGCATTTTCCTGTAATTAATGAGAATTTCATCCCATAAAAACGTTTCCTATAGTTGTAGTAGCAGCATTACTAGTAATTGCCGTTGGCTTGTAGTGTTTAGTATATTAAAAATCGTTGTGCAGTTATGGACTTCTGATAAAGGAATACCAGAACATGATTTCAACCATGCCCTCCTTAATTTATAATTATCTACCAAGTCAAAATAGTATGGTATCTTAATTTAATATCGAGTACAAAAATGAGGTAAGTAACAAAGATGACTTCATGGATTGGAGCATCATAACTGATTCGGGCCATTCTTTTTCTCCAGGTTTGGTGGTTCAGATTCCTGTTAGTGAGATCAATAATATAAATTGATGGTATCTATACGAATTCCACTTTTCAGCTGTAAGAACTTAATCTAATCCCTCTTAGACCCGTAATGTTATATAACTTGAATTAACCCGTCACCATGTTTACAACTTTAGAATGCTTGTTTATTATTGGTCCTCCGGCCTACTTAAGTAGTGATATGTGGTTTCATTAAAAAAAAGAAAGGAAAAACAGGGGAAATACGTGGAAGGCGTCGGTGGATGACATGGACAGATACACGTAGGGATAGAGTCACGTAAGCCTTAATTGAGAAGAAAAGAAAAAAGAAATAGAAAGTGTGCATAGGAAGGACTTCCATCTTTCGGCTCCGGTTGGGCAATAGTTGTCATGGGGCTTTTATAATATCAATTAGCATTAGGAAGTGGGTACCGTAACAAAGTCATGGTCTGTTCCCATTTTCACATGTATAAGTGTGGCGTTCTAATTTAGTTGTTTTCTCATTCTAGAAGCTTTTAGGTTTCATGCACTTTCCAAATATTTTAAAAAATCAATATTTAAGAATGATTGGAATATTGATTCTATTCATTTTGAGCTGTGTTTTGTTTATAGCTTCACTTTAGTAAATGGGGTGTTTAATGAAAAAAATATTCGTATTATGTCTAAAATAGAGGAATTTTACAAATTATTTTGGAATCAAAATTAATTTGCCTAAAAACCATTTCAATGAGAACTTTTACGCGCCGATTAAATTGTAGTTATTTTATAATATCAATTACAGAGGTTTGTCCTTGAAAATGTCAAGGAACCAAACCAATTTTTT
>JANIIA010000009.1:42556960-42567117 GCA_027478495.1 Erythroxylum alaternifolium
AATGGAGCACGATGATATCTATCCCAAACCATAATACTTTTTATAGGAGAGGATAGAGTCTAGGGATGACATTTAGTCCCCTGGTCGGTTCGAGGTCAATGAGCCTTAGACCAAAAATTTGTAATTTTATTAGGCCTCAAGTTGGGCTCGAGCTTGACCATTAACCTTGGGTCAGTCGGGCCTAGGCCTTGAGCCCAAAAGTTATAATTTTACTAGGCCTCGAGTTTGACTTGGACTCGAGCTTGGGCTACTTAAACTATGTGTAAAACAATGTCATTTTAGTCTAGATTAACCATTCCCCTTTCTTCCCCTACCTTCTTTTTCAAACTTCACTCTCTCTCAAATGGTTAGTTGTTAGCCGTTTTGTTTCTGCCACCCCTTCGCTGTGCCACCCTTTTACCCTCCAACTGCAACCACCCATTCACACTTCCTCTAGCCGCCACTTTGCTATGCTCACCTATTGCCTTTCTTCCCTACCACCTCGCAGCCATTTTTTTTGGCTTCTTCTCCACTCACCTAAAGTTCCTTCTGCGTATTTTGGTTTTGAATCTTTTTACTAAAGATTGAATTTGTAAAATACTATAATTTTTAGGATTGTTATCATTTGACAAGTGTTTTTGCAGACTTATATAGTCACATACATGAGTGGGTATATGGCCTTGTAAATGAATATAAAGTTTTGAGAACCTACATGGTCTTTTTAGTTTAGAATAGTTAGTAGAATTAGATTTTATAATACAAATCGCTTTCTCGAGGGATTGACTTTTACTTACGATCTAAATAAGATAATTCATATTATAAGCTGTGAATTTGATGGGGAAAGGAGACTAGAGTATAATGCCAAGTGAGAAATCCTATGATAGAAAAAAGTGAAATGGGTTTATTACAAGGGGAACTTCTAAAGGGAAAATAATCCTTATAGTAAGATGTATAATTTAGGGTGGAAAAATTAGCCAAATTTCTCTTAAAGAAATCAATAATCTCAAAGATAACCTTGCTAGGATTTTGTGAACCTATAAAAAAAGAAGTAGATAAGTCTAGAAGAGTTGATGAGAGACTTCATGCAAGTGACAACTTTTCGATTCCAAAATCATATAGTTATGATTAGGAAACCTAAAGTTTAAATTGTTAATTGAAGCAGGTACAAACTAAGAGAATACAAGGATCATTCTTTAGCAATACAATGTCCAACCTTAGGGAATATATAAAGGAATTTTCATTAAAAGATGAGGATTTGAATGATACCAAAAGGAATGAGGCCATAAGGCAAGAAAACTAGTGAGAAAAATATCAACTAGGAATTCCTTGCTCTCTATTATTAGTACAAAAAATCAAGAAAGAAGAAACTAATACTTGTGAGGAGTACAAAGAAGATCTAGAAGAGGAGGACCCAAAGGAGAAAATTTTGAAGACAAAATCAAACGAAGGCAACACCGAAATCCTCCAAGAAACCATACTACCAAAGCTAGATGACCCAAGGAGTTTTAATATTTCTCGAATTTATTAGTGGTGTATATATTAATTAGATGTTAGAGAATTTAAGATCTAGTATCAATTTAATGTCTTATCCCATACTAAAAATACTAGGACTAGATGAACTAAAACCCACTAGGAGAGAAATGTATCTTTTTGATAACTTAATAAAACATCCTAAAGGGTTAAAAAGATTGTTATGATAAAAATTGATAGGTTCAGTTTTTGAAAAGATTTTTATATTCTGATATAGAAAAGGATGAGGAAAAACTCCTAATCATAGATAGACTCTTCTATGTGACAACATGTGTGATAATAACTATTAAGGAAGGTGAATTACTAAAGGTTAGAGATGAAGAATTCTTATTTTCAAATTATGAAACTACTTTTAAACTTAACAATGACCCAAGATAAGGTAATTGTTTTAGTACTTTGAAGGAAGTTATTGTGTAAGGAGAAAAGATGTCAAAGAATGTAAAAACAAAGGAATTAGTAAGGAAGAACGTCAAGATGAGAGATGATGACTATTTAAATGGCATTTTCTATAATTGCCATGAAGAAGGAAGAAATTATATTGCTAAAAAGTTAATCAAGTTTAAAAAGCACTTAATGGGAGCCAAACCAGTTGGAAGTTTAACAAACTTTTCAATTTTATTTGAAATTTTGGCATAATGGACTAATTATTTAGATATTTTCTTCATAATTATTTGGTGGTTGTTTTTGGTTAATTCCACTTAGTTATTTTATTAGATGATATATATTTTGTTCTAGTTTTAGGCTGAATTGAAATGTTAAGTTAGATTGGATAAATGCAATTAAGTTTAAGGTGGGTGACAATCTAATTTAAGTACATTCAATGATTTTGAGAGGAGAGGCAGATAGCAGAGCCTCAACTAGTAACTTAGACACCTCAAGTAAAGGAGACAACAATGGGACACGAAGATGCCCAACCTATACTATAAAACTATTATAGGGAGGATAGAAATAACCATTCTTGACATTAAGAACAAGCAATAAGGACCCATTCCATGCTGTAGAAGATGCAAATGGATTTAAAGAAAAAGGGAAAGTGGTTGTAACTATTGAAGTAGTGATTGATCAACTACTTTTAGCGTGTAGGCTACTTTGAGCAACTTTTACTACATTTGACAATGCTAAAGGAGGACAAAACTGCTATAAATTGAGCTATTGTTTTCTTTCCATTACAAATTGTTTATTTTAATTGTTTTTCTCTTTATATTCTCAAACCTTCTGCTTGTAAATATCTTCAATCATTCAATTTTGATAAGTATTTTATTTTAATACTTCTTTATTTTCAATTCCATTTTCATTTTTATTAGTTTTTATTTCTTGTGTTTACAAACTACAAATAAATTCTAGATATCAATTTTGTATTTACCATGAATTGTAAGCGATATACAGTGTCATATAAATTTCTTTTTCTTTTTTATGTTCATCACTATTTTTATATTTTTATTATCCTTAATTTTTCTTTTATTCTATATTTGGTACATTAAGGACAAGGTACAATTTAAATACTAGTAGGGAATTAATTATTTGTGAATCTTTTTATATTGGTGAATTAGGTTAGCATTCAATCATTTAAAAAATTACACTAAAAGAAGAATAACTATAATGATTCGTTAGTTTGATTGTTTTATGGTTCAGTTAATTTAGGTCAATAGATTGGAGTACTAGAAACTAACTTAGTTTTAATTTGGTTAAATGATCAAAAAATGGATACTTAATGTACATAATGACATTTTTCTTATAACTTAGGCATATTTTTAGTTAAAAGTGGATTCTTTTTCAATTATTTTTGTATCTCACAAAAAAATAGAAAATTATATGAGTAAGTAAGCATAAATAAAATCATTCCACTAACCTTAAGTAAAAAGGTGTAAAGTTAAATAGTAGTACTAGTAGTTATTTGAATCAGTGACCTAATATAGTAATTGATATTATTTACGATAAAGTGCTTACTTTCGTGTCAAAAGGTTAGACAAAATTTCAAACAAGCCTTTCATGCCCCTTCAATACTTCAACAATTAAAAATGAAGCTTTTTACTTATTTATGTCTAACTTATATAGTAAGTCAAATTATGTGGATTAAGTTGATGTTAGAAGGATTCCTGGATTAAGTTGAATTGATTTATGATTTATTGATAAATAAATTTATCTACTTTTGTGTATAATTTGGTCAATTTGTCTAATTGATCGAATGATGGAGATTTTTGATTTCTCTAATTGATTTGTTGGATTTACCTGAAATTGCTACCTATTTAAGTTAAGAGTGATTGAAATTAATTTTTTAGGACATGTAAAAGCCTAGGTTTTGGGATATTTTATATGCATGAAATATAAACTTATTTTATTAATTTTTTGGTTGTTTATGATGATAAATTTCCTTATTTATTGGTTATGATGATAAATTTCCTTATTTTACTTAGTTTTTGATTTCTTTATAATTATGATCAACTGATCATGAAATGAGATTATTTAAGAATTGGTGGATATTTAAAGAAAAAAGATAAAAATTATAATTATTAAAAAAACAAAGTATGGCCTACACCTTTGTGCTAGACATGTACTATACGACTCATGTGCAACAAGAGATATGATCTAAAGCACAACGTGAAGAGAGACTGTGTGGTATTAAATAAAATCCATAAAGTAACATAGTTTAAGCCACAAACATGGTAGAGACAATGTGATAATGACAAATGAAATAGGAAGATTTAAGGCCTGAGGGCATTGATGTGTTACAGATCATATCTCTTTTAGAGAAAATAAGAGGATCCATGGCCTGGTTATGGTTATGGCCTAGACTGTGTCTAAAGGTTTGAATGCATATATAAAGCATAAAAATCCAAAATTTTAAAGGACTTTTGGAGACTTTACACTTTAGACGCATCATTTTTCTTTAGACGTTAGGGTTAGCCTTTGGGAGGTCCAAAAACCTTGAGAAACTAATTCTAAAGCCATTTTCATCAAATAATTAAGATCCAGATACCATCTCAATGGATTAATTTGTTAATAAAATCTATATGTTTTTGCTATATTTATTTGCACTATATTTCCCTTATTTATGTCTTACTTTTGTTGTTTTGACTTTGATTTATGACTAAACACTTTTTTATGTTTAGATAAGGAAAAACTTACTTTTTATTTTTTATGAATTGATTTACTTTAATTTATAAAATGGGGTATATTTTTATGGATTGGCTTCAAATGATCTTAATGCATGATTTAGTTATGTTAGATTGTTAGCAATATAATTTACTTATGGATGTCTAAAGAAATTATGCCTGTGAGTAGACCATGACTTCGATGATGGGGGTTAAACGAGATGCACAATCTTTCTAGTGTTAACTAAAACTCTTCATGGGATTTCATAGATCCTAATACATATAAAGGGTGTTGGCTTAGTGGAGATATGAGTTAACTAGTTAGAGAGTAGATGGTTATACCTCAAGAACGTGCAGTTGTAATGTGTAGGAGATTTTTCCAGGCCAAATTAATAGATCCATCATAGGTTAATCAAATTATGAAATGAAAAGTAGTAATATAAACATTGATATTAGATTAAATTCTCTTATAGGAAGTACTTGTATAAACATTGATATTAGATTAAATTCTTTTTTGAGAATTTAATTTAATTTTATGTTTCGTTAATCAAAATCCATCAGCATCACTCTTTTTTTATTATTTTACTTTACACTAGTCAATAGTGATAGATTTTCTAATCCACATCACTTCCTTGAGGGATTAATTTTTATTTACCTTTATATTGCTTACCAATAATAAGTGTACTTGTCTTAGTTTTGGGTAATATATTAGTAATGTGAAAATTTATAACTAGATAGAGAAAACATCAGTATCTCCACTTGTTTGGATATATAAAATTTTCATTATACTCTAAAATCATTAAATGACATCTCCATTCTCCTTCCCCTAAACCTAAACTAAATTTCATCCTCCTTATCTAGTCTTCTATGTGTATTTATTTTAGAAATAGACACGATTTCTAGAGAATTTCCTATAAGCATGCTCTCCTTCCCCTAAGCCTACCTTCCTTCATTTAGCCTATTATATCCAATGCCAATCAACTTGCACTACTATTTTATTTAAAATGTCTTTTGTCAACAATTTCATATCTATACGTGTGTATTAAAAAATGGTGCTCATTCTTGGTGGTAATTTATGAATAAAAGGTACCAAAACCCCTTGTTATTTCTCTCATTTTAAAATGAAATTTGTGAAGGAAATAAGGTATCATGAGAGAACTAATTAAATTTCTTAAGACATAGCCTAAGATATGGTTTCTGATTTTTTAAAATAAAATCCCATATAAATATGATTTAAGGCATAAGCATGTTCGAGGCTCTCGATCCTTATTTTACCAATAAAATATGGTTTGTGATATAGGCATGTCCTAGGTTGCAAATCTCTCTTGACAAGAATTTTCTAGCTTTGTAAATAAGCATAGTCTTAGACATGGACATGCTTCAGATCATGGAAATTTTTGTACAAAAACTTGTTAACTTCATAAATAAACATGGTCTAGGCCACAACGTTTCCCAAGTCATGGATCTTTAAATACACAAATAAACATGATCTGGGTGAGTCCCAAGTTGTGTTCATCATATAGATTCAACAAATATATAACTTTAGTTTTTTTTTGGGCTTGTTCCTTAAATTTTCCAAACAAAGTTCTCTCTTATTTTCCTCTTTAAAAGTATCCTTTCCCTTCTTTTCTTCCTTAGTATAAAATAAAATCTAGGAAATAAATAACAACCATAAAGAACTTTAAAACTATTATTTTTTATTAAAACAAACTCATTGAAAAATGAATTAAACAAAAATGTTTATCAATGAAAATGACTAAAAGTAAAATTTGAAGTTCTGAAACAAAATGATTAAATTACATCCCAACAAATGTTTTGTTCTTATAACTACATTTCATTCTTTGACATTTTGGGGGTCTTGAAGGATGAGTGTCTCCCTTACTTCCTTAAGGCCACTTCCTTCATATTACTTCAAGCTATGACTATTCATTTTGAATGTACCTTTTCCTGGATGTGAGATATCAATCTTCCATGAGACTTTATTTATTGTAAATAGGTTAGACCATGAAGATTCTAATTTTTTATTTGAAAATGTTATGAGGTAAGAATTATATAAAATACTTGATCACCTTTTTGCAAATTCTTTCAACATGATATTTTATTCAAGCTATCACTTAGTCCATTCCTTATATATTCTTGTATTCTTATATACAAACAATCTCAGCTATTTAAGCTTAATTAGTTAGATTATCCTTTTTTGACTTGCATTTGTCAAATAAAAATTTAAGAACTTAGTGGCTTAATATGATATGTGTTCTAGTTGTACAAGTTAAAGACATACTTTCCTAAAAACTAGCATATATGTTATCATCTTAATAGGTGTTTTTATATCTAGGTCCTATAACTCTATAAGCCCATAACATCATCTAATTTTGTTTCCCAGTTTTTCCTAGAATATTTTATAGTCTTCTTTAAAATTATCTTAAGTTTAATATTTGATATTTCTATTTGGTCATTAGATTAAGGATGGTAAGAGGTTGCAATTTTATATATAGCACCATATTTTCTTAATAATATGTCAAATTACATATTATAAAAATGTGTTCCTCTATTGTTGATTATTACCCTAAGTATTCTAGATAGAGTAAATATCTTTTTTTTTTAAATTTAAGTATAACCCCAGAATCATTAGTTGGAAAAGCAAAAGCTCCTACATATTTGGAAACATAATCTACTTCCACTAAAATGTGTTTTTTTATAGAAGAAGTTAGGGAAGAGCCTGTGATATCAATTCTCCACATTTCAAATAATTCATAAACTAAAATAAAAGTCATTTCTTATTTTTAGTGTATGTTACTTGCTCATTGACATTCACCATAAAAATGCACGTACTTGTGGGTGTCTTAAAATATATTTGACCAATAAAAATCTACTTGTAGGACTTTGGTCAAGGTTTGGTTAGCTCCAAAATGACCTTCTACTTCCCAAGGATGAAATTAATGTAGTATTGGTTTTGTCTTTACCTTCTGTGTATATTATCTTACCATTTGATCAACATATATTTTTAAAAAGAAAAAATATTCCTGTACGTCGTATTTCATATCAAAATTTTTTTAATTGATATGAAATATCATTGGGGAGAAATCCAACTACTAAATAGAAAATTTGACAAACCAAGGAGTAGAACCTTATATCTCTATAAAATACTTGTTCATTAGTGATAGTATCATCTATACTTTCTTCAGTTTTCTCCTCTACATTTCAATTTTCTAGGTAGGATAGTTAACCTACTGCTAAGTTCTTGATTCCCTTTGTTTATTCGATTTCCAAGTCAAACTCCTATAATAACATAACCTACCTAATCAATTTAGGTTTGGCATCATTTTTTCATAGAAGATACTTTAATGTTGAATGACTAGTGTACACTATGAATTTGGACAAGATGATATAAGATCTAAATTTACTGAATGCAAAGACCACAGCTAACAATCTTTTACAATGGTGATGTATTTTGTTTTTTAAGCATCTATTAAAGTTTTTTGACATCATACATTAGCTGAAAATGCTTATCTTTCCTTAACCAAAGCACTACTCCAATAACGAAACCACTCAAATCGTACATTAGCTTAAAAAGAAGGTTCCAATCTAGTGCTACTATAATGGGGGCATTGATATAATTTTTAATTCAAAACTGTAAAAGCATCCAAGCACAATTATAAGAAGTTAAATGGCACATCTTTGTTTGGCAGGTTGGTTAGTGGCCAAACCGTCTTGGAGAAGTTTATGATAAAATGTCTATCAGAATTGACAAATCCTAAAGAACTCACTAATTACCTTAATTGATGTAGGTGGTGCTGATTTCTCAAATGCCTTAACTTTTACGTTATCCAATTTGATTCTTTAATATTAATTTTGTAATCCTCATTGGAATTGATTAATTTTCTCATTCAAAATGACTATCATCCCTCCTTTCTTTATAAACACCTACATAATTGATGTGGGGTGTTTTAAATTCTAAGCACATAATTTAGTTAAAGCTAGCACTAATAAGTATAAGCTTATCGAATTAGGAATAATGGTTAACTACTAATTATTCATAAACTTAGTTATCTAGAAAACTATTATGATTCATTAAAGAGGAAAATAAATGGAAAGTCTAGGTACCAAAAAAAATCAACAATTTGGGTAAAGCAATATATGAATAAGATAAATTTAAGGTACCCCCTGCGCCTTTACTATGTTTTAATTTTACTTTAATTTAATAAATAATTCTAGTTTCTTAGAATAGTAAGGATTCCTAATTTAGATATGCTATCTATCAAGTAACATAACCCTTATTCTTAATTTTAATAAGTTGAAATCTCTTTTTAACTAAGACATCATAAGAATGCATAGATTATAAATTCTCATGATAGGTTTTAACCTAATCTAAAAAGATTTTACAATTCTCTCTTAACTTACTCTTGTTGAACCCTTTTTATCCATGTTGTGAACTACCCATACAAACCATCTCTCAATCAAAACTTATGAATTAAATAATTGGACCTTGAACTTTTGTTCCTTCAATTCAATCAATTATAACCGCATTGACAAATATTAAAAGAACTAGAAATTTTATTATACCAAAAGATCAATTAATTTAACACATCATATCCTAGGCTCCATCCGACCTAAATCTATATCTCAATTAAATTATAATTAAACAAGGAATAAGAGCAATAATTAAACAAGACAAAGGAGTTATCTTTATGATTCTTGAATCTTGAATCTTTAGTGAATCTTGGTGAATTCTTATTTTTCTTTTGAATTAAGATTTTCTTGATAATGAAAATAAGGATGTGTATGGTCTGTGTTATTGATCAAGGCTTAAATGCAGGAGTGCGTAGGGTAGAAAAGGAGAAATATAATGATCCATATTGTAACATAACTCTAACATTGTGGTGTGTAGGTATCATGTTTTGGGTCTTTCTTCACTTCTTCCAAGGTTGCTCCCAATAGAACCAATTCTTCTCCAAATTTGCTCTTTTTACTTAGCGGGGAAAAGAAGATATGGAACAAAATATAATTCATTTTAAGTATCAAACCCCTAAAATGTTCAAAATACAATACTATGAAATTCATGCTAAATGTTACGTATATTTAGCATACATCAAACCCCCCTGAACTTAAACACTTGCTTATCTTTAATCAAAGCAATTTCATCATTCTAACTTAAATAGAAAACAATTTAGAGAAATGTTAAACAAATCAAACATCCAATTAAGATTTTCCATTATTCTTCTAATCATAAGGTTCATTAAAATGCTAAGCAACTACTACTTGTATTAGTTCATAACTTAATTTGATTCAGTTCATGATCTTTCAAACTTCAACCCAAATCAAAAAATTTAAATTCATATGCAAAATGAACATAGATAAGATAAAATGTTTCAACTTTTAAACATATTCATACTTCCTATTAATAAGAAATAAAATTTAATAAAACAAGAGTATTAGGAACTTGTTTGAAAAGTCACCTAGTCTTTTTACACGAGAGTAAAAACTTTATCATTTGTACTCTTGGTTACATAACTAGGTCACTATCTTAAATGGCTGCTAGCTCTACTCTTTAACATC
>JANIIA010000009.1:42574739-42585678 GCA_027478495.1 Erythroxylum alaternifolium
GTGAATCATGAGTGATGAAATGGGCATATAAATGTCTTGTTTTTGCATATAAGATGATTAACCTTTCATAAGTTGTTGTAGAAATGAGTTTGAACTTAAAAGATCATTAAAATGGTGTAACAAGAAGTGCAGTATTTCTGACTCGTAAATTGGATATTTATGTTCTATTTTCTTGGTTAATTACATAAATTTCTTTGATTGTTTAGAGATGAACTAAAGTGAGTTTAGAGCTAATAAAAAAGAGTACTATGGTTTCTTGAAATAAGATGAATTAAGGTGAAAGTTAGGAATGAAATGAAGGTGAAAATTGAAGTGAAACAAGTGCAAAAAAATTAACTGATAAATGGAGTTTTCATGATATGTTTTTAATGCTTAATTACATGAAATTTTGGGTAGTTATTATATGGATGAACTAGAATGATTTTGAGGTTAAAGAAAGGGCTAATGTAGTGTCTTGAAATTAGGTAAATTAGAATGATAAGTTAAAAGTGAAATGAAGGTAGAAATGAAGTTGAACATGTGCACAAAATTAATGATGAATGTGGATATTAACATGTTCTATTTTGGTTTTTAATAATGTGGACGTTAGTAATTGAAATAGAGGTGAAGTAGAGTGAATTAAAAGATAAAGAAAGTGATAGTAAAGTGTCTCGAAGTGAGGAGAATTAGGATGATAGTTTATAGATAAAGGGAAGTTGACAATAGAGTTGAATGTTTGCTGAAATATTGAAGAATGTATAGACATAGTTGATGTTATGTTTATGTGATTATGATCAACAATTTTTTATAATGTGTTTTATGGATGTTTTGAATTGGAATCAAGGTGAGAATGGAGAGAAATTGAAATAGGAATGATAAGATATGCATAGATGTGTTAGATATAACTGGTAGGAGTGGGAAATCTGGAAATTAGCTAGTCAAGGTCAGTTGGGTGGACTTGTTGTCTATTGGGCAGACATTCTCGAGAATTTCAATGTTCCAACCTTGTTCATGTCCGTTTGGAGGGACATACATGTTCGCTAGGCGGATATTCTTAGGACGCCTACATAAGTATGAAATTTTGACCCTTTAGATGACAAAATTGTTCTTTAAGGTATTCACGGAAGTTGTAGAACTCGAAGTCCTTTTCAAGACTATACTTGATTGACCTTAATCCAACATCTACAGTGAAAGTTATGTCTATTGTCCCAAATAATATACATATATAAATTATTGACTTATCCATACTTTCCTATGATGTAATTAGGCTTGAATGGGATCTTGAATGAGCTTAGTGGAGGGTTAATGAAGTTATTAAAGTAAGGAAAGTGTTTTAGGTATTAAAGAATGATTGAAAGATGATGTTAATTGATTATTAGTCGAGTATTAAGGAAGTGTACCTGGGATTGTCATTAAACATGCATTATACATAATCCATATATACATATGTGCATAAATGAGTACTTATATAATTGTGCAAACTTGTAATATGTGTAAATGTATATGTTGTATGATATAGAGGAGTAATTAGAGCAACCTCATCCAGACGTTGCTAGAACCTTGAGGCAATAAGCTGTCTGGAGCAAAACTGTGAGTAACCTAAGATGGTCACACTATGATTGTTTGTTTATTAAATTATATATTGAATTGTTATCTGATGTGTATGTACTAATTTTCGGACATTCAATGTCTAAGGCATTTGATGCATGAATAAAATATTGGAAGTGCTACTTGAATGTGAATGTTATTGACTAATTATTTCTAAACTTAAATGTTAAATGTCGGACTAAAAGTCCGATGACAATTGTGAATGATAAAGAATGTGAATGTGAATGAATGAGCATAATGATTGAATACGTATGGTGCGTTTCATTACATGAATGCATGAAAAATAAAGGCAATTGTGACCAGAGTCACTAGTGAAAAAGAGCTTAAAGCTTAGACTGTGGTAAGAGCTTATGACTCACTATGTAAAATGAGCCCTGTAGGGACAGTATAAATGAGCTTGGTATCCACAATGGACACGGGACAGTACAAAAGGCACTCAGTTACAACAACAAAATAAATGAACATGAGTCTCATAAACATTGCATATATAAATGAATTATATGATTTGAATGATTGTAATTGAAATGTGGAATCAAATTGATCGAAAAATGCAAAAGTTTATGATCAAAGTATGTCGTGATGCTATATGTTGATAAACTTGAATTATGTGAATTATGCGAATGTATAAATTGTTGTGATATGTGTAATATGAGTGAACCATCAAGGATGGTTACTCAACTGAGTTTGCAAAACTCACCAAAATTGCAACGTTGGCTTTTCAGGTTTGAGAGTGAAAAATTAGCTTCTAAGACTGTTTAGAAGGGATCTATTACATCTTTTTAGTAGAAGACATAGCTCAAAGGTCGATCAGTTGGGACTAAAGGATTTGGTTAAATTTTTGTTAATTTCCTCATGTATGTAGCATGTTCTATAGACAGAGCTGTAGACTCTAATAGGTTGTCAATATTGTATAAATATGGATATTGTAGTAGTGTTACATTGTAAATCATAGTTTTTGAAATGAAATGAGGAATTTATAGGTTTTAGACATTGTGATATTTATGTTTTTAATTTATAATGCCATGCAATATATGAAAGTGATATAGTTAGTGTGCCATTTCCATCGGGCACGTGCACGAATGTCTAATGGACGTATGTGTAAGCGTCGGGCAGGAGTGGGGTGCTACATAAGCTATTGCCTTGACGATGCATGGATTCTAGTGTTAGACTTATGTGTCTAATATCATTCAATACACACTTATTGTACACATTACTAAGTTTATCAATCATATAAATATTCAATCATGCATATGTATATGTGTTATGTTCAGTGCATACTCAATTGACTTTCCCAGGTATGCATCCTTAAATCATAACTCTTAACCATTCAGACATTATAACTTGGATATAACTAGTTTGTAATTAGGTTTTTACCTCAAGTAAACTTGATTATTCTATTTTTATCAATCATACATTCACGAATCCTTTTCAAACATTATATAATCACACAATATCCCAATTCTCATTCATTCAGACCTATTACACCTAACTCACATCCTTTGGAACACAATTGTATTCTTAAGAAAAATTTTATTCCTTTAATACTCATAAATTTTAGATTTTTGATACATTGATATCAAACAATCCTTTCTTAAGTTATAGCATTAATTAATAACCTAAACATATTAAACACTTTAATCAACTAATCCAACATCAAACTAGGTTCATTTTAAGCCTCAATCAAGTCTAAATGCACCAAAGTGAAGTAACTTATCCTTAGTTGGTTCAATAATCACACAAAAGAGAAGATTTCAGTTTCAATGCATTTCCCATGATCGTGGAGGCCTTCCCACAATTACAACTGTGGGATGAGTCATCCGAAAATTTTTCATCCCTTTCCTTTAAAATTTTCCAGATTTTAATCCTTACATACTAAATCCAGAACATCTTCTTCATAGTTTATTATTTAGACTTCAATTCCTCATCAATATCACCTCAATTACAACTCAAAATCATCTATATGACAATACACAAAATATTATTTATCATATACATAAAAACAGAACACAAGTGTATCCATTTATTCATCAACTTCAAGCACACTTCATCAATACCATTTTCACTATCAACCCATCCCTAAATAATCATCATATATGCATCTATTTAAAACAAGCCATGGAGAACATTATTTTACCTACTTGTTCAACTCCAAAGCTTCCTCAAATCGTGAGTTAACCTAGCCCCTAAGCTTACATGATCATCACCAATTTAAGGTGGAATAGGTTGGATTTTCATTAACAAGAAGAAGACAAAGAAATTTTAGAGTGGCAAAGTGAAGGATGTTAGCAAAACTCAATGTTGAGGATTGGGTGAGAGTGTTGTGAGTGAGAGAAGAAAGAAGAAAAGAAGAGTCCATGTAGCAAAAAGTAAAAATTAAAGATGCTCTTTTATGTGTGTATGACATGTAGGTTAGATATGTAGGAAGTGTTGTGACACTTGTCATATAAAGATACTTGCCACATGTCTTTTACTTATGGTACCACATGTTTCTTAATAATTAATCCATTTGTCTCTCAATCTCCAAGCCATTTGTCACCCAATTATCTAAACTAATTGTCTACTAATCCTAATGCCACATGTCACTTATTTCTACTACTATGTGTCAATTTGTCTTGCCACTTGGAATTTTTCCTAGTCCAAAAATACACATTAATTCATAATTCTCCCAATTGTAACAAATAAATTCCAAATTAATAATTAATAACCATCATATCAAAATTCAACAAATAACAATTCACAATCATATCATGACCAATTTAAATATTTTATACCCCGGAATATGTCAATTAAATGCATAAACTATCTTTGCAACATGTACAAAAATCAAAATTCACGTGTTTACGCTATTACTATGCATGTGAATGCAATGCATTTCGTGAATTCTTAATGCTATTACTTATGTACAATGGTCTAGGATCCTATGTCCTAACCCCTAGTATAGAAAACGGGCTATTACACCATCTCCTTGGTAAACATTAGAGATTATCAACGCTTTATTTGTTTAGCCATATTGGTTTGGTATACTTACAATTAAAGAATAAGTGATCAAGAAACTCATATTCCTAATGGAAAAGAGAGGACATATCTGAGATAAAGTATGCACTATACAATTTGTTTTTAGTGTATAGTTTACCATTAATAGCCATCGATAAGATAAATGCCATTTTTAGAGAGATTTGCTTACTCTACAAAAGTTTATATCAAGAGATTTTAGGGAACTTAAGTTTGAAGAAGTCACTCCATAACATATTAGTGAATGAGCCTAAAGAATGCCCCAATCAAGTAATCTTATCGACATTAATAGAAGCATAGTGAATATGGGACATAAGCCACAATAGACAATTTATAATGCTCAGTTGAATATTATAGGAATTATCAAACAATAACTCTTTAAAAGTAGCTAGGTCTAGTATTATAGATCTCAAATTTGTAAATTGAGCATCATTGTCAAGAGGGCCTAATGAATTTCAATTATCATACAAAAATTTGTTACTATCTCTTTTATTATCCTTATTTTAATGGGAATTCTCAATTGCTACCAAAGCTTGAATATGTTCATCGTGAGTTACTTTCTGGAGAAAATGACCAAAAGTTAGTACAATTTAAATAATGCATATGCATCCACTTTACCTAAATTGATTCCTTATCCACAAAGATACTCCTTAATATCCTAGCCATTTGAACCTTATTACTCGTTCTGATTAAAACTATATTAATTCCACCTTCATCTTTAGGCAAACATATAAGCTCCCCTCTTACCTTAGTTTTGTTGCTTCCTTCTATTTAACCCGGCTTTGTAGCTTCCTTCTATTTGATCAGTTCATAAAAAGGTCCTAAATAAACTTTCAATGGTCTTTTTTACGATTTTAGGAAACATAATATATGAAGACTAATAAACATGTAATGAGTTCTAACTAATAAACATTTAACAAGTTCTATAATGAATTAATCAATTGATCCTGGTTAGTATAAGTAAGGCTCTTATTACACCAACTGCTAATTTTCCTTTGAATTTTCCTTATCAATGATAAAAACTCCATATAAGGTGGTCTCTTATAAGGATAGGAACTCTAAGGTTAGTGAATGAAAGCTACTTTTATTGCAATCTTGTCAAACAAGTGATCCAAGGAGAGTAAGCCACAGCTGATGAAGATATAAAAACACAACTTTTATCCTTATTCATTTCTAATCTAGAAAACTTCTTACACCACCTTCAAGCATTCATTGGAGAACTAATAGAATTCCAATCTTAACTAAAAAGGATTAATAAGTCATTAACAAATAAAAGGTTATGAATCTTAAGCTATTTGCATTTTATGTTGTACATAGAGCTCTTTTCCTACTTACAAAACGAGTTATAGTTCTAGATAGAACTTCCATGCTAAGAGCAAACAAGTATGGAGATAATATGTTTGACCATTCACCAATATATTATAAGATAATGTGGTAATGTATTAAGTAATCTAATAGACAAAACTTAAGGAAAAGATAAAAGTATAAAGATCATTAATGATGAATCCCTAGTTCATAAAATCAAAGGCTTTATTAAAGTCCACTTTGGTAGCATAACTCTTAAAAGAATACTTCTTGTTATAATTTTTGAAGAATTCTTGAGCGAAAAACACATTATCACCAATTTGCCTCCCTGACATAACAACTTTTTAAGAAGAGTTAATCAATGGATAAAGCACTCCTTTAAGCTTAGATACAAGAATCTTTGCAATTGTCTTATAAATAGTATTGATATAAGATATGGGTCTGAAGTCCCTCAGAGTAATTAGAGTAGGAACTTTTGGCACCAAGGTGATCTTGTTTTATTAGTTTTTTTCAGCATACTATTATTGTACTTCAGTGACTAAAGGCTCAATATGTGTCAAGATTTGTGAAAGAAAAGCCCATTGAGGCCATCTAGACTAGGGGCTTTATTGGGGTGTAAGGTAAAGAGAGCTTCCACTGTTTCAAAATCTGTAATAGGTTTGATCAACAAATCTTCATTAATTAGACAAATTATGCCAATGATAAAAGGTTATAACACTTATATTGAGGAGGAAAAAGCAGAGGAAGAACTAAGAAACCTATAGAAATAATCATAAGTCTCCTTTAGAAGCTTATACTTAGAAGAAATAATATCACCTTGATATCCCACAAGTAAGGAATTTTTTGTCATTCCTTCTTTAAAGATCATACTTATAGAAATAGGCAATGTTCTTGTCTCCATTCTTAAGCCATTGTACCCTGGATCTTTATTTGAGGATTAAATTATTAGCCTAAACAGTTTGGACATAACTAGATAAAGCCTACTTTTTCTTTAACTAGATCAAGGAATTGAGTGAATTAAGGTAAAGCATTCATTTCACTTTCTCTAGGTCATCTTTTGATGCAAGAACTGCAACTTGAAGGTCATTATATTTCCTCTTTTTAAAAATTCATCTTTAACATTATCTAACTTTCGTAACATACTAAAGCCTTATGCCTTTTAATGTGATAACTTCTTCCCTTTTAAAAAAAATATTCTTAAACTCAGGATCATTACCCAAATAGTTATCAAAACTGAATGGAAAGTACTTAATCCAAGTTGAGGCCATTGACGACTATAGGCGAATCGTTAGAGAATGATGGATTTCTGAACTTAGCAACAATCTCAAGAAATTTCTTCAACCATAAGTTGTTCTTTATGGCTTTATCAAGTTTCTTTCTTATAAACCACCTCCCTTGTTACTTATTACTACATATTTGAAAACTATTCATATTAAGATTTAGGTGAAGAGAAACATTCATTTGTTTTTTCTTCTCTTTGATTTCAGCCTAATCTTAACCATGAACCTATTCAAATGCTTTAAGCTATCCACAAATGAAGTTTTAGAACTTAAAATTTTATTTCATTCATCAAATTCTTAATGTTAAGTACCATATGAGAGGGTAATTCCAACCAATAAGTAGCTTCCATATTAACCAAACTATCCTCAACACCCAAATCGTTGCCTTTTGACACCAAGCTAGTCAAAATATCCATCAAAGTAATATTGTTAATATTTGTAAGGGGACCTACCAAACCATAATCCTCAGATATAAGAATAGAACCTCAATCAATAGTCGAATTATCCAAGTGATTAGGCTGTATATTTATTATCTCAGAAGCTGAAGATTTCGAAGATCTAGATAATTTATCAAGCTCCATTAACTCATAGTAGTCTCTCTTAACAAATCTTCTCTTAGTTATTTTCCAAGTCTTCTTAATATGATAAGCTAAAGGCCTCCATTGATAAGTAAACAATATCTCATCTTGATAAAAATTTTCAACTTCATTCAATATCATTAATGAAATATAATGAAAAAGTTATTTTCCAATATCAATAACAACACAGACTCTAACATAGCTTACCCTTTTCATAATTTTCATTGTTTTGTCCATTGCTACTAGTTTACTAATGTAACTAGGTAAGTAACTGAGCCTGATTATTTTCTAATAATATAAAAGAATATTGTGTAAGTTCGCCTAAATAAGGACTTGATTAAGCTTGATGTCTTTAAATTATATCTTAGGTCACCACTGCTAAAGAAATAGCATAATGCTATTAAAATCTATGTTCATTGTCAATAAAATTTTAGGTGGTTTAAAGGGAACAAAATTTAAATAACAATAATCCATCATCATGAAGAATCACATCCTCTAAACTTGAGTTTTTCCACTACTTATGAGCCCAATTTAATGGTGGAAATGCTGACCTTTTATAAACAAAAACTTGGTTAAAGAGAATTGCCATTTAAGTGCTCCTTTACAAAGAACTTATAATGGTGGAGAAATGAACCCTAGACCTTCTTCACATAACCTTATTTACTTAATTATAAGTAATAGTATAGTACAGTTAGAGAATAATTACTCAAAGTTTGCTTCCATGAATGTAGGTTGATGGGCTTAGCAATAACAAGTTAAGTTGCAATTGTGATATATTGATTGGCTAAGCTTGGAGATGATACATTTAGCAAAGGTATGGATGGAACAAATGTTAAATAAAGGGGTGAAATTTAGTGGAACTCACTTAACTAGGATAGTGCACGATCATTCCAAAAATAATAAATAACGGGACCAGATGAATTTACTCAAAATACCATTGCATAAGAATTTTAGGCTTTAGAGGACAACATATCTAAAACCAGTAGAGTGTAGTTGATGTTCAACCAATACGAAGAGCTAAATGAATAGGCCGAAGTAAACTTAAAAAAGAAGAAAGGAAGAGACATAAAAACTAATAAAGAATAATAGCCAACAGATCTGAAGTAGACCAACAAGTATGAAGAAACCAATGAAGAATGGATTTTTAAAAACCAAGAAACCTTGAGAGTGTGGCCAGGAAATGAGGAAGTAGTCAAAATGAGAGCTTGAGGATGATAGCCAATAGACAAAGAATAGGAAAGCCAACACTAAGACAAAATAGGAAGGCCTTAGGTTGGAGAAGGAGCCAAGCAAGAAGACAAGGAGAAGTAGACTAAAGGAGCAATGAGCCATAGCTAAGAAGTAAAATGCAAGCTGATGAGTAAGAGAGAAGAATGACATTCTCTCATGACAACCCTATTTTTATGAAGTTTTTTCTTCTTAATTAAACAATTTTTCTAAGACCTATTAGATTTTTCAAATATTTAACAAGTAATCTGTAACGACCCAGAACCACATCGGGTACATGACAATCACCACATGCTCAGACTAAGGATACTCATGGTACCCTTAACCAGACTATGCAAGGCTAACTGAATGCCTTTAAAAATATTTGGGTAGTACAAAAAGTTCACACATAGGTTCATTTACAAACATAAGATAGTCAAGAGTTAATTTACAAAATTATAAAGCATATCAACATGATCATGAGTCACTATACAACAAAAGTACAAAACAGAGACTACTTACGTGCAGTAATACCTTGAAAATGTCAAAAGACAGCACGATCCACTCAAAACTTCAAACTCACCAAATTTACTTGAATGGTTGGGAAGCGGAGGGGGTGAGTACTTTATGTACTCAGTGAAGTGAGCAGAAAAAAACATATATCACAAATAGAATCCGGTATACACTAAAATGGTCTAAATAACCTAAAGATAGTTTTACATATGTAACATGCACATAACCACCTATGAAGTGAATATCATGATATAGAAACATATAGACCTAGTCTATGACTCATGCCATACTAATTAGGATCACATAAGCCTAGCCTATTAATCACTCACTCAGTGAACATAGGTTCTAGTTCCAGTATTCATGAGCAAAAAAATATCACATGTAAAAATCAAATCTCGTCAGGATGCCAAATCACATAATAAGCCAAAATAATTATGTGTCTCACCACTATTCGGCCAAACGAGTGAGCACACCCACTAAATCTCGGTGTTGGCTCGAATTTCATCAATGGTGAGTCAAAACTATGGTCAACAAGAGCATCATGACCCTAGGTGATGACCTCGTTGGTGACTAGACCTCTAGGCGTTCAATCACTCACGAGTCCTGTAGAATGGTATCGTTATAAGGACTTGAATTTTATATACCAACATCAAAGGTATGGGGATCATTTAATCTGTTATACCCAGCACACGAGTGGCCAATCGTTTCCTCACCAAACACAAAAAAATCATTTACAAATATTAGGTACAAAAATCAAGTAAGGTACCACAAATTTATTTATCGGTCCAACTGATAAAACAGAACCTTACCATGACTTTAAGCCAAAAGAGAACACATACATGCAAAATACATGACTTAGTTATGTATATATAAGTTCCAAAACATTATTTCATGCAGTGAAAATCATCTTTTGCACTCCAAGTGCAAAGTTATTCAAAAATGTAGTTTTAGAAAATAAAACATTGTCTTTTGCACTTCAAGTGTAAGTTTGTTGAAAACAATATCATTCCTCAAAAGATGAAATAAAAACATTAGTTTCACTGCAAGTGTAAAGAGTTATTCAAAACAATGTCATTTATTAAATACACAAGTATACTATCATCTATTTGACATTCAATTTTACTATTAATAGCCTAGGTTCAAAATTCACATACAAGTCATTATGCATGTCTTGGGTTGTCCTAGTCCCATTTGAGAGACATGTTTTTCCCAAATCACCTCAAAAGAAGGTGTACAATCCTTTAACTTCAAAAATCCTCTATATGAGCTCCTTGATCCACAGCTCCCGAGAAATTATACATACAAATGTAATGTACTTACTTTTCAAACATATAAGTTATATTTATACACCATCACATAATTATATTAAACTCAACCCTTATTATTCACATAAGCTTTCTTTTGCATTTTCCAAGGCATTTAATGCCTTAATCCAATACTTACACATTTCAAAGCATA
>JANIIA010000009.1:42585778-42596708 GCA_027478495.1 Erythroxylum alaternifolium
TTATTCACATAAGCTTTCTTTTGCATTTTCCAAGGCATTTAATGCCTTAATCCAATACTTACACATTTCAAAGCATATTTGAGCACATTTTTATCCAAGCACATTAGGCTATTAATCATAAATCTAAGCAAAAATTCAAGTTTACTCTAAGTATACATGAAAGCCTTTTTCCAATGCACACCATTAAAATTTTTAAATCCTAAGCCAAATTCACTTAGGCATTTTATCAAACACCTAAAGGCATAAACTTGAAAGCCTCCTTCTAATGTGCTTCTTGCTCATTTTTCATTATCAATTCACATTATACATACACAATTAACATCATAGAGTTCATTTAAACCATCAATTTCAAAAGGTATTCAATATTTCACAAACTTTCACCAAAGATAAGGAAATTTGGTTTTGACTTAAGGAAGCTTCTCCATGATCCATTTAATTCATCTAAACCATGTTTCATGCATATTCAAGCATGGAGAACAACATATCTTAACATCAAACTCAAAATCATAATGTAGAGAGAGATGAGACATAATTTACCTATACTTTCCTTTAGTGATATCTTCAAATCCTTTGACAATTTCTCAAATCTAATGATAGATTTGAGTTCCTTGATCCTAAATTAACTTAAAACACCTTGGTTTGGGTTAAAGAATCAAAAACTTGGTGAAATTTTGGTGAGTGCCTAAACTTCCTCTTCTCTTCCTCTCTTCTCCTTTCTTTTAATTAAAACAAAGTGTTTTAAGGCCAAATAATGTGGTGCCTAGCCATACGATGAAGAAGGGTCTAGAATTTAACTCTTCTTTGACTAAACATGGTCAAATTACTTTTTTGCCCTTAGTCATGTGTAATTACCATTATACCCTGCAAACTTTTCCTAAATTTGCAATTAAGCCCAAAATTTGCGAATGACCAAAACTTTTATTTTCATTTTGGTCCTATGACTTTTGAAAATTATAATTAAGCTAAAATTACATATTTTCCTCCAAGAATTGAAAAATTACATTTAACTTCTAACAATTTGCAAATAAGCCCTTATGTACATCAACTTTTCCAATTAAGCTTTGTAAGTGTCCAATAAGTCTATAAATCATGTTTAATCACCTCTAAGGCATTAGAACACGTTTAACTTGGCCACCATGGCCATATCCATCCAATAGAATCAATTTTTCACACTTAGAAGTTTATATAATAGAAATTTCCAAGATTTCGCGTATCGATGAACTCTAAGTTCATGTAAGGACATATATCATTATATATCACTGGCATAAATACCAAAAAGGATTCAAATACATTTTTAAACTCATATACAACCATGTATATGTAAATATACAATAGTATCTCCAAGTATAGACCAATACAAAAAGGGCTTAAAGAGCCTAGCGTTATATATTCTTAGTAAACTAGGTTCATTTTTATATTCCTTTAATCATTGTATAAATTAGTCAGAGTAAAATGAATTTGATATGCATACAAAGTTTTGATTTTTCCTTTTCAAATTTCAAACGATTATAATAAAATAAAATGCTCTATTTTTGGGTGCAGTTTGAACTATTGATTTATGCAATTGGAAGTAACCAATTAGGTTTACGAATTTAACAAGTTTGTAAAGTTTGGCTCTATAATTTATAAGAAAACTAATAAAATAAATTCGTTAGGATTAAAAAGTCTCACTATGGTCTTATTCAATTTTAAAAAGTAATAAAAATTTTTACATTCTAAAGAGTTTCACTATAATATTATTAAATTTCAAAAGAAAATTAATAAAATAAAATTGATAGGCCTATAAAATCTCACTCCAATCTTATTAAATTTCACAAAAATAATAAAATAAATAATAAAAGATATGGTTTAGACACTAAAATTTATATTAAAATTTAATTTAAATCATAATGTTTGATATTATTAAAATATATAATAATATTATGAAAATCAATTTTAAAATTTAAATTGTTTGGGTTCTGTTGAAAACAAGATATGTGACTTTTAAAACTTAGTTATGAGCCTACCATTTCAACTTATCATCTCAGTAATGATGGGTTCTACCATCTCTTTCAAGGATGAAACCAAAAAAATTGGATGCAAGCAAGTTCATTAACGAGAAGGCTCCTAAGAAGAAAACTCAAAATTGTCATTAAATTTCTTTTTTGATTTAAATTAGTTTGGTTTCAGTGTCATGTAAACATGTGATTAAGAGAAAGAATAAAGTTTTAGAAGTTTTAGAAACAGTCTTTACTAGTTAGGGGTAAGGTTGTATACTACTAGATCTCCTTAAATTCTGCATATCATTGAGATTTCTATTGAGTGTTGTTGTTGATGTTGTTAAGAAAGGTTTAGAAGTCATAGAACTCCATAGAAGCTAGTTCAGGGCTTGGCAATTGCGTAGGCTCGGGTTTACCTAAACTCAGCTCAATTTTTGAGCTCAAGTTTTAGGCTTGGCAATTGGGCTCGGTTTGCTAAAAATGTCATTATTTTGAATTTTTAAAAAATTAATAATAAGTGAGGCCCAAGCTCGGGCTTGGTCCAGTTCATTATCATCCCTAACTATTTCGTCAACTTATTAAGAATTTCAAGGTATCTATATACTTAATTCTATTGCCTATTCTCCTTTGTTTAATGATGTAATTTGAACTTAATGTTATATTTCCTTATTCCTACATATATTTATTAAATCCTATAAATCATATATATATACGACTCATGTACTCTTCCTCTTTTTATGAATAGAAACAGTGGGGTTTCTGTTCTTAGTTTTGATAGAACAAAGAAGCAAAAGAAAGGCTTTTTAGGTTTTCCCTCCTAATTAAAGTAAAATGAGGCCACAAACTTGACTAGAAGGGGTGCAATAACTAAGGCAACTGAACCAACCAAAAATTCGAAGTTGAAGTAATCATATTCTTATATACATGCCATTAACAGTAAATTGGAGTAAATAACAAAAGATCATAAGCCAACCTTAAAGTTTATCCAAGTCCTCTTGCAGATTTGGATGGTTGAAATAGGCATGAACTTAGGCACATCAAATAACCAACTTGATAATTCTTCTCTAAGTAACTCAATTTTCAATATTTTATGGCTTGAAGATTGACATCAGATGGTCTTATTATGATGTATATACTATATTGTAGTAGAATTACATAAATGGTTAAAACACTGAGTTGATATTGTCATGGAACTACTTTTTCATAATTAAAATAGATGCACTACACGTGAGGTAGTGGTTACATCTTTCTTATAATCATTATTTGTAAAAAAAAAACTCACTAGCATCGACTATAAATACGTACCATAGTTTAAGAGGAAATAATATAGAAAAACCAATAGTGATCGAATTACAGATGCAATAAAAAATAACTACGAATGTGATAAAAATAATTTTTACAATTTTTAACTAAATCTCTTTAATTGAATAACTTAAAAAACTGGAATAAAAAATTAAAAGGTTGAAATGTACCAAATCCAAATTCTTGCAAATATTTTCTTTAAATTGTTAACCATAAGTTGCTTATATTTTTAATCTTTAATAGCATCCATAGAATAGAGAAAAAGAACTAAAACATTTTGAGAGAAAAAGACAAGAGTGCCAGCTTCCTAATAAAATTTTCCTATTTGTATAAAAAGATACTAGAGTTTCTTTTTTATTAAAATTCAATTCTTAATTATAATTAAAGTTTTAATCTAATAAATAAATTGTCCTCTATGTATGATCCATTAGGTTTCCAATATGTTAACAATAATTATAAATTTTAATTATAGTTCATAATTAGTATTAGATAAATTAAAATGCATTTAATTTATCTTTAATTCTCCAATTACATAATTAATAGTCATAGATTAAGATTGACATCTAACGACATGTTCATGACCATCCAAATATTATGAATGTCAGGATAGTTTGACTTAACTTGTTGATGCATGCTTATAATTTATAGTTTAATCCTTTTGACTTCTAATACTCTATTTGGACATAGAGTATGAAATTATTATCTACTCTATTTAAATACAATTATGATCATTCTTACTAATTATTAATCAATTTATAATTGATATTTGAAAAAAACCTTTCAAATGTCAGTTCACTCTAACCGGATATTTCTTTAAATCACGAGTAATCAAGAATATTTGAACATTCTCCTTAATTACTTTAGGGTGATGATTGCTTTAATGACTTAACTATCTCTACATTGATCATACTATATCCAAGTGCTATCGAATGAGCTACTATAAATAGGATAGGTCATAAATAACATCAAAACAATAGTGATTACCACATAAGAGACCTTTCTAATTTCAAGTCTAATGATTAGTTATATAATCATTATTAACGAGGAAATCCATAGACACACAAGTAATGCTCTATTTGAGATCATCATAATCAACATAATTTAGTGAAATTATTCTCTAATAAGAACCATAAATTTGTTTA
Organism: Erythroxylum alaternifolium; assembly: GCA_027478495.1. Classification (NCBI taxonomy): domain Eukaryota; kingdom Viridiplantae; phylum Streptophyta; class Magnoliopsida; order Malpighiales; family Erythroxylaceae; genus Erythroxylum; species Erythroxylum alaternifolium. The sequence continues at coordinate 42,590,202 of JANIIA010000009.1, forward strand.
ATTATCTCGATTCTTTAGTCTATAAGATCGACTACTTCCTTTATAAGGAAGAAGTACAATATATGTTAGTCCTTTTGCTCTAATATTGTCAAGTTTTAATATAGTTATGACTAAGAACAATTTAGCAATAGTACATACATGTAATATGAATATCATAATTATGATTTCCTGCCTTTAATTAATTAAGTAATAAAATAAATAACCAACCTATTAACTGTAGGACACACACCAACAATAACTCTCAGATATAGTACTATATGCGTTACTAAAACATCATAATAATATATAAAAGTAAAGAAAAGCAAGTTTTATCCTTAACTTACATAGGCTCGAATATGGAAGCAGTTTGGAGGAGTGAAGTGAAAGAATAATTGATGAAAAGATCATTTAACGGAAAGTCACCTAAAGTTTAAAAATTTGAGTTTATAAATAATTTTCCATAAAAGTTGCAATGTTTAGATAAAAGCTTCTTACTTACTAAGTAATATCTACACCGTCTACAAGCAAAGAGGTCGCAATGAGACTACCAATCACTTTCTTTAATTCCAAAAATTTTATAGATCACAATTTGGTGTATTTCAGTAATAAGTAAGAGAGAGAAATAAGTTACCATTTTCTAGAAACTGGCCAAACTGTAGGTCTCTAACAGAAAAAAGGCAATCGTTATGAAAAATATTTTTCTTGAAATTGAAACATTTAAGTTTAATACAATCTTTTCAAATTTGAAAAGGAAAAGTGAGACTCTATAAGCTTCTCCAATTCATTTTAAGCAAGAACTTGGAAAACTATTAATGAAAATTTTCTATTTATTATTTATATACCTTATATATAATAATCTATTTATAATACATTTAATATATATTCTATTTTTTATATAATTACATATAATTTATATCAATATTTAGCTTAGACTTTAATATTTAATATTTTTTGAAAATGTTCAGAACATTATGAAAACTATTTAAACTAAACTTCAATTTGACAGAACATTAATTTTTGTGGCTTTCGTTAAAAAAATGTACATGTTTTAAAAATTAATAGGGCCTATTATTGCTAAATTTATTATTGCTAAAGTCAACATTGCAACGGTAGGCTCCATCACCTCTTTTGGGAGCTTGATTATGTTTCTTTTCTAGACTTGAAGCTTTTCAGCTTATAGGTTTTTATTTTGAATTAGGAAGCTAAGAGACTTCTTTTTAACATTAGGCTTTTCAACTAGTTGATTTTTATTTTGAACTATAAAGATAAGGGACTTCTCTTAGACCTAAAACTTTTTGCCTTGCATGCATTTCTTTTGAGTTAGGGAGTTAAATAATTTATTTTAAACTGAAGGCTTTTCAGCTAGTAAGTTTTTATTTTGAGCTAGAAAGTTAAGAGACTTCACTTGGAATTAAGGCTTTTAACTTGTATGTTTTATTTTAGGAAAAAAAGTCAAAAGATTTCTTTGGGACCTAATACTTTTTGGCCTGTAGGTTTAGTTTTTTGATTTAAAGAGCTAAAGGGCTTCTTCTAGACCTTAGGATTTTTGTTAAACTTGAGACTTTTTAACTTTCATATTTTTATTTTAAATCATAGAGTTAAGAGACTTTTTTTTATACCTGAAGCTTTTCAGCTTGGGGTTTTTATTTTAAGCTAGGGAACTAAAGAACTTATGTTAAATTCCAAAAATTTCTACCTATATGTTTTTATTTGAGTTAGGGAGCTAAAGGACTTCTCTTAGGCATGACGTCTTGAACTTATAAGTTTTTGTTTTGGAGTCTTAACTTAGTTTGAATCAAATACATGAAATTTTATTAAAAATTATATATTATAAATAAAGTATAAAAATTTAAAATTTTTATTAGAATGTCAATACTTCTTCAAATGAGTCTCATTTTAAATGTGTACCACTTTAAAACCATTTAACTCTCAACTTTGTAACTTTCAACTTTGATTAAGTGTTTAATGTAATATAGCCCTGGATAATTTGGAGTATACTTTTCTTGAGAATTCTGCTTTTCAAAAAATACAGGTTCTTATATAACTAAATCATAACTTTGGAAATTTTTTTATCTGCTCTTATGGGACTTTATTTATTTAAACCTTTGTTTATTTACTTTATTTTTCAAAGTTGCAATATCAATACACTGTTAATTAAAATCTATTTCTAAACATAATCGATCATCACTGTCATATGGCTTATATGTATGCACCTTTAAACTTGATAATTTTAGCTTTATGAAAATGAAGACTTTTTCTTTAGTAGGAGTTAACGGGGGCACCTAGTATGCCCGTAATATGTGATATATCTCATCGATCTAAATAACTTTAGCATCCTCAACTATAGCATTTAATCCCTATAGTATGGTGCTACTTGTAACCCTACCTTATCCACTGGCCTATGAGTATATTATGGATGTAAACTGATGTTTGATTATAATTTTTCACAGAAATCTTTAAATAATCTACTACCAAATTTGGTGTGATTATTTGTAATGATAACTAAAGGAACTTTAATACCTCCATATGATATTTTTCTTCGAGAAGCTTTCTATTGCTTCTTCTATCATATTGGCCAATCGTTCAGCTTCCACCCACCTTATAAAAAAGTAAACCTTAACCAAGAAGAATTTAAGTTTCCTTATAGTAGGTTTAAATGGTCCAAAGACATTCTTCATTAAGTAAAAGGGATTGTATTAGATATTATAGTATAATTGATCACTTATCAATGATTTAAATTGGAATACCTTTCAAACTTATTACATATTTTTGTAAATTTTCTAGAATTCCTTTTATTTACAGGACAAAAATATCATTACCATTAATATCCTATATGCCAAAATGATGCACCTTGATGTGTTTATATAAGAATGAACTACACTTCCACTTTTGGAATGCATAAAATTAACTTATAGGAAATTACTTCTCTACTTACTTTAGGCATATTAACTAAAATCCATAAAAAAATGACCTAAGTGCTAAGTAAAATTTTCTTCAAGTATTCCTTAATTGTTCATTCTATCCATTCCCTAATTTTTAGTGTTCTAAATTCTTCGTATTTTCCTACTTATCCTATTTGATTTCTCAATTTGGCATTCCTTTATGTCTTTATTTTTTAAAATCTTTAACATTAAATTCCTCCTTATTCATCATATATGCGACAATCTTTTCTTTTAATACAATTATATAATTTTACTTCACCATCTTGTGTGCTCTAAAAACCTATCTTGCTTATATATATATATATATATATGTTTCTTGCCACACACACTAAGCATCCAAATGTTTCGCTTTGATATTATATGGTTTGAAGTTTATGTTTCCATTTTAGTCATTAAACAATATTAGATAATGACAGTGGTTTGGTCTATGGAACTTCTTGTGCAGGGAGAGGATACTCATGGTGTGTTTGGTTTTGTCAAACTTTTCATAATTGAATCACATGGTTTGACTTCAAGCATGGCAATTGTAGAGAATAGAGTTACCAAGTTTCTGAAAATATGAAAGATGGATATGAAGTCATCTATGTGAAAACGGGTCTTACTCATTGACATTTGCATTTTTTTATTTTGTATATTAGTATTTTTGAAATTGTAATTAACATCTTGTACATTATCAAATTTAATGATTTTTTATTTTTTATATACAATGTTTCTAGTTTTCAATTATTTTTATTATATTTTTATAATAAATTGTACAAAATATCTAAATATTACATACAATAATGTAGATTAAAAATGTCACCAATAATTATAATTAACATGATATAAAATTTAATTATAATGAATATTAAAATTTTGACTATATTTTACAAAACGTGGCTAAAAGCATTTGTTTTAAAGAAAGAATCCACACTAACTTATGGGAAATTACTTCTCTACTTGCTTCAGGCATATTAACTAAAATCCATACAAAAATGACCCAAGTGTTAAGTAAAATTTTCTTCAAGTATTCCTTCATAGTTCATTCTATCCGTTCCCTAATTTTTAGTGTTCTAAATTCTTCGTATTTTCCTACTTATCCTATTTGATTTCTCAATTTGGCATTCTGTTATCTCTTTTTTTAAATCTTTAACATTAAATTCCTCCATATTCATCATATATGTGACGTTCTTTTCTTTTAATATAATGATGTAATTTTATTTCACCATCTTGTGTGCTCTAAACACCTATCTTGCTCTTTTTAAGGTTAAAAACTTTATTAACAATTGAAAGGGAGAAAGAATTCCCCTAACAATTTAAAAGGAAGGCCTACTAAATGTAAAATTATACATAGAGGGTATTCTTATTATATAGAACTTTGTTATGTTTCTCATCCATCTCGAATCTAATCCTAACATCACAAGTAAAGATATTTTTCCTTTTGTGTAGATTTTCTCTCTCCTAATATTAAGTAAGAGTGTTATCACATGTTTTAATCTATCCAATGAGATGCCTATCTTTTTGAAGACATTATAAAACAAAATATCGATAACACTACTAAGGCTATTGAAATAGTTACTACTATGGTATCAATGTTGGATCAAAAATAATTCATGCTTGGTTTGGCTAAACGGTAGATTTCAAAACTTTTTCTGAAATTAAAACATAGCAGAAGCATAAATACCAAAAGAACATGCTTTTAATCCATACATGATACGACATAAAGAAAATAAATATAATAAGAATAAGATCAAAATATTATCGACTCCTCGCTACAGCTTCAACTCCTCATTGTTGTGTCCTCAACCAATCCGATCTACTACTTGTTCTTCTTGGACAACTTAGTTATTAAGATCCTTTTGTAGGGAAGGAGAAGAAAAATTGGAGAGCTTTTCTTTGCTATGACCGATGGTTTTGGCAGAGAGTGGATAGCGAAAAAACCGCACACACTCATTTAGAAGAATGCTAAATAAGCTGCATCACTTTGCTATGTCTGTTTGGTTTTTGAGAAAGTGAAAGACAAACAAAACGCACACACTCATTTAGAAAGAATACCAAATGAGTTGTACATTTTAGTTTTTAAAGCAGGCCATCAAATCCTTTTAATGAGAAGCATGACCGAATTCTCAGTTTTGCTTATCCTTTTATTTTTTTAGATTTTGTTTCAATTTAATTAATTTAATTAAACAGACCAAAATCTAGCCCAATATTAAATGTTCTTTTGGGCTTATAATTAAAAATTAATAGTGCAAGCCCAACATTTAATTATAGGCTTAAGACCCAATTTAATTAACTCTTAATTAAATTGTTCTGGTCTTATTATCCCGAATCCAATTCGACTATTTCTCTCCTTTTTGTCTCATTTTTCTTTTTGGTAACCTCCATTTATTTTTCTTAGTTTCCTTAATAACCATCCTAGAAGCCAAGTGGGGAATCTAATTGGACTTAAATAATTCAAGCTCTAATAAGCTTGGAATTAATTTAATCTCATTAGAATTAATTCTGACTTATTAACCAAATGTCATTCCACTAAAGGCAATTGGCTAAACTCTTAAATTACTTAAAATTATAAGAAAACATGTTTCAAAATAATTAATTCGATATCTAATACTCTATTATGAATTATATTATAGTCATCCACACAATAAAGAGTAAAACTATCATTTTGCCCTTATATTGGTTTTTCCTTCTAGATTTTCTCTTTCACTCTAAATAGTGATTAACACACAAGATCTAATCTTGGTGTTAAGACTTGATGGGTAGCTAGTCCATTAAACTACTGGCGTCAGTTTAATCCCCAATCTCCGTAAAACATCTAGAAGTGATGATATCACTAAACTCTTTATTTGAGTGAATGTTCCTTGATGCATGTTTCAATTAATAATTCTAACATAGGACACTAGATTGATACCCTTTAAAAATCCATTCCGATCATATCAAAAATTATAACGAAACACACATGAGTTCACCACTCATCAAGATTATGGTTTGTAATAAACGAATGCTAAAGTGTATATTTTAAGATTAAAGTAACAACTTACTTTATTTTTAAAAAACATATGCGATTCCAGATTCATTTAATAGTGCCATTACCGATAGTTAACTAATATTATGATTTGAAACTCATCATTCCTTTGAAGTAAACTCCTTTACTTACACAGAGGTAAATCGCAACACTACAGTCTAAATCATAATCAAGCGACCAACTTGATTATTCAACTATGAATCAATCAATTTAGATTCTAATAATATACATGTTTCCCATACATCTCTATATCTATGTCTAGTTATATTATGCTCATACAAATAAAACTGAACTTAATAAATATTTTTATTACAATATTGTAACTGGTAGAAAATTAAGTTATATGTAAATACAGTTGCTTTCTACGACACTATATTTACATAACCTGAACAATCTCCCACTTGCTTTAAAGCAAGTTTGACATGTCCCTCATTTATATGCCTTTTAGGTGACCCTCGAAGCTCTTTTGTGATAGTGTCTTCGTGAACGAATCAGCAAGGTTTTAATCTGTGGGAATCTTTACCACATCCACCTCACCACGTTGTATTATCTCCCTTATGAGGTGATACTTTCTCTTAATGT
>JANIIA010000009.1:42609496-42625362 GCA_027478495.1 Erythroxylum alaternifolium
CTAACTTGAGCGTCGGAGAGGCCTATCGGGAAACAACCCCCGACGTGCCTTCTTTGTTTTGCAGGAATCCTTAAGCCCGAATTCTCGTGTTCAACAGTTGTCTCCATGGATCCAAACGGCAACATACAGCCTCATCAGAATCCGGCTGAACCAACTACAATTTTTAGGTCTCTAGTTTCTTTTTAAAATCATATTCTTTTTCAAATTTAGTAAAAAATCATTCTTTGTTAAGTTTTCAGTTTTCAGTTTTTATTTTTTGGTTTTGGTTTCTTTTAGTTTTCATAACTTATAAAAATTGTAAAAACTAGTTTTTGTTCTCACCTTTTATAACCTGATTTTTTGTTAATTAAATATATGATATTTAATTATTTAATATTAATTATTATTAAGAATTATGACCAATATAATTTAATGATTATATTTATTAAAATCGTTATAAACAATTATAAATTTAAAAATATTTTTAAAAATTGATAATTATTTAATAAATATATTTTGAATTTAAAATATCTTTAAAATATATAAAATTTAAAATGGTTATTTATGTAATAATTTTTTAAATATCAAATATTCAATTACAAATAATAGCATTGGTCTTAATAATTAGAATATATATTTTATTAATAAATTTATTATTTATTTATTTAAATAAGATATACTAAAATTACTAAAAAATATTTTATAATAAATTAAAATAAAATTAGTTAATTCAATTATCTTATCTCTAAAGTTTATATAATATTTATTTATTATAAATAATAAATGTATAATGATATCAACGGTAATAACTAAACATATATTTTTTAAAAGAAAAATAAAAACTAAAATCAAGAAATGAGAGAAAAAATTACAATAGAAAATAGAAACAAAATAAAATGGTCCTAATTTAATATAGAAAACCTATGATCACATGCAATTTGATTAGATTATGAGAGTAAGGAAAAAGTAAAGATTTTAACATAAATAAAGAAGTCTTCAAATAATGGGATTTAGAAAACCTCAAAATTGTTGAACATAATCAATGAAAATGTGATTAATTGGGAGTTTCTCTGGTGCCTAAATCGAAAAACTAGTTCCTTGCAATCTATAATTCATCTTCTTAAGCTTGAAAGTAAAGTAAGGATGTGCTTCTATCATCAACGAGGATATGGAGCTTTAACCTTTTTCTAGCATGATAACTAGTCTACCCTAGTCTTTCTAAGTGAGATTAGTAGTCTTATCCCTCTTATGAATGAAATTGGAGCTAAAGCTAGGGTTAAGGAGGTCTTTAGTACTAATCTGTATAGTTATTTAAGTTATTTCCCCCTTAACTACCAGTTATAACCAGAGAAAAGGGATAGGAATTAATATATTTTTTAACCTTTCTAAGCTATTCTCCAATCAGTCATACAGGAAAATTTTAAGGAACAATCCCCCAAAGTACCGTGGTATATGCTTGTCTAGCATAAGTACTCCCGTCCAAAAGCCTTAATTACTATGGATAGCTATTAAAGGCAAATTAAACGTTATGGATAAGGTGAGAAAGTATCAAGTCATACAAGGGACTTATGTTTTGTGTAAGAAATATGAGCAATCCATAGAACTTGTTTTTTTGATTGTTACACCTCATATTATATCTAAGGAATGATTCTAGGCCTATGTCATATATCTACTCCTAGCAAGTGGCCTAATGTAATTAGTTGGTATGGTATAAGACAAAAAAGGAATCAGGGTGATTGGACTATGTTCAATATAGCTCTAATTTTTACTATCTAAGGAATCTAGATTAAGAGGGATCAAAGAATTTTTAAATAAAAAATACTAAACTATAGGTTATTATAACTATTATTGTCCTGAAATCTAAAGAATTGCTACTAACTCATAACCTTCAACTAATGTGCGGTGAAGAATTTGTATGGCACTTGAGGTAGAATCATAAAGTAGGATCAAGAATCCATCCATCTAGAATAACTAGTTGAAGACACAACACCCTAGATATATCTAAGACAAGTATCAAGACTTAACCCAAGCATACACATACAAAGAGAATACAATCTAGAGTATAAAAAAAATGTAAAAGGAGACACACACTAGGAGGAGTATTAGGAAAATTGAGCTAGATAAAAAAGGAATTCCAGCAAATGGTAATGAGAATAAATTAACACTCTCCATTTTGGATCATATCTTGGTATATGTTAGTGTGGAACACCTACATACACAACAATCTCTAGAGATTGCCAACTTTGCATCTCGATGGCTATATTAGATGATTCTAGTGGGATAACCATCCTAAATTGATTTTAGTTCAGGTTATTTAGAGCTATTGCACCTAACATTGCACTTTGATTTAGAGGGTTGGTTATTGGGTTTCCTAAAAAGGGGTCAGCTTAATACAAGCATGTAATTTTTCATTTCGTGTTAATACATATATTTAATTTTTTTAGAAAAATGGTGATTAAATCCTTTATAACAATCATCATCATTATCATCAACAACCAATTGACGTCCCACTGAGGCACAAGGTTTGGGGAGGTCCGATAGTATGCAGCATTACCCCTACTTAGCAGAGAGGTTGACATTAATATATTTTTAAACGCAGGCCTCCAAGTAAAACCTGGGAACATAAGTTCTTCCTAGAGGAATACCATGGTATATGACAATTAACCTAGACTCCACACTTGATCCCTACTTAATGACAATAAAGAACATGTTAGATGATTAAAGAAAGAGAAGTAATGGTGTTTATGGTGAGGTCATAAAGGATAGTGGTAATGCCATGTCCTAGACACCTATTTTTGGAGATAAAATTGGGATTTCTTGGATTTCATAACTAATATAATAATAAGAGTGTGGTTAGAATAAAAAGGTAAATGAATGAGAGAAGGAAGAGATAACAACATCACCCTTTTAATGAGGCATAATAAATTGCAAAGTTTCAAAGTCCAAACCTTAAAAAAGCAAATAACTTAGTTTAAAGAGATTGATAATATTTAAGAGAAGCTTTAATTTATAAATCAAAAGATTCAATTTAATTGCTTACTTTAAGCATATAAGGATCGATTGACCTTAAATATATAATTTTATATATAAAGATTAATTAGGTTAAAAAGTCAAATTAAACCATAATGTTTTCATAATAATTCAATTTGAATACAAACTTTTGAAACAGTTTAAAAATAACTTCAATATTTTATAAATGTATAATTTGAATCATGATTTAACACTTGTGCCATATTTTTGTAAAAATCCTACCTAATATTTTTTATTTTTTTGCAATTCCCATTATCAAATATATATCTTATACCACACGAGAACCTAGGGGGAGGGTTATAGGGACAACAGGAAACCATTCGTGATATGATAAAACAGATATCTATAAGAGCTTAAAGATAGAAAAAGATGATTATAGTTAATAACCTACGTATGCTAGCTGAGATATAAACCCTTCATTTATTGACAAGCATCAACTCTTAAAGCCTACATCTTAGGGTTCTAAGCTAACCAATCTTCCTCATATAACTTAAAACCTAAATAGGATTATGGGTTACTTTCTGATGTACAAGATCCTTATACAAAGGAAAGTGCAGAGTATAATCATATCTTTGTGTGATAGAAGTAAACCTATTAGAGATTTAAGATTTTAGGAAAGCGAGAGAGTATTAGAAAGAAGCCATAGGAAAAAAACAAACTTTTATTTAATGGAAACTTTTCTTGAATATAATGGAAGATGTCCTTTTCTTTTATAGGCTAATGAGATAAAAAAAAGATACACAACTCTAGATAAAAATAATGTCACATCATACAGTAAATGGATTAGAACAAGCATATATTATATAAGAAAAAGTTATGACACCTAAACATAAAAAAATAACTTTAAATGTAAGCACCTATAAAGAAAATAATGAAAGGACTCTTAATCATCACATCCTTATTTGATAGGTTCTTACTATGATTATAAATTTGACAGGGAATCTCCTTAATTCGTGTTGTCATTATCACTATCTCTTCTCCTCTACTTGTTATGGCTCACTTCTTTTATCTTTAATTTAAAAACATTTACCTAGACCCTCTTCGTCAATGATGGGAATATCATCATTTGGGTTTTCGACATCCTAGAAGGCAAAGGTTTGGGATTGAAATGGTCTAATAGTATCTAGGCCTAAGTTTATAGGGTTGTTTAGAGTCTTTAAGTTTGGAATTTGAGGTTCTACAATAATGAATTCTCTTGGGTAAGTTCTAATAGATGTATAATACTTAGGAAAATGATTTAAGTCTAAAGTCTCTAAGGCTTTTAAGGACATTTTCTTTGTACTTAGGCCATTGAACTGAGGTGTGTCAGAAATGTGGTTTCCTAGAGTAAATGGAACTATATCATTTGTTGTGTTATAAGGCTTGTGGAGGAAAAAGAAACATTGAGTGATTTGATTCTCTAATGGAGACTCCCATAGCCTGAGGTGATCAATAACTTGTGAGAGTTGAGTTCTCCATCTTATTATTTGTTGGTACTAGTCAAGGAAGGTCGATAAAAGGGAACCTTCATTTTTCATGTCACAAAAATGTTGGCATATGCATAAGGGAGGAAGAAAGATAACATAGGCATATAGGGTAGAGAGTGCCCATAAGTACTATAATGCATGCTCTGAGAGGGGGCTGTTAATGAAGAACACAATATGATACGATGTTTGAATGCTAAAGATGGATGAGCAGTAATGTAAGCCTACTTTTTTAAGAAAGAGGTGAAGATAATAAAAAAAGGCTCATTTGAGCAAACATAATATTTTATTAATGGTGATAAATGTTCTTCCAATGGGAGGATAAAACTTCTTTATCTTAGTAGTATTAGGTAGGTTAGCCATCGAACGAATGAGAAGAATAGTTCTGGAAGGAGTGATGAGGTTAATACATTTTTTAGGCCAAAAGAGAAAATTAGTTAAGATGTCCTGATGGCCTTGATATGTTTAAATATAAATTTATAGTAAGAGAACCAATCTTTCTAGCTAAGCAATTGATTTTTGGAAAAGTATTTTATTTAGATCTAGTATATTTAAGAAGGACATATTGTCCATCTTTATTGTAAAGAGATAAGGGATGAGGTGGAAATTAGACTTTTTTGTATCTCTTTTTACTGTCAAAATCTCTTTGTATACTGTGTGATAGTGCTTTTCTAAGTGTTTAAGTTATCTGTTAGCATTTCCATAGTAAAAACTCTTTCCTTCTATTTCCTCTATTAATATCCTTAGAAATCTTCACTAACAAAAGTTTGCAAGATTATTTTTCCTTTGTTAGGAATCTTTAGTGCTGTGGAATGTTGACTAATTTGCTTTAATTGCTTCATTTATTTTGTTTGATCAAAGCCCCATATAGGTGGATTTTTCTTTAGAAGCTTTGACAACTGGCTAGCATACTTTGAAACATGAGGGATGAAGTCCTGACATAATTTACAATCCCTACAAATTGTTGGTTTTGCTTAACAGTAAGGTTGTGTTTAGGAATTTTAGTAATTCACTACTTATATGTGGGCACTAATATAAACCATCATGAAACTTCATTCCCTAAAATTCTATATAATCTGAGCCAATTTGACTTTTATGGGCTGAGAGCATGATCCCATACTTCTTTGTAAGGTCTAAACATTGTTTTAATAGGAATTGATGCTCTTTCTAAGTCTAAGAATAAAGCAAGATATGATTAATGTAAACCAAAGCACTCTATAGAATGCAATCATAAGACCTTGTTATGAATCTTTGAAATAGTGATGAGGCTACTTTTAGTCGAAATGACATTACTGTCCACAATTTCTAGGCATTAGGAATATCTAATCGCCAAAAACTTGCTTTTGAATCAAACATTGAGAATACTTTTGCTTCTTTTAGAAATAACACTTATGAATGTATATTAGGTAGAGAAAATTTGTCATCTTTAAGAAAAGTATTTACAGGTTTGTAATCAATAACTAACCTCTTCTTTCCTATATTATTTTCTACTCTTTTTTCTACATTCTTGACATGCCTAAACTAATTTTGTTAGTTCTTTCAATCTTTATTTCAAAAGTATAGCACACTCCTCTTATGCCATCTTCAAGTCCTCTAGAATCATTTTTACCTTTGTTGGATTGAATTCTTCGTTAATTTTTAATGGAAATTAAACACAAAATTCTAATTTTTGCTATAATAGATGTGGATGACTGAATTGATCATAACTTTTTGAGTATTGTAAGAGTTGATCCTTTATATCTTCATATCTGGTAGGAACATGTTGCAGTTTAAAGATGTTGCGATCTTCAGTATAAACACAAAAATCTTGTTTATAATGAATTCCATTTGGCAAGATTTGTAACTTCTATATTTGGTAATAAAAATCCATCCCAATAAGTATGTAAGGATTAGGAAGATTGCTTCCTAATATTTTTTCCAAGCTATATAACTTTTGAAAACTTTATCACAATTCTTCTCTTCATGATATGGTTTATCTTGAAATATTTTCCATTATCCACAATAAAGTATTCCTTATAATGTTTATATTCTTTTGTATAAAGAATATATGGTTTTATAACACTCCTATAAGAGCCTATATCTATATAATCAATAACTAGGATTAGTCTGTGATACTTCTCTAGAAGTAACTGGAGTTTGATAAATGGTCGTGTTACTACTAGCTTCCTTAGTTCTAGCTTCAAACAAGACTGCTTCATCATGTACATTGGTTTGTTATCTTCTTCATCAAAAGAAGAGACTTCATCATCAGTATATTCATAAACAGGTAATGTAAATAGTGTCTCTTCATCTTCACTGGACTGTTCTTTAAAAAGAGACTCGATTTCCTTATTGTCTCTTATGGGCATCATAACCTGAATGGACTATAGGATTTCAATTTCTTTTTTTTTGTCTTTTTAGGTCACCTTTTTGCATAATGACTTGGTTGTCCATAAAATAAACATATATCTAACTTTCTAGTTTCAAAAGTATGTTGTTTGAAAAATCTTATCCTATTTTTCCTCTTTCTATTGAAAGGATATCAATGAACTTGAAATGAATTTCTTTGAAAGTATTTATCCTTCTTTGTGTTACATTTACATTTTTCCTTGTCTTTGCATTTGAACTTTAAATAAGGTTTTTTTTAAGCTTGTTTAAGTTGAGGTTCATCTTTTAGCATGGATTTGAAAATTTTTTTTGGTTTACACAATTTTTTCAGTGTTACCAAAGATAGTTGGTATTTGTAATTGTAGTTGTAACTTATCAGGAAGGGAGACAATGAATGTGTACCGAAGATTAACATCATTAAATTCATTGAGCATGTAGTAGTTTTCAGAGATTCTTTCAAAATTTTCTATAAATCTTACTTGTTCATAAAGTGCATTTCATTTCAAATTACTCTTGTCTGCTTTATTGGTCAATGAGTTAGAAATCTCCAATGAATTCTTTGTGAACATTCTCATTCTCTTAAGGTTCCTATCATTCCGGAGATAAATTATATCAAGATCTTTTTAAGAGAAATGTTTGGTATTGTAACTTGAAGATCTATCTAAAAATTGAATTCATATAGTTGATCTCTCAATTTTATTAGTAGGACATCATCAAAAATAAACCAGGGTCTTAAAGTAGGTTTATAGGTAAGATTTGTTTATGGTCTGACTAGTTCATTCATTCATTAGCATCTTTAAAATCTGGTTAAACTTTTATATATGGTTGAGAGGAGTGTGAAACAACTATTGTAACAGCCCAGACTACCCCACTCATAGATATTGTCCACTTTGGGCCTTGGCCCAGCGAAGCCCTCACAGTTTTACTCTTCCCATCCTTGGCAAAACGCATCTATAAGGGAGAGTTTTCCATCGCCTTATAAGTCCTACTTCGTCCTCCTCTCCAATCGATATAGGAATCTAACATTCCACCCCATTTAGAGGCCCAGCATCCTTATTTGCCTATAGGCCTGGATCCACCCCTCTTAGAGGTCCATCATCCTTACTAGCACACAGGCCTAGATCCATTCCCTTTAAAGGCCCAATGTCCTTACTAGCACATCAGCTCGAGTACTGGCTCTGATACCATTTATAACAACCCGAACTACCTCGCTCATAACTATTATCTGCTTTAGGCCTTAGCCCAGCTAAGTCCTCACGGCTTGCTCTTCCTATCCTAGGGAAAACGCGTTTGTGAGGGAGAAGTTTCCATAGCCTTATAAGGCCTACTTTGTTCCCCTCTCCAATCGATATGAGAATCTTACATTCAACCCCCTTGGAGGCCCAGCGTCCTTGTTGACATACTGAGTTATCTAAGCTAGCCATAGCGAGGTAATAACCCATACTCAAACAAATATAATCTGGGTTGGAAAAACCACCCAAATTTTTCTTGGAGTAATAATAACGCAGGTAGCCAGCAAAGACTACAAGGGCTGCCAAGGTTCCAGCAAGATTGAATCGAATCATTGGAAAGTAAAATAAACCAATTTGTGGAAATGTTTAATTCTAAGCGGGTAGCTCAAAAGGAGAATCATAAAAGGAAACATGCAAGCCGAGAGAAGAATCACAAGAGGATAGAGGAAAATTTTGATCAAATCGTGAATAACCATGCCTTGTCAATTTATAACTTAGAGGTACAGATAGGTCTACTTACTGATGCTCTATTTTCTCAAAGTACAAGTATCTTATCAAGCAATACTACGGTCATCCGAAGGGAGTAATTCAAAGCTATTACATTTCGAAGTGGAAAGCAAATGGACTAGCCAAACGTCCGAAAAGATAACCAAGAAAAAGAGAAAAGTAAAGAGATTGAAGAAAATGAAGAAAAAGAAGGGAAGTCCTATATACCGCCACCACCATACAAACCCAAACTCCTGTATCCACAAAAAGTAAAACAACATCAAGTGGACACTCAGTTTTCCATATTTTTGGAAAAATTGAAGAAGTTACAGATTAATTTGTCATTAATAGAAGCTTTGGAGTGCATGCCTAAGTATGCAAAAAATTTTAAGGATATACTCACGCACAAGCTTGGGAAGACAATCAGACAGTTACTTTAATAAAGAATTGCAGTTCTATTATTTCAAGTCAGATGCCTTCAAAATTACAAGATCCAGGGAGTTATACTATTCCATATGTTGTATGAGAGTTTGAATTTTCCAAATGCTTATACGATTTAGGTGCAAGTACTAACTTGATGCCTTTGACTATTTTCAGGAAACTGGGATTAGGTGTGGTCAAACCAACTTTGATGTTAATTCAACTTGCAGATCAATCAATCAGAAAACCATTTGGAGTTGTGGAAGACGTATTGGTAAAATTGGATAAGTTTATAATTCCTGTTGATTTTATTATGTTAGATTGTGAAGCTGATAAGAATTGTCCATTGATTTTGGGTAGACCCTTTATGAATACTGGTAGGGCATTAGTTGATGTGTATGAAGGGAAACTTGTATTGAGAATTGGTGATGAACACGTTGAGTTTAACATGACAAAATATTTGAAGAAACCAATGGATGGAAATGTGTGTATGAAAATTGATGCGATAGACCAATGTGTAAAGGACATTAACAAAGTCCATGAATTTTATGAAAAACACATAGATGAGAGTGAAAAGGAGGAGGATGTATATGAGGAAGTGGAGCTCGAAAGATTAGAGAGGGTTGGTGCACCTACACCATCCCTTATAGTTAAACCTCCAATTCTAGAGCTTAAACCTTTATCTGCTCTTTTGCGATATACCTTTTTAGGAAAGAACCACACTTTACCCATCATTATCTCGATTGAATTAAATTGTGAACAAGAAGAGAAAGTGGTGGAGACTATTAAGAGAAGGATGAAAGCTGTAGGGTGGCAAATTTCTGATATTTGGGGATTAGCCCTAATGTGGTAATGCATAGGATCAACTACACTACCATAGGCTTGCTAATACACCAATTCTCCTCTACAATGATTGCATGCATAAATAGATCAACACTTAACAAGGTATCAAGTGATAATAAAAGGGTAGGTCATTTAAGCCAAGGGTTAATATAAAAAGGGCCTTAATAATTTCTATTAAGCATGCATCTAGTAGACTCAAATTGATTAAAATCAAGTTCTAAAGGTAATAACCTAAGGAAGCATCACACAACAAAGAAATAAAATGACTATAAATGGAGTCATATAGGCTCAATCCTTACATTGGCTTGAATGAAAATTCATTATGCATCTTTACACTATCTCATTGCTCAAATGTCAATTTGTGAGTAAGCTTGTGTAACCAACTACTTTTCATCACTCAATATGGTTCACTTTCTACTCAAGTAGCCTAATCCAAGTTCAAGCCTGCATTCAATCTAATTCCAACTATCATGATAGATACTCATGGCAATACCAATCTAAATGATTCAAGTGCACTTCCATTGCTTAACACAAAACAACATGATATGCCTAAATATGCATCCTATTTAACAGAATGCACATAGTGATTAACACAATGCAATTAACAATGTAAGTGTCACCTCCCCACACTTAAAGAACACATTGTCCTCAATGTGACAAGGCAACTACAAAATAAAGAAATGACATCAAACCAAACAAAAATGATAGCAAACCAAACAAAAGACATAAAACTAAACAAAAGACATGAAACTAAACCAAAGAAATCAAAGCAAACAAAAGATATAAAACCAAACAAAAGATATGGAATGAAACAAAAGAAATCAAAACAAACAAAAGGCAGTAAACCAAAAACAAAATCAAACCAAATAAAAATGAAATGAAATCAAACAAAAGACATAAACACAATTTAAAAGTATAGGGTAAGAAAAGCTTATGGGGATTGCGGTGGCAATGCTATTGGCGAAGGAGCTTTAAAATTGTTCCTTTGAAAGAATTTGAGGAATTTCTTCTTTAAATAACACTGTTCTTTGTGGACTTGCCATATTTGGGTGCTGAGCTCATTGAGTTATGATGTCATTTGCTTCTGAATTAGAGGCCATATGGTCGAGGATTTTTTGAAATATGTCGACCTCTTCTGGTGCACTCAATTCCTCCTCCACTGCTTCTTCTTCTGGTTCTGGGACTGCTTAGGATGTGGAGGTCGGGAAGCGACTATATCTTTGCCCCTCCTGTTCTTCACTAAAGTACGTGTCTAATGATTTCAGAGTTCTATAGAACAAATCTCCAAAATCTCAAAGCGAATCAAATAAGATATGTCAAATATATCGTATTGAGTTGAATGCACATTTTCCAGATCAAGGTTGTACAACAAAGACAAAGTAGTTACAATATGAGACATGCTAAAATAAGAGCTCTTTTTATTGACAACACTCACTATTGATTGAAAAATCCTAAAAGGCATATTGATTTTTGTTTTTCGATCCATGCACTATAGAAAGAAAAGTTCTTTAGTTGACCATTTATTACTTTCAGTTTTATTAAGCATCGTTAAGCACATAAATTTATGTAAAAGTAAATAGTCGGCACTATGAATTAAAATGCATTCCTAGGGTCAAAATTTTCTTCATTCGTTAGAGTTTTCCAGTAATCATCTAGATAAAAGTCATCTTGATCATCTAAAACTTTAGTATTTGACAAACCAAAAAGTCCACAAATGACATTATAATCCAATTTATACATATTAATAGCTAACCTAAACCAGAAAACATCCATTTTAAGGTTATAGCAGACGGTAGTGAAAAACTCTATAGTCATAATAGGGTAAATATGCACGTCACACCAAATGAACCTATTCTAACCTATGTTCGCAGCTAGTTGCTCAATTTTTCACCTCACTCCTATGGTTTCTAATAATTCAAAATCAAACTAACGAGGAGTGATCAATTCCCTATCTCTAAGTTCTCAAAAATGGGTACCTTCTTCCTTATAATAAATAGGGAATGGGGTATGAAAAGCTGCAGCTAAATAGGGCTTACCTTCACTGGATACTTGAAGGCTCAATTCATCGGTCGATTTTTTAGCTTCCATCTTCTTTGGAGCCATTGAAAGGTGAAATCTTGCAAAAATAAGAAAGAGAGTGGTAAATTCGTTTTTTATAGAGAAAGAGAAAAATCTTACCCAAATCCTTGTATTTTTTAATGATTAATGCATAAGAATAGTAAAGGATTGTAAGATTAATGAAACGAGATGAAGAAAATATCAAGAATCTAGAGAAAGATGAGGGATTTTAGAGAGTAAGAGAGTGGATTTTCGTAGGTTAGAGAGAGAAGGTGTGAAAATTTTAAGAGTGAATGAAAGAAGAAGAGGGGGAGGGGCATACAAAATTTCTCTCAAAAAGGATTCCAACAATCAGGGGAATACCCGTCATTACCACAATCATAGGATTTCTCTCCAGAAATTTTCTGGAGAGATTTCCCAAAGCTGTGGGAATCACTCTAATTCCCACGATCATAGGATGGGGTAATTCTTCCACTTCTAAACCTTCTTCCAAGCCTCGCATGCATTTTCAATGATCCTACAACCTAGAAACACATCAAATTAATATTACTAACAAGAAATTCGAAGAGAAAACAAGTTGAGATTCAAAAAATCCAAATAAACATCAATCAAACCTAATCATAACTGAATGAATCAAACAAGCAAATAGACAAAAAAATTAAAAGAAAAATAAAAATGCTAAGTTAAGGTCATTAGCTTGACCATTCCTCATACATTCATGAAAAAGTGGAAGAAAGGAAAGAGATAACTTCCCTTTCTTATGGATATGTCCCTCCATAATATGGTTTGCAACGATGCCCATTGACCTTGAATATTTCTCCTTTTTCATTTTCCAGCTCCAAAGCTCCATAGGAAAACACTTGAAGAATCTTAAAGGGTCCACTCCATCTTGACTTGAGCTTTCAAGGAAATAGACAAAGTCTTGAATTGAAAATAAGTACCAAGTCTCAACTCTTGAATTCCTTCTTCTTGCCACTCTTGAATTCCTTCTTCTTGATGTGGCCATCATGCCACTTCTTAGCCTTTTCTTTGTACAGCTTGGCATTTTCATAAGCATCATATCTTAGTTCTTCCAACTCATTATGGTGTAACAATCTCTTTTCTCTCGCTAACATCCAATCTATGTTCAATTTCTTGATTGCCCAATAGACTTTATGCTCTAACTCTAATAGTAAGTGACAAGCCTTTCCATACACAAATTGGTATGGTGTTGTGCCTATGGGAGCTTTGAAAGTTGTTCTATAAGCCCACAAATAGTCATCCAACTTTAAAACCCAATCTTTCCTTAAAGTGATCACTGTCTTTTCCAAAATCTTTTTCAGCTCTCTATTCACTACCTCCACTTGGCCACTAGTTTGGGGGTGTTAAGTGGTTGTGACCTTATGATGAACATTATATCTCTTCAAAAGGGTCTCAAACGGTTTCTTACGAAAATGACTCCCCTCATCACTTATAATCGCTCTAGGCACCCCAAATCTAGTAAAAATCTTTTTAATAAACTTTTGAATAACTTTGCCATCATTAGTTGGATTGGTGACTACCTCAACCCATATGGAATCATAATCAACCCAAAAAATATGTAAGTGTTACCTGCGGAGGATAGGAACGATCCCACGAAGTCTAAGCCCTATATATTAAATATCTCCACCTCTATTATTTTTGAAAGTGGCATTTCATCTCTCTTTGATATGTTGCCCATTCTTTGACATCTATCACAGTTTAACACAAAATCTCAAGCATCTTTAAACAGGATCGGCCAAAGAATCCACGCTCCAAGATTCGTGCAGCAGTCTTATTAGCTCCATAATGCCCTGCATACAGTGAGCTATGACATTGTATTCAAACTTCAAGCATTTCATCTTTAGAGAGACACCTGCGAATCAAATTGTCAGCATAGATCTTATAAAGTACAGGTTATCTTAAATATAATGAAAGCATTGAAATAGGAAACACTTCCTTTGTTGATATGAAAAATTAGACAAAACAATACCACCTAAAAGGTGGTTTGCAATATCTACAAACCAAGGAAGGAAAGGATTATCTACCATCATTAACGTCTCGTCAAGAAAGCTTTCCTCAATTTCCTCTTCCTCTTTATGAATCCTTCAAGTCTCGATAAGTGGTCTGCTACGACATTTTCTGCTCCCTTCTTTTCTTTAATCTCAAGTTTGAACTTTTAGAGCAGGAGTACCCACCAGATGAGCCTAACCTTGGCATCCTACTTCACAAAGAGGTAACATAATGCTATATGATGTGTAAAAATAATAACTTGTTAGCTTAAAAGATAGGAACAAAATTTTTCACAAACAATTACCACCGTAAGCAATTCCTTCTTAGTATTTATGTAATTCAGTTATGCTCCCACCAACATCTTGCTTGCGTAAAAGATAGCATGCAACCTCTTTTCCTTCCAATGGCCAAGTACAAAACCAACAGTATGGTCACTTGCATCACACATAATTTCAAAAGGAAGAAACCAATTTCCCGATGTCAAAATTGGTGCTATTGTGAGTGCCTTCGTCAACCTGTTAAAAGAATCTAGGCAGTCATCATCAAAAACAAAAGGCACATCTTTGACTAATAAATGAGTCAGAGGTCTAGCAATAAAGGAAAAATCCTTAATAAATCGTCTATAGAACCATACATGACCCAGGAAAACTTAAATACCCTTTATGTTAGTGAGAGGTGGTAACTTTTTAATCACTTCTATCTTAGCATGATCTATTTCAATCCCTTTACATTAAAGCTTATGGCCTAATACAATTCCTTTGTGGACTATGACATGACATTTCTCCCAGTTTAAAACTAGATAAGACTCCTCACATCTTTGAAGCACTCTATCTAAATTAAGCAAACAATGATTAAAAGAATTTCCAAAGACAGCGAAGTCATCCATAAATACCTCCGTAAAGTTTTCATTCATGTTTGCAAATATGGCCATCATGCACTTTTGAAATGTAGCAGGTGCATTGCGTAAACCAAAAGGTATCCTTTTATAAGCGAAAGTCCCATAAAGACAGGTGAAAATAGTCTTCTCTTGATCTTCTGGGTATATAAATATTTGATTGTACCTTGAATATCTATCAAGAAAGTAATAAAAAGAATGACTAGTCACTCTCTCAATCATTTAGTTCGTAAAAGGTAAAGGGAAATGATCCTTCTTGACGGCCAAATTTAGCTTCCTATAGTCAATATATACTCGCCAACCTGTGATGGTCCTCATGGAAATCTTTTCACCTTTCTCATTCTCTATCACCATTATGCCACCCTTCTTCGGCACAAACTGTATTGGATTCACCCACTCACTATCTGAAATGGGGTAAATAATCCCCACATCCAAAAGCTTCACCACCTTCTTGTTCACAACCTCTTGCATATTGAAATTTAACCTTTTATGTCTTTCTCTCATAGTTCTACATTCTTCTTCTATGTTAATCCTATAAATCACTACGTTGGGGCTAATCCCCCTGATATCATCAATTTGTCCCCACAGCTCTCATCCTCTTCCCAATCATCTACACCACTTTCTCTTCGTGCTCACAATCTAATTCATTGGAGATAATGATGGGTAAAGTATGGTTCTTCCCTAAAAAGGTATATCTCAAATAGGAAGGTAAGGGTTTAAGCTCTAAAGTGGGAGGTTTAATAATAGAAGGTGGTGAAGGTGTATCAGTTCTCTCCAATTTCTCTAACTCCACTACCTCACATAAATCCTTTTCCTTCACACTGTCATCCCTGTGCCCTTCATTCACTTCATCAACTTCCCCTTTAATCTCTTTCACACATTCATCCACAACATCAATTTTTATATAAACATTACTATCCACTGGTTTCTTCAAAGATTTTGTCATATTAAACTTAACCCATTCATCACTAATTCTCAACATAAGTTTCCCTTTATGCATATCAACTAATGCCCTACCAGTATTAATAAAAGGCCTACCCAAAATCAATTGACAATTCTTATCAGCTTCAAAATCTGACAAAA
>JANIIA010000009.1:42625462-42637677 GCA_027478495.1 Erythroxylum alaternifolium
AGTTGAATAGGTTGAGTCATTGGGTAGGTTGAGAGATCGTCCAATTGATTCCCTTAAATTCGATTAGGGACAATTAATTATATCTTGAGAGAGGGTAGTTATTACATTCAAAAATCTAGGATAAGACACAATTCAATTTATAACATAGGAGGGAGAAAAAATAGGAAAAAAAGTACTCTCTAGTTTTTAGATTCTTGAATTCTGATTTTTCTGCACGTTGGTATTGTCTATTGTTTTAAGTTAATCTTTTAATTTTAATTTAATTTTTTAGATTATTTACTATTAACAATTTTGTTTCTTAAACAAAATTTTATCTAAATTAAGTGGTGTCTGGCATCAATCCTTGTGGGATCGATATTTACTCTTTTAAGCTACAAGTCACGACTCGTTTACTTACAATTTTTGAGCATAAAATAAATAGATAGGTTTTACTATCAATAAGTACATCTCGGGTTGATACGACTGCATCTCTTTACTTTGTGATGCTAGGTGGTTGATAGCTTCTATCAATTGATCCGCCTGGCTTGTTAAGTTATAGATTCTAGATCTTGTTTCCTGCTAGAATTGCAAAGTGTTAGCAACATACACATTAACTAATTCTTCTAAGAAGGTACCTGAGTCTTGATAGGAAGCTTTTGGTCTGTACGAGAATTGTTGTGCTTCCTGCAAACTATTATGAAACTAATTCGGATGATTATCCCATCCATAACAAAAGTTAGGTTGATTAGTCCAAACATTGATAAACGATTGATAATATAAATTAAAGAAAAATCACTACCATCCATGTTAAATTTAATTTTTAAATTTTTTAATAAATATGAAACAAAAAAATGAAAAAAATTATGAAATAACTGAAAAGGCACCAATTACAAACAAATATATACAAAACACCAATTAAAATCAATAACAAAAACTAAACACTGCACTCCTCGATAACGGTGCCAAAATTAACCGGGGCATCGTAACGCTAGTCAAAATAAAATAACTAGATTACTACTATAGCAGTGGTGAGTCTAGGTCGATCCTACAAGGAGTGTTCAGTTAGCTTATAAAATGAAATTAATTGATGTTTAGGTAGAGGCAGGTTTTGGATTTAATAAGAAAATAAAATAAAATAAACCTAATGAAAACAAATTAAAAAAACATGTGAAAACTGATAAAATTGGAGAATTCGATAGGGATCCGGTTCTTTGGTTCAATCTCGACTTACACCCTAATTAAGCATAATTCATTGATTTGTTGTTCTTTTATCTTTCTTAGCAATTATCAGTCGTAAATTAACAACAAGCTCCGTTAATCTCGATTTTTCTTTAGATCCTAGTTAATTACGAAGTGCTTGTTAATTAATCCTAGCTATCGGAAAACCTAGAATAAGCTCTCTAATTTTATCCAGACAACCGCCATAGGAATCAGAAAAACATACCAATCTAGATAATAATTACACAAGCTCGGATTATTTAACCTATGTTATGTTATCTCTAATGATTTGAAACCATTAGTTGCCACAAATGAATCGGGAATACAATCATTATGTATTGCATTCGATTCTAGCAATGGGTTTTCATGCAAAACAATTCAATAGAGCATTAAAATCATCATCATTCAAATACCCAATCAATCTATACAAGATAACATAAACAATTTTTAATGAGAAAAAGAAATAACAAAATAATAAAAAATGATTAACCCAAGTCTTCGGTGTCGATATTACTTTCTAATCGATGTCAAGAACTTAGCCTTCCATGGGTCTGTCAAAAAAAATGCTTCAATCCACTTAACTAAACCCAACTGAAACCCCTTTCTGCTCTTCACTGCACCTCCCTTCTTGGTTCCATGCTACTGCTTTCTTCTCTTCTCTTCTCTTCTCTTCTCACTATTTACTGATTTGATGAATAAACTATTTGGTCCACTATCACTATTCACATCTTCTTTCTTTCTTCTCTTTGTTTCTGCCGCAAGCCCTCTATGTTCTTTTCCCATTCACTGTAGCTTTGATGTGATGAATTAACATGTTGGACCAATGCTCTTGTTCACCTTTTTCTTTAAACCTAAGCATGAAATAATGTGTTTTAAGTAAAACGCATTCGTTAAACACATAACATCTATGTTCGCAAAGCTTGCGTTGAACGCAGATAATGCAAACATCTACATTAAACGCAAACATTGCAGTCTGCTGCACTGTTGTTTCTGCCTTGGCGTCCTAGTCTGCTACTATGTCTTTTTACTCCACCTACTGTTGCGTTGTTTTTGGTCTCTTCCATCTGCCCACATACTGCTATATTGCTCTCTTGTTACTTCTTCATTTTTCCAGCAAACACTTTTAATTCTTCTTCTTTGAATTTTGATTTTTTTCTTCTTATCTTTTAATTTTCTCCTTTTTGCTCCATGAAGACAAGTGAAAATTAATCTTTACAAAATGGCCCAAATGAAGTGCTTTTAACTCATTTTAATTTCTTTACTTTCAAATTGTACCTAAAATCATATATGAATTAAAGTGAGTATCTTAAGGATTTTCTTATCATTAATCGTTAAGTTTAAATGATTAAATATATTAACAATTAAAGACATATCATTCATCTTGTTGCCGAAAGCCAACTCATTTTCACCTTGAATTTTTGATGATCTTGCTTGCTTGGAGGGCTAGGTTAACTTGATGTATTAAAAAGGAATTTGAGCTTAACAAGTAAGTAGAAATCTGATCTTTATGGCACGTTTTGATAGAACTTGATGATGATTGAATTAGGATGAAATGTATATGATGTTAATGATGAAGTGAGCTATAATATGTTGGATGAACTTGGATGTTCTGATTCTTTTTTCTTGATGTATAAAAATCGTGGGTTATGGATGAATTGGATTGGGATTTGAAGAATAATGAAGGTGAATTTATGCTAAAGAAACGTGTTAGAGTAATGTTCTTGAACTGGGAAAGAACTAAGACTATATGCATAATAGTGAATGATGGTTTCTGTTTTGGTTTTTAATGTATGAAAGATAATAATTTATGAGCTGTCAATTGAATAATTTTGAGTTATTATTGAAGATGAAATTGATGAGGAATTGGAGTATAAGTAAGGTCTAATTGAGGTATAACTGATGGACTATTAAGAAGATGTTTTGAGTTTGGTATAAAGATGTAAAAATTTGGAAAAATTTTGAAAGAATAGGATGATGAACTTTCAATTCACTCATCCCACGATCGTGGGAGCTGCATACACGATCATGGGAAATGTTTTGAAGTGAAGAAAATGCTATTTTGTGTAATTCTTGAACCAACTAAGAATAAGTCACTTTACCTTGATGCATTTGGACTTGATTGAGACTTAAAATGAGCCTAGTTTGATGTTGGATTAGTTGGTTAAGTGTTTGATAAGTTTATGTTGTTAATTGATGTTATACCTTGAGAAAAAGATTGTTTGATATCAGTGTATCTAAATTTGGAATTTATGAGTGTTAAAGGAATAAAGGTGTTCTTATAAATATTAATGTGATCCAAAGGATATGAATAATGCATTAAGAATGAATGATTGAGGATTGGGAATTGTGTGACTATATATAATGCTAGAAAAAGGTTAGTAAATATATGGTTAATGAATTTAGAATAATCAAGTCTACTTAAGCTATAAACCTAATTGCAACCTAGTTATATTCAAGCTATGATGTGTGAATAATCAAAACTCGTGATTAAGGATATATATACCTAGGAAAAAGTCAATTAAGCATGCATTGAATATGACACAAATATATGTGCATGATTGAATATTTCTATGATTGATCAATTTAGTAATGAGTAGACTATGTGTGTATTGCATGATTAAAGAAGTACAAGTTGAACGTCAATATCTAGACATTATCGGATCATCAAGGCAATAGCTAATATGGAGCGTACTGTGAGTTAACCTAGATTTTTTCTCACCATGATTGATTTGTTTCTGTTTAAATTTCAGTTATTGAACTGTTATTAATATGATTGTGATAATTCTGGACATTAATAGTCCGAGGAGTTTGATATTCTGGATTGTATTGGGAGTACATCCTAATTGAATGTGAATATGAAAAATGTATACTTAATGTAATGTTGAATGTCGAACTCAGATCCGATGAATATGTGAAAATGACTATTCACCATGAATGAAAATTGTTGATAGTACATTTTGTGAAATGATGCATTTCATCATATTATTATTCATGATCAAATAAATGAGTTGTGACTGTAGTGACCAGTTTGAAAAAAAGATTAAAAATTAGAAATATGCACAAAGAGCCACAAGATCAGTTATTAATGAGCCTGGTATCCATAATGGGTACGGGACAGAATTTAAAATGAGTCTGATATCCATAACGGATACAGGATAGTAAAAAGGTGCTTGGTCACAGCAAAATAAAAATGAAAGTGGAGTCACATGTGCATATGCATTTGCAAATATATATCTTCAAATGCATTTTTATAAGGTATATTTTTTAATGTTCTTTGGATATTTGGTCATATGTTCTATGGTAGTGGTGTGTTAGAGAAGCTTTGATAACATTCATGGTATGAATAATAATCACCAAAATTTTGTTATGATGATAACAATTATTTGATAGAAAGCCAAATAACTAATGAGGTGTTTTGGTTAACGAGTTTGGGAAGATGTCAATAGATAAGGAATAAAAAATAGTCGTTTGGTTATATATTGTGATTATATAAACAATATTTTGATATCTGAGTTTTGGAGAATACTCGATGACCTAAAAATATAAAAGGAATAAAAGCCAAGGAATGGGTAACATGCAAGTGTCACGAGCGTGACAATGATCAATCACGCTCGTAAGAGGAGTTTAATAGGCGTGACATACCTTGTTATGCCCGTGACAGGAGTGTTACGCCTTGACCATTATTTTGCTTTCTTTTCTTTTTTCTTTTTTTAGTAAAGTAATGTAATTAATTAAAATATATTAAAATTAAATATATAAAATTTACAAATTTTTATTTTTGTCTTTTTAGCAAAACAATATAATTAATTAGAATATATTAAAATTTGATAAAAGAATTAAACAAATTTTTATTTTTTTAGCATAACAATATAATTAATTAAATATCAGCAATTAGAATATATTAAAATTAAATATAATAAATTAAAATTTGATATAAAACAAATTTTATCAAAATTTTAATTTTTTCCTTTTTAGAAAATAATGTAATTAATTAAATATAATTGATTAGAATATATTAAAAAATTTTGTTTATCAGGATTTTCAACAAATCAACCACTATCAACGGTAATGATAACCATTTCTTCGTTCTATCCAACATCATAATTATAATGATTATATCATTTCTCATTTTTTATCATATTCTTTCTCATTCTTATTATTGTTGCTCTATATGAACCGAGCACCCCCAAGTCATGATGGACCAACAATCTTCTATTTTTTTCATTTATGATTTGAGTTCAAAAATATTAGATTTTTAGTCAAATAAAGTCTATAAAATATTAATTTTTAAAAAATTAAAATATTTAGACTAAAATTTGAAATAAAAAAAATATATTATGGTGTAATTTTGAGCCTTCCCCTAGATTAATTGAGAGAACATAACAAACTCAGATATCTAGGAATGTTAATGGGCTAAGCTGAGGCCAGGTCCGACGGGTTGGGATAGGTCGTGGCCCGATGGGTACGAACAAGTCGGGTCAATCTGGCCCACCATATATTTTTAAAGAAAAACATAAAAAATGATCTCGTTTTTGACAAAATGGTCAGGTCATCGGCCAGGCCAAGCCGACCCATGCTCAGCCCGACCATGATCAACCCGTGACCTATTTGTGACCCAATTGAGTTGACCATAATCAACTCTTAACTCGCTTATAACTCGATCAATTCGGGCTAAAGTCAGATAGGACCAAGCTGAGCTGGGCAGGGTGGGGCAAATTTTACATTGTTAGAGGTATCTGGGCTCGTAAATGAATTGGAAGTCCAACAGACCTTAACATAGGGCCACCTATCAGACATACACATTTCGATACATCACTTCGCCGGTTACGTTCTGTCTTTTCCCGTTTTGCTTTACGCTTGAGAGTTTGGAAAAACGACGGCGTCTGGGAGAAGCAAGCCTAAGACCCAGAAAATGGAGAAAGCGAGGGAGTTTCTGAAACTCAGCAAAGAGGAGTCTGAAAGTGTCTCGGGCCTCAGTTTCCACCCTCACCGGATCGGCCATGAATCCAGCTTCTATGAAGAATTTTCAGCTAGGGGTATCCGGATCGACCGGGTCGAACCTGGACTCGTCACTTGCTCTATGAAAGTTCCTCCTCGCCTTACCGTAAGACACGAATTGTTGGCTTATTAACTTCCTGTTTATGGTTTAGTTATTTTTTAATTAATTAATCATTTGGTCATTCAGAGGTTTTGATTGCTTGCGTCAACCGGTGTTATTTATTGTTTTCTTGCAGGATAGAAATGGGAATTTGGCAAACGGTGCTATCGCCAACTTGGTTGATGAAGTGGGTGCCACTGTGGTCTATGTTGAGGGTCTCCCTATGAACGTCTCGGTGGATATGTGTATCTGCTTTCTTTCCACCGCTAAGGTTAATGTATTAATTCTTTACTCGAGCTTTTATCTTGTGATTGGCATGTTCTTTGTTTCCTTATATCGGCACTTGACTCTAGTCCGTATTAGATGTCTGCTTTTCTCGATGAGTTTCATCATAATTTGTGCATCTTTTCCAAGATTTTATTCTTCTGGGCAGTGGTCAAATTGAAAATGGTGTAAAAGAAAGGTTCCATCACTTGAACCGAAAGCTTCCACAAAGTAAAGGAACCAACATAATGTACATTTGCTTCTGTTACCGGATTGAAATGGAATTGTTCCCCCTAATATGGCTTGTATATTGCTTTTTTTTTTTTAAGATCTCCTACGAATGTGTAAAACAGGAAAAGTGTCTACCTTTTGCCAGTGTGTGATGATCCTTATTTTCTTTACTTGCTGGTTGCTTGACAACTAAAGCTTTAGGTCTTCACCTTTATGATCATATATTTTGTCAATGGCAGGATGAGTTGGAGATTATTGCGAAGATTTTAGGACAAAAGGGAGGCTATAAAGGGACCATTGTTCTTGTTAGAAACAAAGCAACAGGAGAATTGATTGCTGAAGGTAGGCATTCATTGTTTGGTAAACATGCTAGCAAGATGTGATTGTCCACATCAGATATTGGTGCTACATTTTCTGCTTTGTAAGATGACACTCCAAAGTTGTGTTTTTCTGTAATTACATAAGCGACCCGAACGTAGATAGTTGTGTCTGACAATTGGCAGTATGACGACCCTCTTCTAGATATCTGATTGACATTTCATCTATCTTGCGAGTTGGTTTTCTTTGATCTAGTGAGGCATAGGATCGAATACAATGTTAGAAAGCAAACTAGGGGAATTCTTGATTTGACAATATGGGACCGAAGGGTTTCTAGCTATCCATTTCTTCTACTTGAGGCTTTTTCTTTTGAAAAGTTAAATAATGAATTAACTTAGCAAAGAAAGTTTAATATTATACAATGGAAATTGCTTGACTTGAAGGCATAAAACAACTGCTAATCAGAGAATAAGCAATACAACTGCTGATCAAAAACCAGGAATCCCTTCCAAAGCCTTTTAAATTAATCCAACAGTGCTTGATTGGTGGGTTGTAGTGCTGAATTAGTAAATGCTTGCCACTGAGCCCCTGCTACTCAAGGAACCCCATTGGCTGCCCATATAATGAGTACTGAGCATCGAAATTCCCCACCCCAGATCCAAATCGATCCTTCAGGTTGAAGCCAGTCTGCCACTACATATCTTCTAGTTAAGTTAAGCGTATTGTCTGTGCGAAAAGCCCCTGCCACAAAATCATGGTGTTGGTGTAGTTGTTCTAAGATATTTTGTTTTTCTTATGATAGAAAAAAAATTAATAAGACAGGAAGTTCTAAAATTTACATAGGTGCAAGGCCATACTGGCCAGAGAACAAGATGCAAGCAGCCCTGCTAATGCAAACCAACCCACTAAGAAACTGAGGCAACCAAAAAACAGGCATAAGCCTTTCTTGGACTAGATCAAAGAGGCTACACGAATGAGAGCAAAAGTATGCATTATACTTATGTAGCCCCAAGTACAATTAATAGGATAAGGTTCCAATGGTGGGGAGATTTTAGTAAGAGATGAGCCTTCTAATGCTTAGTTCCCTCGTCTAGTTATACATGTTTACAAGGAGAATAGAAGTTTTTATAACTTTGTTTTGGAATAATCCAAGATTCTCTTTCCTCCACATCCAATATACACAACAGGTCAAGCATTCTGAAAAACAACATCCATAGACCAGCTGGTCATTTGATCCCATGAAGTAGACCGGGGCTGCAAATTACACCGTATCAACAATTGCCTCCACATGTGAAAGCTACAGGGGCATAAAGAAAACAATTGAACCCTGGTTTCAAGGGCTTGCTTGCAAAAAAGGACACGAGCCATTTAAGCTAGTATTCCATTTGATGCTATCCAAGGTTAGGAAACGTTTCTTACCATCCATCCAAAAGATAAAAAGAAGCCTTATGAACTTTACCTTTGAACCACACTAGTTTAGTTTGAGGAATCAAAGAAGCATGTGGTTTAAAAATGAACTAGTAAACTTCCCATATCATGCTTTAACCAAGTTATGTGATCTAATTTAGAAGAATCCACATGGCTGGTCTTGAGTAAAGGCAGGAAGGGCCCTCAGCCAGGGCTTACACTTATTAGGAGCCTACTAATTACAAGTTATTTTACATCATAGGAGTTTTCTGCTTGAACGAAACATGACTGAAAAGAATTATTCTTTTTTTAAAGATTTAAAAGAATTGATTTAGAGAAAAAACATCTGTCTCAATTTGGTAAAAAGAATAGCTTGGTCCATTATCATACATACAAAAACTTACTTTTGGGAGGTAAAATAATGATAGAAGCGAGCATTTCAAAATGAAATTGCTCCTGCTAAATGTCAAGATTAATGCTTTTCCAATTAGAATTAGGTAAAAGTCTTAAATTCAAGAATTTCGCCTTAGCCTTACCTTGTCAACATCTTTCCGATTTGGGTAAGAAACATATCTCATTTATTCTTTGAAGTCTCATCTTTTTATTTTTTTACTTTAGATTTTTTTAGTAGTTCTTTTGATCTGAAGATTGGGTAAAATCTTAAATTTTGATTACAAGTATAACAACTTTTTTAGTTTGAGTTGAATTTTCTATTTTCAAATTAAAACTAAGATTATATTTTGGGCATAATTTATCTTTCTTTCATCTTCTATTTCAATTGTAGTTTCCCGAATATATTGAAATTTGTCAATTTGATTATATATGATATTTGTCAATTACAATTCTATATATCACTTTATATTTTTTATCCCTTATTTCTTTCTTCAATTACAATTTATCTCGCTTTCATTTATTAAGTCATAATTAGCATTTTCTAATTTATGAGTTCGATTGATTTTGTATGAATAAATTTAGTTTTGTAAATTATTGATGAACTATGGTTTTAATATTTTTTTAGTGTGAATATTGATGTTAATCTTTATTCTCTTTGGTAAAAAGTAGATCACTATTAGTTTTTGATATTTTAGAAATATCTAAAAATGAAAAATGAAGTCTTAACTATGATAACTTTTATCATAAAAGTTTATTCTTTTTTTCATTTTTAATATAGAATATTAAATTTGGCTCTTTTCTCCTCATAAAAGTTTATTCTTTTTTTCATTTTTAATATAGAATATTATATTTGGCTTTTTTTTTCCTCGTTGTCGCAAATATATAATATCATTCATATATCTTTATGATCAATGGTCGAGTTATTGTTATTCTGTTATGCCTACATATTTCTTTTGATTTCATAAATGTGTTTTTTTTTCCTTTTTAAGTTAAATTGTGTTACAATTATTTTATATGATATTGCCTAAAAAGAATTTTTCTATAAGTGAAAAAGAAAAAAAAGAAAAATAGAGAATAGTTAGTATCCTAAAAAGGAGTTATCGATAAATTTGTTAAAAGAGTGACTCTTCTAGTGAGAATTATGAGAAATTATATGGAGATAATTTTGAACAATCTAATGAAAATTTAAGTGATGAGATTCATATTTATGAGAATGTTAGCAATTTAAGTAAGTATAAACATCTATAAAATGCAGCCAATTTAGAAAATTTAAGGGTAGTGAGCAACCAATCACTCTGTTGAATATTTATGAACCTAAAAATTGAGATAATCTTAACAACAAAATAAGGAACATTTTAATTGAAAAAAAGGTTTATAAGGTAATTGATTCTTGTTTTTTCTTTAGATAATACATATTTTCATATTGTTGATTCATTTGTGCCCTTCTTTTTACTTTTCCCTAGGCCTATAAAATGTTATGAACCCCTGAGAATTTGACATGTAATTAAGGAGAGCAGCTCGGATGATGGGCATCCATCTTATGCTCACAATGCCATATGTCATTTTTAATTATTTCTTTCACATTAGCAACGGAGGGGATTAAAAGCTGCATATAATGGGAAACTAAAAGCAAGTGAAGAGGGTCTGGTTTAGACGAATTGTCAAACTAGAAACTAGAACTTTCTCCATTACCAATTAAAGTCTTCAATTTCATTACTATACTCCCTCTAAACTTCAACATTTGAACAATTGTCCAAAAGGTTTCATCCTTGACTTTCATGCTCTAAAAGCTCCTATCCTTTAAATATTCAACAATCATCCATTTAATCTATAAGTTTTCATGATCATTGAATAATCTCCATTTTCTTTTTTCCAACAGGACTTTGTTTATGGTCCAAATAAATTTATCCCCTAATTATCCTTGATCATTAAGTAAACAAATGTCTTTTCACTTGACTTTAGTAAAACCTTTGATAGCTAGCCCACTTTATAAGAAGTTTTTGAGTAACTTTTTAGTAGCCTTGATATGATTGATAGTTAAGGCCAAATGAGACCTATAATATATATGCATAATATTGGGAATGGATAAGATGATGACATCTTCCTGTTAGCTCCATGTCTCTAGTTTATTTTGAAACAATAATCGTCTCATTCGGAGCTCTACCAATCAAGATATGATTAAAATACCGAAGTATGTTCAGTAAAACAATCAATTCATGCTCTTTTAGTCGTTTCCCATTTTCTCTCCTTCAATCTTTTTGGAATGGACTCCAATGGACACCAAAATTTTATGGAGAGATAGAGAAATAAGTTAGGAATCTCTTAATTCAATACCCACTTCATTTGGTGTTCGGATGATGGAGTTATGGCCAAACGAGTCAAACCTGGTTATATCCTCAATCATATTATACCTATCTTGGGAGAATTGACATAACTTTCACTAGAGAGATCAGATTAAGGTCGTCTTAGGAAGGTTTTGAAGAGGACTTCTAGATCTATAACTTTCGTGAAGACTCCGAAAAGAGAAAAGAGATTTTGCCATTTGAAGGGTCAAAACATGGGGTTGCCGCGACAAACTAAATGTTTTGCCGCGGCAAAATCAGGAAATAAATTCCCTGGACCTCTCAGGAAAAGTTCGCCGCGGCAAACCTATAATGTTTCACTGCGGCTAAATCAGGAAAAAAATTTCCCAGGACCTCCCGGGAAAAGTTCTCCATGGAAAACCTATAATGTTTCGCCGCGGCGAAATCACAAGATGGAGACAAAAATACCTTTTGGGAAAAGTTCGCAACGGCCGAGGCTGACTTCGCCTCAGCGAAACCTTCTAACCTGCAACTCTAACTCAACATTTCAACACCAAAAATACATATACACTTCATATCAATTCAACTACTAAGTGCTTTTGTTAAATTCTTAAATCTCCCCTTAAATAATTAATCCCATACAACCCTTCCAATCTCTAATAGGTTATTCTAAACCAAACAACAATTTACAATCACATACTCATTCCTCTTTCACAACTATCATCATACACAACAGCAAATCCTCAAATTCTCATTCCCTTTGCTAAACAAGTAAATGCTTAATCAAGCTTTAGTTACATATCAAAATACACATCAACATACACATCAAGTTAATACAAAATACAAAAGGATGCTCATATTTGATATGCCTATAAAGCTATCTAAAAAATAGTCACTACTTAGTACGAAAGATTTCTAGCTATCTTGGAGTTCCAAATGCCTTGCAAGGATCGCTAATTGTCTCGTTCTATATTTGAGGAGGGAAAAATTGGGTTGAGCTACAT
>JANIIA010000009.1:42644335-42682466 GCA_027478495.1 Erythroxylum alaternifolium
AGAGTTTGAAATTGTTCTTAGGGTCTTCATGGAAGTTGTGGATTTTCTTTTTATCTTTCTGATGATATGAAGTATGTAATTTTCGGCCCATAGAGTGGAAAGATATGATGTTTAGAAATTCTGTTGCTGTTTAGGATATAGTGGAAAGATATGATGTTTAGAAATTCTGTTGCTGTTTAGGATATTTTTGTAGGCAGTCTCTTTACAGTGATTTTTAACTCCCTTAGAGTCCAAATTAGTTTTTTCATCCTTCATGGAAGTTGTAGAGTTTCCTTTTAACTTTTTATTGATACCAAATTTACAAATTTCGGAGTTTTGAGTAAGAAGTTATGGATTTTTAAAGACTGCTGTTGTTTTGAGGGACTGGCCTCGCAGCTCCTCGCGAGCGTGAGTGAATGCGTGCGCCTCACACTCGCGAGGCGATCGCAAGCGCATGCACGCTTCACGCTCGCGAGGAGGTCGCGAGTGCGAGCGTTTAGCCGTGCCTCTCACGGCCGCGAGACGGTCGCAGTGCGACGCCGCATATAAATTTTCTGATTTCTTTTCTTTCGGATTTTTTTGACCTCTCTTCGCTCTTTTGGCATTAACTTTTTCTTCCGACCTCCGATTGACCTGATTTTTGAAGCGTTGGCTTCCTAAGACATTTTTCTACCTTTTAATGCAAATTAATAATTTTTGATATTATTTTTGAAATTTATGGATTAAATCAAAGTGAAAGGATCGGAGGTAAGTGAAATGAGTTTGTTTGTTTTTAAGGTTTGACCTGGTGGGAAATTCCTCCCTTGTGGGATGCGAGTCCAGATGTCACGTAGGACGTCGGGCACGTGACTCGCCAGGGTGGGGTTCCAACACTTCCTGTTTAGGAATCTTGGCTTTAACATATTGCCTAAGATTCACTCCATTACTAGCAAAACAACCTTTCGTGCTTACTAGATTTTGATAGTAAATCCTTGCTTCCTTAGTAATTTCAGTTTGTCCAAATAAATTTTCCTCAGCTTTGGATGTTATCGAAGTTATTCTGTTGACATTTCTCCTAGCCATCACTGAGTTGAAGAAAATTTTAGTACATCTGTCCCCATCCTTAATCTAATTAATTATGGCCCTTTACTTCAATAAAGAACATTGATTATCCACTATTTGCAAGTAAGACTTAAGAGCTTCCTTTTCGGTTATAACTAGATTGAAATTAGTTAGGCTAGTTGCTAAGGATTTTTAGATTATTGATAGCTTACGTCTTGCTTCCTCAATCTCCTTTGTGGAATTCTGAACTCTCCTTAAATTTAACAACTTCGATTCTTGTTTGATAGACTTGAGCTTTTGTAAACAAATAAACTAGTTAGTACCATAGATCTCATGCTCCAATCCCCTAGTAATTGCTTCTTGAAAACCCTCCACATTAACTAGAAAATTGTTGAATCTAAAGTGCTAATGGATTCTAATCATTTTGAACAAATTATACACCTTGATAGGGGTATGATTAGAAATTCCTGGGTCTAAGAAGTTGGCTAAACTCTCTAAAAAGGTAGTTAACCAGTCCACATTCACCATTGCTTTGTCTAACGTTTTCTGAATGAACCAGTTTGAGCATTGCTTATTGGACCAAGTGAATTTATGACCTTTAGATTTTAAATCTGTTAATTCCATATCCTGTATGCAATCAAACATATCCAAAGTGTAATTAAGTAGGTTGCAATTCCCTTCCACCTCTGATCTATATAGAGTTGCGTTAAAATCCCCACTAACTAACCATAGAACCCTAACTGAAACTTTGAGTCTTCGAAGGGAATTCTGTAATTCAGTCTCTAAAACCCTGTATTGAAGTCGTAGATAAATGTAGCAAAAACATAAGTGTTTTCCATTTTGAAGTTAAGCCTTGTATGAATGAATTGCTAATTGGTTTCCAATACTTCCACTCCCAAAAGTCTCCATCGTAAACAATAATAATCCTTCCATAGGCATGATAGTAGCGATTTGTTAGACATTGCCATTTGCTTCCTAAACAACCTAATTTATTCAGATTAGCTTCCCTCATTTTGGTTTCTAGTAAACAAAATAAAAAAGGCTTTTCCTTTAGAACAAAATCCCTTACCGTATTAAGCTTAGAAGGGTTGTTTATTTCTCTTGCATTCCAAACTATCAAGGTCATATGAGATTGCTTTTCCCTTTAGAGTCTTTCCTACTACTCCTATTACTTTTCCATGAAGTTACTTGTTCAAAATGTTCCTCTTGAGTAGCTCCTTTCTATTGTTCTTCCAACTGTTGGGTATGTTCATTTAGTTGAATTTCCTTGTCTCTATGACAAGGAATTGTCCCACTAATTTCCTTTTCACTTTCCCGCTGGTTCCCTGACAGCTTATTGGAGGCACTCAAATATTGCTTTTGAAATTTCACTTATTGATCTGAATCTGGAAGGTTTTCCACTTGGGTACTTTCATCTTTTGTAGTTAGTTCACTTTCATCCTGAATCAATCTACCTTGTCTTTCAAGATTATCTAAAAATTGTTCAGCTTCCTTCAACTTTTTTTTATCTATAAAATTTTGCTTTTCCAAACTTGACACCTCCTAATAAGCTCCTCTAATGAAAACTCCCCCTATTGGTTTCCATTCATTGCCTTGTGCTTTTAGGGAAGGCCTCCATTGGTATTTAACCAATACCTCGTCTTCTCTGAGAGATTGCCCATCGGCCAATCTTAGGATAGGAATGTTGTCTTTTATTTCCTTGGAAATATACATACTTACACATAATTGTGCAAATCTAGTCTGTTTTCTCAAAGTAATGTTTTCATCCATACAAATTGGGTTTCCCAAATAACTAGCTAGTATACTCAAGCCTTTAGTTGTCCAATATTCCAAAGGAATATTATGGATATTCACCCAAAGAGGAATGTTTTTCAATCTAATTTTCTCTGATTCTATACTCAGTTGTCAATTTTGAAGAAATAAAGGAAGTTGAGAGATATGCCAAGGACCTTCATTAATTATCTTTTGAGCTTCCGATTTAGAGGAGAAGGTCAAGATTAGGTTATCTTCCTCAATTAGCATAAGTTCAATTAGCCCTCTACCTTTCCAATTTCTCTAGGTCCAAGTTTGTATCACTGGAAAAGCTGGCCTTTTATCCATTAAAAAAAACAATAAGTGTAGCTTCCTATGACCTAGCACCCTCTTGCAGAATGTCTAAACTTGGAGCCACCATTAGCTTTCCTTCAATCTCAACTGGTGGAAAGTAAATCAAAGAAGAATCTAAATTATCACCCACCACCTGTTTCCAAGTCTTTGTAACCCTTTTGTTCTGTGGATGCACACTGTCAAGT
Organism: Erythroxylum alaternifolium; assembly: GCA_027478495.1. Classification (NCBI taxonomy): domain Eukaryota; kingdom Viridiplantae; phylum Streptophyta; class Magnoliopsida; order Malpighiales; family Erythroxylaceae; genus Erythroxylum; species Erythroxylum alaternifolium. The sequence continues at coordinate 42,647,647 of JANIIA010000009.1, forward strand.
GGAACAGAAGCTTTAGGAAGTGGAAAAGCAATGATTGGGGGTATGGGTGATATAGTTTGATTTGTAGAGTGAGTTGGGAACGAAGAGTGGGATGCAAGGGGTGATGTCATTTGAGAAGGGGATGAAAGGGGAGAAGGGGGAGAAGGATTAGATAAGGGTAGAGATGCGAAATCTGTCTCCATTATAGTTTATAATGAAGTCTATTAATGTTATGTTTTGCGAGGAAAACACTGTCATCAAAGACAATGCTGGGAAGAAACAGGAAAGGATGGGTGAAGACGAAGGAACTCAAAATGGCGAAAAAGATGAAGCTGGAAGCTGAAACTGAAGCAAATCTATGGTTAGGTTAGGTTGTCAACATGGTTCCTATAAGTGAAAGAGTAGTTGGTGGTATGATGAGGGAGATGGTGAGGGGATTTGCGATGGGTTAGCGGTGGTGGAGTCAGCAGTGCAAGTTAAGAAACCTTTTAGTTGGTGAATCCTGTCGTAGTTCCTGCTCAAATGTCGTGGTCCTTTATTGTATTGCATCTACATCTGCCTTACGATGACACGTTCATCTATAAAGCTACCTACCTTTTTACCACGATATATATATCTTTTTTTTCTCAGTCATATTCTTAAAATTTGTAGAATCCATCTTTTTACTTTTCTTTTTTTTTGAAAAAATGGTTCGTAGCTTTGTTCCATCTCTTTCTTTTTTTACTTTTCAGTTGGTTCAATTAAAATAGAAATATCGAAAAAATAAAAAGAAGTTTTTGCATTATCATGATATTTGGCCATTTAATTAGCAACAACTACTGTTGGAATATAAATGAAATAATGATAAAGAAAATTAAGGGAGTGAAAAAGAAAGATATGAAATTTATATGCAACAGTCTTAGAGACAAATCTCACAATTTTCTCACAGTTTTGTGTGTATTCTATACAAGAAATTCTTGTATACTAGGAATTAGGTATACGTGAATTTGTGATATACACATAATGAAGAGTTTAAATAAATCACAATTAATTAAAAAAGTTGATCAACATGATTGAGATTATATCAACATGTGTGAGTCATTAATGTAACATGTAACCTCTAACATGCTTAGTTGTTGACGGTGACAGACAACTTCAGCCATACTAGTCCCGACCGAACCAGATTCTTCGTCGTTCACTTAATTTTTTTCTCATTACTTTCTCTATTGTTTCAACATCTAGGAGGAATAAATTTCGATCTTTTTAGTTAGAAAATAGATCTGACGGTCTAGAAAATAGATCTGATGGTCTGCTTGAAACAGAAACGTTGAAAGTGGAAGTAATATCTAGCTAACCATCTGCGACTTTGCTTGTGGTCACTTAAAGGTTTGATTGCAATTGAGGTTCGCTCTAAGCCATACCGAAGCATTCTTGAAACATCTGTCGAAGAACAGACGCGTTTGAATCAGTCGTTGCAGGCTCATGCTTGCTTAATTTATTAAATCGTTAATGTCAATGGTTGGGACAGCTTCCAGTACTAATCATTGCAAGTGGAAAACAATATGGTTGATAGAGAGGGCCTAATCCGATAGAGTTTGATCGAGTCATGCCATGTCACAGGCTAATCAAAATGTTCATTTGAATCCTCTACCCTAGTCTTTCCAACGATCATTTTCTCCCGAGAACAGGTCATCACACTCTTTTCTCTACGAGTCTAATTGACTTTGTAGTCCCAATAAAATATTTCCGGTGGGTTGTCATCTTTTATGTAACAACAGGGTTGTATGACTTGGTCTTCCAAACAGTCGACGCAAAGTTAAACGATAGAACTTTGGAGTTTACTTCATAGGTTTATGCCGTAAAATTGAAGAGACGTATTTCTCTGCAAATGAAGAGCATATACAATTCCCGTAGCCTGAATTCAAACCGAAGCAGACAAAACTCCCGTTCTCGTCATGGGCTCAACAGGGGTAGCACAAACATCTCCCCTGAGCCTAATCCAGTCTTGAGGTACATCAAATATGTAGCCAACCGGGTACCTGGAATGTTTACAATCTTCGTTCCTCGGTGTAGCAAGGTCACTGATGCCAGCAAAAGTAACAGTCATCAGAGAAGATTTTCCTGTGAGTTGTCTTGTCTAGTTAGTTTGGTCTAAGTAATCCTGCCGTGGTCATAGTTATGTGCTACAGTTATGATCTTCATCTGAGGAAGCTTTATGGCCATGAAAAATTAACCTACGAGCAACGATGATTTTCATGTATAAGTGCATAACAGTCAGAAACTAACTTTCACCTGCAGTTTCGACTGATCTTTCAACAGAAAGCTACAGCAGGAATTCATCAAGATTCAAGTCATTTAATTCCTATGGCTCTTCCAGTAACACAAGTGCACTGGTTGGAACGACCATTTTCTCTATTGATGACATTCTCAAAGCCACTCAAAATTTCTCCCAGCCAAATAAGATTGGAACAGGTTGTTTTGGAACGGTATACAAAGGCAAGCTCAAGGATGGATCTTTGGTTGCTATAAAGCGTGCAAAGAAGGTACACAATACAAACATGACAGAAAGCTTCTTTTAGAATCCTAGAATTGATCTATCTATTACTCTCAGTAACCGTAATGACTTGAGACTCTGGCAGAAAACATATGACAAACACTTGTCCTCTGAATTCAAGAACGAAGTACTTACCCTGTCAAAGATTGAACATAGGAATCTAGTCAGATTATATGGAGTTGTGGAGGATAAAGAAGAACGAATAATTGTGATCGAATATGTCAACAATGGGAATCTTCGAGAACATCTGGACGGTAGGTCTCATCATAGATGTTTATTAAACTCACAAGTACTAGCTTTATTAAGTTGGATTCAGGAAAACGGTAAAAAAAATTGGAGCCCTTGCATACCTTTGCAAGTAGGTAACAGGTTAGTATGCTGTTGCTAGTGAAAACCATCAACCTTGTTGCTGGAGAACTGTTATTTTCTTAATAAAAGACTGTCTGCCGGGGAGTCTACTCCCTGCTCTTTTGGTCTATAGGAGAACATATAGGTCCCCCATGCCAATGCAACCACCTAAACTTAAGCACGAACAACACAATGTGGGAGTAACATGTTTGGAATGGTGATCCAGGTAGATGGGGAACTCGACTTGAAATCGCTGAACGGCTCGACATTGCAACTGATGTCGCTCATGCGGTCACCTACCTTCACATGTACACAGGTATGACATCATTTGTGATCCAAAGTGGCACTATTAACTTTGGTTCTGGCCTTTGCCTTAAGCTGCAATGGTGATGGATTGTTTCTGGATGAGTAAAGGGTGTTTGGCTTGCGCTTTTATGGATAAAACATTTGAATAATAAACTGCTAGATTCAAATACAATTCCCTTTGCATATACCCTCGCCTAAGTTGGGTTGGGGACAACTTGCTGGTCCATCCCTTGTTTTAGGTGGTTTTTCAAAAGCCTTAATTTTACTGTTTCAAATTGACAGATCCTCCGATAATCCACAGAGACATTAAATCACCAAACATACTAATCACAGAGAAACTCCGAGCGAAAGTGGCAGATTTTGGTTTTGCACGATTGACCCCAGGAGATTCTGAAGCCACCCACATTTCAACTCAAGTAAAAGGAACGACAGGCTACTTGGATCCTGAATACCTGAAGACATATCAGCTCACTGAAAAGAGCGATGTCTACTCTTTTGGGGTACTACTTGTTGAAATGATGACAGGAAGGCATCCAATTGAAGAAAACAGGCCATTAAAGGAAAGAATAACGATAAGATGGGTAAGTGTTCCATCAGCAATCTGTGATTTCTTTGAAATTTGCTTAAATTAGTTTGCATTTAAAAGTTCTCTATCTAACATATAACAGGTAAATATTCTTATATCGGGTCTAATTCTTGAATCAAAGCCTAGTCAACAAAATGGGGGATGTGTTAGGACGAGAATTCACTGTTGTATTCCCTCATCAATCATATTGCATTCATAAACCAGTCGCATATGGTCTTATAGAGTTGATGGCACTGGCATTTTATAGCAAGAATTTATTATATGAAAAGGAGATCATGTGAGAGCCTAGTTGATTTTGAGCAGCCATGAGGAGAAGAAGGGTAGATGGCTGATTTGAACTAAAGCTCAAGAAAAAACATTTCAACAAAAATATAGTTCAGAAGAATTCCCTCCTCGGAAAAGCCTTAGCAACTCCATTACTATAGGGTAAAATCATCACTTTTGTCTTATGTTGGGAATGATCTATAACATTTTTTATTACAGATAAAACACACAACAAACGAGTTGGTTTTAGACTAAGACAGATCTAATTTACTAAACAGCAGCAATCTAGGGCATCTTTTAGCATGATACCCTTTGTCTAAATCCAAACATTAGCGTTTAAAGTTTGGCAACTCACCAATCGGTTCAGTTTTTCAAAACCAGTTTTGCTTCGGTTATTTCTTGAAAGACACATCACATGCAGCCCACTGGTATTAGGTATCTGTCTTATCTTCATGTTTTCTAGACAAGCATCTGACGTCGCAGTGGTGTTCCTAATCAAACACCTGTAAACATACAACTTAGATATCAATCATGTCAATGCAACTCATACCTAAAGTCGGAGAATCGCCCGGTTAATTTGCACTACTCAAAGTGACTCCCAGGGAGAGATTTTTTATTTTTGAAGTGGCAGTCACCAAAGATTAAACTTGCACAAGGTTGTTGCAAGCCTGGGGCAAGGAAATGATGAATGATTGTCTCTTCAAGTCCCTACTTATTAAAGTAGTTGACTGAAACATTAGCAAAAGATAAACACTTTTATGCATGCAGGCAATGCAACGGTTACAAGAGGGAGAAGCCATATTTGTCATGGATCCATTCCTCAAGAGGACTCCTGCATCAACGGCAGCACTAGAGGAAGTTCTCAAATTGGCCCTCAGATGTCTTTCACCTTCGAGGCAATCAAGGCCTTCCATGAAGGAATGTGCTGAAATACTCTGGGCCATCCGGAAGGATTTCAGGGAAGCAGCCAGATCTGCCTCTTCTGCTTCTACTTCTCAACAGTCTGCAAATTACCCCCACAGAGATACTAGGAAAATCCGAGACACGGCATTTGGGATTCAAGTTGATGATAACCGCAAGTTCATATCTGTATGAAGTAGTATTAATTTGTTAACTTATTGACGGAATATCTTGCTCCTATAAAATTTCCTGGATTAGGTCGGAATGTGAAGCATTTATTAGATATATACGTGATGTCGAACAAATTTATTATTCAGATCGTCTCGTATTTAGGTACATCTGATTTGTTGTTGAGGTTTTGCAAAATACTACCGGAGGTCGTTTTGACGTTAGCACTCCAAGGACCACCTTCTCCATCCCAGCTGAATCCCCGACCTCCTTCACCAACGCCCCACCTTCCTTCTTCCGCCGGTTCTCCAGGAATCCTACGATTACCATCATCCAATACATCCCTCACATGGCTCTCTCAACCATTCCGATTCCAATCCCTGCTGTCCTCCTTCACCTGTGAAGGATGCAGTTCCCATCCTCTCATCTCCTGATGCCTTTCTTCCTATCAAAACTCCCTCAATCCCAGTATTCCCACTTTCACATCCATTACTCCCGACTCCCCCCACTCTCCTTCTCCTACATATTCTACTTCGACTCCTCCCTCTCACCCAATAGCTCCTCCAAAAGCATGGAACCAGGTAGTTAATGATTGCTAACCTTCTGTCACTCTTAGACATTTTCACTTACCCGATGAAGGCCCTCATCATTTAATTTCTCCTCCTCTAGAAATCCTCCAAGTTGGTGCAGCCAAATGGAGCTATACCCTTGTTGGTTTCTTTCTTGACAAAGGACCACTCTTTCCCTCCATCAATGCCTGGGCACATGGTCACCGGAGTAAACATGCCTCGAGCAGGTCCTTATTAGGAAGATTTCTTTCTTTTCAAGTTTAGAGATGCCCATCCCAGGTTCTGGATTTGGGACCGTGGCAACGGAGAGGTAACCAAATGTTTATAAGGAAATGAACCCCTAGATTTTGTCTTGACGAAACTAGCATTAGGAAAATCCCTCTCTGTACGTGCTTCCAAAACATTCTCGCTTGGTAAATAAGAATGAAGATGTGTAACTGAGTATGGAATGATAAGATTCGCAAATTTGGAGTTAATTTTAAATAATTATAAATTTTTATTTCTAAAATAAGTGCAAAGAATTTAGAATTAAATATCAGAAATAAAAAATAAGCAATTTTTCCCCTTCTTTTTTGTGTTTTGTCTCAACTGAAATTTTCTATTTGAAAATTTAAGATTAGTTTATGTATTTAGATAATATATCATTTTGATATATTATTATCAACATTACTCATTACTTTATTTAATTTATTTAATAATTATTTTATTTTATTTCAATAATTTTATATCATAAAATAAGTTCATTATGATTTTTTAATTTTATTCTTATAAGAAAAATCATACACAATTATTTAAAAATAAATAATTTATTGAATCATTAAAAATAATTTTAATTATTTATTTACTAAATATGAAAATTTTTATTAACTAATAAAAATACATAATATTTTAATGATTATCATTCTTAATATTTGATACCAAACACTGATATAACTATTAACTTTTATAATCTCATTTATAGTGTTTGTATACCAATAACGTATAATTAGTAATTCCATTTTTATTTGATTCTTACTTTTCATTCTCATTCTTATTTTTTTTATTCGGATTCCTTCATTATTAGTTACCAAATAAAACCTTCTTAAACTACTTTAAGACTCAACTATCACACGAGTTTAGTAGCTAATGTTAGCTTATGCCCTTTCAATCAATTGATTGGTTGCAATTTTAATGTATTACGTTATTATTTAATTAATAAAGACATTCTTTATATTTATGTATTATGTTAATTACATTTGATGTTTTAATACTGAAGGTAAAATCCCTAAAATAATTACTATGTACTTGAAATTATGATGAGATCATAATTATAAAATTCAATGCATTTATATATTATTCTTAAACATTCCTAATTGTAGTTTCATCAAGATGAGATATTGATGAAATGGTAAAACCAGTACCTGTTATATTTCCTTCTTAGGCCAAAAGTGTATTTTAAACCATAAAATTTATAATAGAATTTAAGTTGAACCCTAATGTTTCGAGGCGCTCAAGTTGAACCCCAACATTTACAAAACGTTCAAAGTAAACTATATGAGGACAAAAAATCTGACTGAAGTTACCCTCTATCAGTTAAATGTCACATCATATATGACGTGACTTTTTTTTTAAATTGCATATTAGTGGAACCCACATATTGTTGATATGGTATTCTATAGTTATGTATAAATTTGACTTTTTCTTATATTTTACTTCCCTTTTTCTAATTTAAAGACACAAACTTAGCCCACTGGTTTTGGACCAACTCCCCCATCATTTAAGTCCAGGGTTCGAATCCCCTTCCCCTTTTATGTTTCATTTCCCCCTACAAAACCCTACGCCCCTTCTCTCTCTTCTATGGAATCATCTCTAACATTTTCAATCTGCAAGAAGAAGACAACATATTTTACATGCCATTTCATACACTAATAAAAATAGACAACTTCGCTAGTCTAGCCTACCTTTTTCTTAGGTTTATCTTTAACAATTTTCATGGCTTCTTTCCTTAAACTCTCATTAGGAAGTCAATGAAGATGCATCACTCTATCCATGGAAGGACCCACTTCCACAAGTTCCATTTTAGGTACTATTGTACTAGATTTTTTCAGGCGTCAAACATAGTGAGTGAAGAGCATCTGAATGGTAGATACAGTTGTACATATATAAGCACAATCTATCTTAGCAAGATTCAAATTTTCAATAACCTACATAATATATAAATGATTTTTTTGTAATCATGCTAAATTCAAACAAGAAAGTTGAAATGGCTATAGAGACGCACCTCTCCATATAAGAGATCAAGCAAAACCTCCTTCAGATGTTTCAACTTATCTGTATTCTCAAATCCTTCTCCAGTAGAAGTAATGAAAGCCTTAGAGCCAGGTTGTGGACTTAGTTTCTTATCATATTTAAAAGACCCAATGGGCTTGAAATTTTTTACCTCAACTTCTACAAGATCATATATGTGATGATCATATGTTCTTCCTACTTAAATAAATTTGTATGAATTGGATGAGTAAACTCATGATCATATGAATTTAGAGGCACGGTTAGGAATAATATATATGATATGTTTTTGTAAAGAGTTGTAACCTAACGGATCCAAGAGTCACATAAAATGTGGTTGATAAAGTTGTTATCAACCTGATTTAAATTTAGTTAGTTTGTTGAGCAAACTTAAGATCAACTATTTTGGATAGGATCCTAGCCCACTAGAACATTATTGGATAATTTATTGATTTAATAATGAGGACTATTATTTTGAATAAAATAGTGACAATAATTAAATATTAATTAAGGTCCTTATTTTATTTGACTTTATGGTATAAACTAATACTTTCTCTTTTTTATGTCTTTTGGTTATTGAATTAGAAGATGAGTACCAATCTAACGTTGAGGAGCATCATAGATGCTAATAAGCTAACTAAACCCAACTTCTCAAACTGTTTCTACAACTTGAAAATTATTCTCAAGCAAGAAAAGAAGTTACATGTTCTTAATAATGTTATTCCACCAGAGCTTAGTTTAGATGCAACTAATGAAGCTTAGGAGAGGTATCAACATTATATTGATGACGTTGAACAAGCTACATGGGTGTGTTGGCTAGAATGTTAAGCTTCAAAGTCAGCAAGAGAAAAAAGATACTCCTAGTTTAATTTTGTATTTCAAAGAGTTATTTGGTGCATAAAGCAAGGTGGAGAAGTATCAATTCCCCAAAGCATTATTTCAATGCAAAATCGTAGAAGGATCTTCAGTAAACCTTCACATAATGAAGATGATTAGGTATATTGAAAAATTAGCTTAGTTAGGTTTTTTCATGGATTATGAATTGAGCATTGATTTAGTGCTACAATCTCTCAATTCAAGTTTTTCAAAGTTTGATATGAACTTACACATGAATTAAAAGGATATGTTATTGCCCAAACTGTTGAATATGCTTAAAACTGTAGAGGGTTGCCTTAAAAAGGAACCTAGTTTTATTCTTGTTCTGGATTCTTCCAAAAGCAAGAAAAAGGGCTCTAAGAAGAATGATAACAACAAGCAAAAGGCTTCTGCTAGATTAGTCAAGACAAAATGTGGTGTCAAGAAGAAAAGTAATGACAAGGGCAAATGTTTTCACTTTGAAGTCAATGGACACTGTAAAAGGAACTGCCCAGCATATCTTGCTACCCTAAAAGGTAAGAAGCTTAAGGAAGCTGTTCTTTCAGGTATGTTTATAATTAAGATCAATCTTTCATCTTCTATTCCATATTTTAGGTATTAGATATTGGATTTGGTTCTCATATTTACAATAACATGTATATGTTATCATGGAGTAGATCATTGAGGAAAGGTGAAGTAGACCTATGAGTAGGCAATAAAGCAAAAGTTATTGCATTAACTGTAGGAACTTGTAGTATAACTTTCCCTTATAGCCTTGTACTAGAACTAAATAATTGTTACTATGCTCCAATTGTTACTAGAAATATCATTTCTATTTCTTATTTAGATTTGAATGTATTTGTCTTTATTGTTAAGAATAAGAGTTGTTCTTTTTGTAGATGATGTTTATAATGGATCTGGGTTACTTGCAAATTTTTTGTATGAGTTAGATCTTTAAAAGCCAATTCTTAACATAAATAGAAAGAAAAGAAAATTAAGTGACCAAAATCCATCTTATTTACAACATTGTAGGTTAATTCATATCAACAGAACTAGAATTATAAAGTTACATAAAGAAGGATCATTAGATCCTTTGATTATGACTGATATGAATCTTATGAATCTTATTTATTGGGAAACATGACAAAACTATACTTTAGTGGAAAGGGAGAATGTGCCAAAGAGCTATTAGAGCTCATACATTCAGATGTATATGGCCCTATGTCTACTTATACTAGAGGTAGATTCTCATAATTCATTACATTCACAGATGATCATTTTAGATATAGTTATGTGTACTTAATGAAACAAAAGTCTGAATCATTTGAAAAGTTTAAAGAATTTAAATGAGGTTGAGAAATAAACTGGTAAAAGTATTAAAACACTTAGATCATATCAAAGTTCTGAATATTTAGACCACGAGTTTCTAGATTACTTAAAAGAGAATGAGATTCTTTCACAATAGACTCTTCCTTAAACTCTGCAACATAATGGAGTATCTGAGAGGAGAAATCATATTTTATTAGATATAGTACATACAGTCCTTCTTGTCAGCTTTTAAGGATATATCATTGAAACTGCTGCTTATCTTTTAAATAGAGTTCCATCCAAATTAGTTAACAAGACACTATATTAAATATGGACTGGTAGAAGAACAAAGTTGTCACACCTAAAGATTTGGGGATGTTATGCTTACGTGAAGCGTGCAATATCTAACAAGCTTCAATCTAAATCAAATAATTGAAAATTTTTGGGTATTCAAGAGAAAGTATTGAATATTAATTTTGCCATCCTCTTGAGCAAAAGGTGTTTCTCTCAAGACATGTTACATTTTCTGAAAAAAAAATTATTTTTAAAAAAAGTAGTGGCAGATGGATGCCAAAACAACATTTCTTAATGGGAACTTGCTTCAAGATGTGTATATGACACCAATTGAGGGTTTTGAATATAAAAGATTTCCTAATCAAGTATGTACGTTGCAAAAATCTATTTATGGACTTAAGCAAGTGTCACAGAGTTGAAATATTCGTTTTGATGAGACAATCTAATTATATCAAAAATTTGGGTGAACCATGTGTTTATAAGAAGGTTAATGGGAGTGTAGTCATTTTCCTAATGTTATATATAGATGACATATTGCTAATTGAAAATGACATACCAATGCTCTAATCTATAAAGATTTGGCTATTCAAGAACTTCTCCATGAAGGATATGGGAGAAGCAGCCTATATTCTAGGAATAAACATTTATAGAGATAGATCAAAGAGATTGCTTAGATTATTCCAATCCACGTACATAGACAAAGTGCTAAAGAGGTTTAGCATGAAGAATTTCAATATTGCATTCTAACTCATATTGTATGGGATTTCTCACCCATAGAGTATGTGTCTTAAGACACAAGAAGAGAGAGATAAAATGGATTGCGTTCCATAAGCTTTAGTAATTAGATCAATCATATATGTGATGTATGTGCTAGACCAGATGTCTCTTATTCTTTGAGCATACAAGTAGGTTTCAAGCCAATCCAGGTGAGTGTCAGTTGATGATTATAAAAAAAACATTTAAAAGTATTTAAGAAGGACTAAAGATATTTTCTTAATCTATAGAGGTATATAGATGCTAGTTTTTAATCAAATACAGATAATAGTCGATCAAAGTCAGGGTACATCTTTACTCTTAATAGTGGTGCGGTAAGTTGGAAGAGTTCTAAATAACCAACCATTACAAATTCAATGACTGAGGAAGAATACACTTCAGTGTCAAAGACAGAAAAAGAAGTAGTTTGGATCAAGAAATTCATCACTAAACTTGGAGTGGCTCCAAACATTGTTAAGCCTATAGTATTGTATTATGACAAAAACAACGCTATTACGTAGGAAAAGGAATCAAGATCGCCTCAATGGTCTAAACATGTATTTAGGAAATTTAACTTAATCAAGGAGAAAGTGGAGTGAAAAGACATAGCATTTGAGCGAGTTCCAACTTAAAAGAATCTTACAGATCTTCTCACTAAGTTATTATCTTAAAAGAGACATGATCGACATATGGATGGATACGATATCAGATACATAGATGATTGACTTTAGTGTAAGTGGGAGATTGTTAGTTTATGCCATTGCGTCCAATCCATTAGTTGTAATTTAATGTATGATATTATAATTTAATTAATAAAGGCATTTTTATATTTATTTATTATGTTAATTACATTTGATATTTTAATACTAATGATAAAATTCCTGGAATAATTACTGTGTAATTAAAATTATAATGATATCATAATTATGAGAGTCAATTTGCATTTATGTATTATTCCCAAATGTTTCTAATTATAGTTTCATCAAGATGAAATATTGATAAAATAGTAAAACTAGCAATCATTGTGTTTCTTTCTTATGAAGAAATTAATTGGTCTTATAAATTAAAGTATGAAGATATTTAAACTAATGTGTGGATGCTTATTAGAGAATAAGTTTACTAAACCCAACTATGATGATCCTAAATAGAAAATTATTTATGTGTTTGCGAATTTTCTCATAATGATTTTTGTATAATTAATCTTTAGACTTGATATTACCAAAGTACCTCATATGGGAATTACTATATTTTGATGCTACTTATGAACTGTCATATTTAGGATAATTCAGTCGGTAATTCTTAGATGCAATTTAAACCATATAGCAATAGTTAAGTAAGTCAATAAAGGATTTATTACTTTGAAGTAATTAGAGAGAATGTTCTACTATTCTTGATTATTAGTGATTTAAGGAATTATCTAACTAAAGTGAATTGACATTAAAAAAGGTTTTTTCAAATATCAATTATAAATCAATTACTAATTAGCAAGAACGAACATGATTGGATACAAAATAGTAGACATTATATTGATACTCTGTCCAATATATTGTCCACAGCATTGGAAGATGAAAGGATTAATTTATTCATTATAATCATTCATGGATAGGATAAGTCAAATCACTTCGACATTCCTGATATTTGAGTGTTCATGACATATTGCTAGACATCTGATATGTGCTTAATTGATTGTACATTTATTCCATAACACTTAGTGATTAATGCTATGAAATGTTTAAGAAACTCATTTTGGTTCATATTTGATTTTAAGTACAATTTGGAAGTATAAGAGTTAAAGTAACTTTAAAGAACATTCTTTGAGTCATCCTCTTGATGTTCAAACTCAATTTTCCTTATGAAACAAGAAGGAGATGGATTGGGGGTGAAGATGGGACAAGAAAATGTAAGAAAATGAAGCTTTCAAGATGACCTGGAAGATACACGACTGTGTATGTATTCCCACGATCATATATACATTCAGAAGATATTTTTTTAACTTACATGGTTAGATACATGACTGTTTACCCAACCATATATAGTCACGATTTGAGGAGATATATAACATGACGATTTTGTGACACGAAGGTGGCCAAAACCCTAACTTTTAATATAAAATGACATTTGAATTGCTAAAAAAACATGACGATTTTGGGACACAAAGGGGGCAAAACCCTTGATTCTTTAGCATCTGTAGAGAGCTAAGCCTCCCTTTTCTAGTTCATAGGGGATATTGAAGTGAAAGACACGTTTTGGGCTTCTCTTCATTATGTATTGTGTTCTTTCTTTCTTGTGATTGTTTATGTTATCCTATGTTATTGAATTGGGTGTTTTGTAAGAATGATCTTAATGCCCTATTAGATTGTTTTTATGTAAATCCATTGCTAGATCTTAAATATAATATGTAACAATTATGTTTGGATTCATTTATGGCAACTAATGATTTTGAATTATTATGGATAACATAACCTAGGTTAAATGACCCGAGCTTGTGTGGTTGGTGCCTAGATTAATCTTTTTACCTAGTTTGTAATACATTTGTCCTATTAAATCTAGAGAGCTTATTCTAAGTTATTCGATATCTAGGTTCGATTAAAGAGCTTGTATTAATTAAACATGACTTAAGGAAAAACTGGGATTAATAGAGCTTATTGTTAACTTACGATTAATAGTTACTAAGAGAGGTATGAGAATAACAAGACATTGAAGTCTGCTTATTCGCGTGTAGGCCACGATTGAACCAAGAACTGGATTCCAAAACCCATTCATCAATTTTATCATTCTTCACTTCTTGCTTTAATTTGTTTTCGTTAGTTTAATTTCACTTTATTTTCTTTACCATTTTCAATCGAAACCCCCCACCCCTGATATCCTAACACCGATTCTTTTCATTACAAAAGCTTTACACACACTCTTTGTGGGATCGACCTAGACTTATCACTAGCTATAGTTTTAAGTTCAGTTATTTTGCGTAGTGTTACAATGCACTACTAATTTTGACGCCATTGTCGAGGAGTGTGGTGCTTTAATTTTTGTTCTTGATTTCAATTGATATTTTGTATATATTTGTTTATAATTAGTTTTTACACTTATTTCTTGTTCTTTTAATTTGTATATAAAAAGGACACAGTGAAGGAAGTATATCACTGTTGGATATTATCAATGTTATTGGTGGAAATTTTCCCCATAACCCATTTTCCCAATCTTATAACGAAGCTTGGAGCGATCAAACGAATTTTAGTTATGGAGAGGATAGCCAGCCAAACTACTTCGTTTGATGGGTTGTAGGATGCAAAACAATTCCGAAATAGATCAAAAGCCTCCTATTCCAAATTAAGTACACCTTTGGAAGACTTAGTTATGTCTCCTACTACTAATACTATGCAATTTCAATAGGAGGTGATCCAATTTCAACAAGATACAACATCTAGAGTCCAGAATTTGGTGAGCTAGATGGGTCAGTTGATGGTAATTATCAACTACCTAGAATCACAAAGTGCAAAGACGCAACCATCTCAACCTGAGGTGAATCCAGGGAACATTAACACAGTAACCTTAAGAAATGGAGAGGAGCTTGAGAATCTTGAGAAGGCTTCTCAAAGGATTGCTAGTATAGAAGAAGTGGAGAAGGATATTGAAGGAGACAAGGATATATCATTTAACTAAAAGGTATGTACTGAGTCCCAAATTCTTGTTAAGACTAATCCTTCACCTTTAGCTAGCATATTGGAGAAATTAAATGAGGAGGAAAATGGTTAAGAGATATCGGAGATTTTTCAATAGTGCAGGGACTCAGTAGAGATTAAGAGTATAAGGATAGGGAAGACACTAAATATGAATGATCATCATCTTAGGCACTATCCTTAAGAACCTCAATTGAGGAAAGTGAAAGTTGTGACATTTAAAGATCATAACTTTGTCACGTGATGAGGAAAATAAGGAATCGAATTAGCTACAATAAACAAAGGAACGTTTTGGGACGCAACGCAAGGAAAGTTTATTTCTTTTCCTTTACATTTTCGCATTTATTAAGATATGCATGTGTGTTTTTAAGTTTGTTTCTTTCTTACGTGTTTTTACGTTTTCAAACAAAAAGAGAGAGAATCAATATAAAAAACAACCATTTTCTCTTTCTCTATTACTGTTAGGACTATATAGCCATGATTAGAGAGCGAATTGACTAGGAAAATTCATGGCAACTTGAGCATGTACTTTTACTCTTGTGATTGTTCAATATACATTATCTTTAGAAGAGTAGTGACTAGTTGTAGACACAACCAGTGAGATTTTGAGCCATTATAGATTGACAAATCCATATTAGTCTCATTGTCTTTTTCTTATATGTGACCTTCATGACATTTACATCCTACCTTTACTATGATATTCTATTCAAGACCCTATTTTTATTACACGCGTTAACGTGGAAATGATATAGGCATTATTTGTTTCATAATCTATATTAGTCGAATAGTCCACCTATTGATATAACTTTTCTTTTTTAATAAGCCCCACTGAACTTTAATTGCCTTTTCTTTTTTGTACTAACCACATTACATGCGTTTAACTTAACTAAATGTCCTACCCAAGCCTTAAAGTTAGTGGAGCATTTATTGATTATTGATGATTATGGATGTTATAAGTATGGGGATGTGCATATACGTGAGTTGGTTATAATTGTTGGAATATTATTTTATCTCTTATCAATGAATTCCAAATGTTGATGTAGCTTCTTTCAATTTTTATTAAAAAAGAAAAAAGAAAGAGAAAGAGAAAGAGAAAAGAAAAAGAAAAAGAAAAGGAAAGGAAAGAAAAATATGTTTAAATAAAAGTATTAAGGAGGAAATTTGTAGAGTTATTCACGAGTAATTTTTCCTTATAAAGTTGTATGGAATGGATGATTTGAGTATAATGCATATACGGTAGATGTTGTTTTGAAGGATCAACACTTATAGTTATAAGCTATTATTTGCCATCAATTGTAAGAGTGATTCCTTCTAATTCCTTACGCTTCGTGAGATTTGTGGTGTGAGAGCTTTAATTTAAGTTAGCTCAAAAAAACATTTTTAGGTCAACAGCAGCAGCGTTGCGGACGCGACAGTGCGCCTTAGGAGATCGCATCGCGAGTGTGAGGGCTCGCAATCGCGAGCCCTCCCTTTTCGCAGCACGGCTAAGTGGCGAGCGTTCCAAGGAAAGCTCGCGACGGCACCGTTTCTATTTACTTCTAAATTTTCTAAAAATACTCTTTTGATTTTACTATCTTATTAAATACCCCTGGATTATTTTTGGACATGGAATTATTTTTAAAAATAGGGGGATAATATTGTTACCCTACAAAAAAATTTAAATCTTATGAAAGTTGTTGTTAGCTATTTTAATTAAATCTTTATTTTCTATTAAATTGAGTATTAAATATTTTTATGAAATTTTTGTTCTTGATTTTCTTATAGTAATGTACATGCTTATCTTACGATCCCACCATGCATTTTTTCCGGGGTCAACACCTATTGAATTAATTTTTGTGATTTTATCTCTATTTTTGTACAAAGGTAATTAAATTATAGAATTAATTTTTGTGATTTTATCTCTATTATTGAATTAATTATAGAGAGGGGTATGGGTTGTCCAAAGACAAAGAAAGTTACTCCCGAAATGCGTCGAATAGGTAAAGATAGGGGGGGCCTTGTCTTTGCCTATTCCTTAAAATGAAGAATACGTGTTCCACGTAAAAGTTATTCTGTGAACTAGTGGTTAAACCAAACAGAGGAATAGTTATGGTTAAGAATAGGAGGGTAATAGAAATTGCCACAATTCTATTACCCTCAACCAAACAGCCCGTAAATTGCCACAATTGCCGTTATATTAGTGACAAATATATAAGTCATCACAGATAATCCAAACAATAGTGTCACTTAACTGTCTTGTCACTGAAAAAACTCGTATTTGTGATGAAAAAATAATTAGTCACAAACAAATTGTCACTAAATTACGAATAGTACTTACCATAGTTATAGTTCGGTTATTGTGACAATATGAAGTAGACACTAATTAATTACATATTTATTGACAAAATTTTTAGTCACAACAAGTAAAATATTGTGTGACGATAAACCATTTCATCACAACAACAAAAACATAGTAGTAACCAAACTATGTTTTGTCACAACCAACCGAAAATATTAGTTACCAATATATGTTTTGTCACAATTACAATTAATTCTCGCCAAAAATATTTTGGCGCAAAATTTCGTAAGCTTTAAGTGACAAAACTTAGTGATAAAATAAATCTTAACACTATTAATATATTAATAGTGACAATTTAATTGTGAACGAAACTAAATTGCCACAATTACCATTGTACTAGTGAAAAAAATATAAACCATCACAGATAATTCAAACAATAGTATCAATCAATTGTCTTGTCACTGAAAAAACTCATATTTGTGATGACAAAAATAATGAGTCACAAAAAAATTGTCACTATATTACAAAAGTAGTAATTATAGTTATAGTTCCGTTTTTATGACAATATGAAGTAGACACAAATTAATTGCATATTTATTGACAAAATTTTTAGTCACAATAAGTATAATTTTGAGTGACGATAAACCATTTCATCGCAACAACAAAATAATATTAGTAATCAAACTATGTTTTGTCACAACAAATATAAAATATTAGTTACCAATATATGTTTTGTCACAATTGCAATTAATTCCCACCAAAATTATTTTGGCGCCAAATTTCATAGGCTTTTAGTGACAAAATTTAATGATAAAATAAAATTTAACACTATTCATGTATTAATAGTGACAATTTAATTGTGAAAGAAACTAAATTACCACAATTACCATTGTATTAGTGACAAAAATATAAATCATCACAGATAAGCCAAACAATAGTGTCAATGAATTGTCTTGTCACAAAAAATCTCGTATTTGTAACGAAATAACAGTTAGTCACAAAACAAATGTCACTAAATGTCTTCACTCTTGTAGTGATGGAAGGCAAAGATGAAGCACGCTAAGATCAAAGATAGAAAGATTAAATCTTCTCTACATATTGATGTTGATCAATCAAGTGCTAGTGAAGGTCCTAGGGACATAAAGAAGCCAACAGTATAAGGCCTAGAAGGAAAGACTGTGACTATCAGATAACTTCTTAGCTTGTTAATTTATGAATCTGATTTACGATAGTCACATTAAGTATTTAGTGACTATATAATGGAGTATCTAATCAAGGTGCTTCCACAATACATAGATTCATATCCAGGATAAAGCCAGATAAAGAAAAGGAGGAACTGATGGTTAACATCAATGAAAAAGTGGAAGTAATATCTATAGGGCATATATGTACTGAATCTTGTTGCAAGGTTCATTTAGGTTCTTACATGACACATTTTATATATGATCTTTAGATCATTTTTGGACCAAGAAAGTTGAAGTTTTGTATTTAATGCTTCTGTTGTACAGTTGTGTTTAATGCAAAATATAATGGTACAACTTTCTTATCAGATAGTTTGTATAGAATGTGTCTTACCCCGAATTAGATATAAGTTTCTTCGTATCTTGCTGAACAAGTTATGAAATGAAGGACCCTGATAAATGAAAAGTCATACATAGTATGGCATAAAGTTTAAGCCATATTTCCAGAGCTATAGTTAAGAGATTGATTAAGGAAAACATTCTCTCAATTCTAGATTATGATGATCTGGGAATATGTGTTGACTATTGCAGAGGTAAGTTGACTAATAAGTATATTAAAGTCAACTCATGGTTCTAACTTATTGAGTCCGATACATAAAGATATCAGAAGGCCTTATACAGTTGCATTATGCAATTCAAAAGAATTCTGAAATTTGTCATGGTTATTCCCATTACAGTTTTGTATTCTTGTTTAAAGATTGAAGGTTGAGAACCAATTAGGAAAATCCATTCAAAGTGTCAGATCTGACCATGGAGGAGAATATCATGGCAAACATGATGTTTCAGGACTTGAAAAGGTCTATTTGCTAGATATATGGAATTGATTGGCATAGTGACTTGATTCACTATAACAGGTAGTCTTGAGCAAAATGGTATATTGCCGAAAGGTATAATTGCACCCTAAAGGACTTGAAAAAGTCAATGTAGGAAAAGACTAATATACCTGATTATCTAGAAGTGTGAAAACCCAGTCTTACATACATTCATGTGTGGGGCTGCTTTACCGAGGTATTATAATCTTTATAAAGGAAAATTGCATACTCATTATGTTCATTACTATTTAGTAAGATATCCTGACCACTCTAAAGGCTACAGATCTTACTGTAGAGAAGGAAGGAATAAAATAGTGGAATCACTATCAGCTAAGTTTTTAGAATAAGATGTTTTTGATGATGGTGGACCCTTTAACCCTTAGGATGATAACAGGATGGATACTATAATTATTATGTATCTACCACTCATTCAGTTAGATCTGGTGTATTTAGATCTTTGTACCTTGCCTATATAGGAATAGGAACCCATACTTGTACACACAGAGGTTCTTGGGGGTACAAGATCTGATGTAGTTATGAAAATCTACTAGAGTAAGATGACTTGTTATCCCATCTGACTACATAGTCTATTAGGTGAATAGGATTATGATATTAGACATGTTAAGAATCTAGTTACTTTTACAAAAGTTATTTCTGTACCCGCAGCAAAATTGTGGTGGGTTGCAATGACTTATGAGATACAAGCCATAAAACATAGTAAAGTCTGAGAGTTAGTTGATTTTATAGCATAACTGCAGAATCGTTAGTTATAAATAAAGTTTATGACCTAAAGGATTTTAAGATAGAGTTCAGCAGTTTACGGACTAGCTCAGTTGCCTAATGGTTCACTCAGAGAGAAATGTTAACATTAGTGTTACTTTTATCTCGTATCCTCGAAGGATAAATTTTGAGTTATTATAGCGATTGTAGCTCATTATGATAAAGAGTTACATTAGATGGTTGTCAAAACCGCTTTCCTGAATAAAGACCTTGATAAAGTAGTCTATATGGTACAATCTAAAGGATTTCAAGATCCAGATGGAACTGATATAGTTTGCACATTATTCAGATCAATGTATAATTTACATCAAACCTCTCGAAAGTGATACCTTACAGTTGATGAGATTATAACCTTTTTTAGCTTCATGAAAAATAAAGTTAAAAAGATGCTTGTACTATGAGATTAAGGGGAGCAAAATTATCTTCCTATTACTACATTAGGATGATATATTGCTCACGTCAAATTAATTGACCATGTTGTATAAAGTTAAACAACTTTTGGTCAAGATTTTTGACATAAAAGACCTTAGCATAACATCTTTTGTCATAGGTATTCAGATTCACCAGGATATATCTTAACACTTATCATATCTCTCACAAAGTGCATACATTGAGTATATGTTACAAAGGTTTAATAGGATTAACAGTAAACCTGTCGTAACACCTATCTCTCATAGTGAGAGATAATCTTTGGCACAGTGACCAAAGAATAAAGTAAAGAGAGAGGTTATGAGGAATGTTTCATATTCTAGTATGGTTGACAGCCTAATGTATGCTCATATATGTACTAGGAAGGACATTGCATTTACTATTTGACTGTTTGTTCAATAGCTGGTTATCCCAGATGTAGACCATTGAAATGCAATCAAGTGAGTGTTGAGATAAATAAAGGGAATCAAGGATTATATGTTGACATATAGAAAAGTCAACAGACTAAACCTCGTAGGGAATTCAGATTCAAATTTAGCTATATGTCCGGATGATTGAAAGTTCACTTCAGGTTACAGTTTTAAGTTTGCAACTGGTACAATGTCGTGGAAGAGTGTCAAATAGACATGGGTAATTTCCTCAACCATGTATGCAGAGTGCATACTATGGGGCTGCTTCACAGAAGATTTAGCTCAAAATTTTGATTTCTAAATTGTCTATGGTTGATTCAGTGGCTAAACTCATTCGGTTGTAATGTGATAACCAAGCTTCTGTGTTGTTTAATAACAACCTTAAATATCATAAGGTCTTAGCATTTTGAGATCAAATTCTTAATCATAAAGTAGTTGATATGAAAATGTAACATTAAGTTTTGGAGCATTTAAAGATTGAAGAACTGTAAGTCGATTCTTTAACTAAAGGATTTTGCCCATTTGTGTTTAGAATACATGTATATAGTACAAGTGTTTTGAAGTCCTTAGATACTATTAGTTAGGAAATCGTTATGTTTGCTCCACATACATTTATACGTTTTGGTATATTATGACGGTATAATGGTTCATCAATAAAGATGATCATCGGTTATCTTCAGTAATACTTGTTATCATACATTGTCATAATACGTATAGAAGCCTTAAGATTTTTGTTGATCTTAAGTATTTTAAAGGTCATTGGGCATTTATAAAGATTGACCTTGAGCCTATGTCATTAGACACATACAGTTTTATACGGATATATCCCTAAAGTTTGACATGATATAAGGGGATATAAGTTTTTAATCCTATAAAGGTCCTTTAATGCAGTTTAGCATTCAGTTGGAGAACATAAAGATTTTCTCTAATGTTGTTTAGCATATGGTGAGATGAAACAAGTTTGCTCTAATTTTGTTTAGCATTCGGTGTGAGAAAACAGGATTTCTCTAATAGAGTTTAGCAATACGATTTAGCATAAAGTTGGAGAAATTGAGACCTACAGACGAAGATGATACATATTAGATCATAAAGGTATTATTTTAGTTTGCCACACTCCATTTTTCCATTCATGTTAGTGAGGTATTAGATATTCATAATTGTTAGATTTGTGTCGCACTTGACACATGCATTTGATACTTTTCATTATCTAAAGCCTTGCAGGACAGAATGTTGGACTTTCATTATCTTTGGATCAAATGTTTTGTTTTTTAAACTTAATCAACTAATACAGCAGTGTAGCTTAACCGAGTTTTTAAACTTTTTTTAAAGTTGAGTCAAAACTGCAATTAATAATTGTCCAAGGGGGAGATTGTAAGACATTTTTGGCCCTAAGGGTAATTTTGTCAATTTTCTATAAAGTGGACAGTTATTAATTACAATTTGGTTGCCAAATAAATTATCGATTAAGTTATGTAATTTGATCCAGATAAAGAAAATAAAATAGCCCAATAAATAATCTAAATCAATCGGTCAAAGTTCAGGTAAAAAATGAATCTCTTTTAATGTGGACTTGGTTCATATCGACCTTGTGATGGGAAAACTCGATATGAAAGCTATATAAATAGATTAGGGTCTTATGCAATTGCTCATATCAATCGTAAGCATAAGAAATCTCTGACCCATTAAGAGAACTTACGTATTAAGAAAACTATAGAAAGACCTAGCCAGCGTCTCGGTAATGGATTTCCGTAAAGACGGCAGTGGATTCGAGATAATTTCGACTTCGAAAAACTCGTTTGAAGTTTCAGAATCGAAATTAGGTACATTCTACATTTCTCCATTTTTACCCCTTTCACGTTAGATCCGAGATACATAACTAAGATACTGTTACGTATTACAAGAATAACACTTCATACCACATCCTCTTTAATTTTTGTGTAATAAGTCATTATAAATATATCTTATTGTCGAAGTGAGGAGATCTCACTTTTGAGTTCATAAATGTGTGGTGCGTTATCTAATTGAGAATCGTTTCTAAGTCATATGAAATAATATGGAGAAAACTCTCTTCCTATCCATATCGAAATTTTTTTTTACATGCGTACGTATGGTAACTTACCAATCCTAGGAACTACTTACCAAATTTACGTGTATCTCTAATAATAATTATCTTTAACTAAACATACAACAAATATTTACTCTCCGATAGAAAATGATGAGCGACATGTAAGTTGTAGGTATTAACAGATCAATAAGGCACACTTTGTAGTAGGGTTGACAACGGCCGGTCAACATGGCCTAACTCCTTTCAGGCTCAAACCAATATTAATGTGTTATTATTTTGGTTAGTTATATCAAAATAATATTGTTTTTTATATTAATTTGGAGTTCTCAGGCTGTATTGGATCGAATCTGAACATAGTCCAAAATTCAATCAACTCAAAATTTTCTTGTTTACTTTATAATGAACCAAAAACAATAATCGTAATTGAAAGGGGATCAAAATGGTGAATTGTTATAAGAGATGACTTAACGGCGTCAAGGATGTATGGAAATTTGAGGACTAGGAAGACAATACTCTAAAATGTAGATACATTAAATTTATAATTATCAGTTAGACTAAACTTGTCAATAACAATTTGCAAAATATTGTATAGGTGAATAAGACCAGGTCTCAATTACTAAGAGACAATATAAGATAGTTTCTAAATAATACTCCCTTGTAATTTCAAATCTTGATATTAACTTATAATGAAGTATCTAAAATATCAATGCATAATTAATAAAAACAAAATTACCTTGTCCGATCAAGAAAAATTAGCTTGTTCCCATTTGACTTGTATGGACAAGAGGAAGAAGGATAAGTTGTTCCTTGCTTTCTACGATTGATACAATGTTTTACCAAGGCTGTTGCCACCGTATTCAGCCCAGAAAACCTTTAAAATCTTTAGAACTAATGATATCATTGAACGCTACGATTGGGTTGTAAATGGCTTCAGACACTACAAAAACCAACAGAGGGAGAGACTTGAAAATTTCATTAGAGAACAAGTTTACTTTTCTAATCTACCGACTCTGAAACAATAAAGAATGAATGTTTTGTTTCACGTATAGTCGATATTTTTTATTAAAAAAAACACCGCTCAGTTCACATTATCTAGTCGGAGTTGGTCCTGAAATCGTCTCGACGTAACATCTCATCTTGGTGGAAAAATTATCAGAACCCCAAGTCGGCAGATGTTCTTTCCTCCAATTACAGGTGCGAGCTATAAATCTAATCACTTAACAGGGCATAATGTGCGTGGTATTAGTCTCATATCTTCCCAACGCCCCGCCAAAATCACCACCGTTCATCTTAGACCCAACACTCAACACCTTGACCAAATCACCGCTCATCTTCCGCACATTCCCTTCACCCTCACTCTGCATCACCAACAACAACTTGGTGATGCCGTTGTTCCTCACCACTTTATCCTGCACCCTCCCATCCCTGAACACGCAACACATGCTCCACAGCACCAATACGGCATCCTCCCTCGCCGTTTTGGACACCTTCATTAGTCTCTCCATTATACCAGCGACGCATTTGGGTTCCTCTCTTATAGCAGTTCTACCATCTCCGCTGCACGTGCAAGCCATCGATAACAGTTTCAACGACTTCTCCACCGTCGAAACGGCAGCGCTCTGGTCGCAGAGAGTAGCTGCTAGGAGTTTAACCAGTCCCAGTTGGACGAGTTGAGTCTTGATTGTTCGATTCATCGCGATTGAAATAAGGAGCGATAAAACAGTGTCTTTCAGGTCGCGATCATTCTGTGATTCGAGTACATCAATAAGATTCGGTATCAACTTCGGAGTTTCTGCGACGATGCGTCTTGATTCGTCGTCAAGCAAAATCGATTCCAAAACCCTAACTGCTTCAATTTTCGACTTCGGATCTCCTTTTCGCAGGACTGAAACAAACAAAATTAAGCATTCTGTGTTGCCATTAAAGACTAATTTGTGCAGTTTCTCCCTGACTCCATTTTCAACCAAAATTAAGTCCAAAACCGTAACTATCAACTCCAAAACTCGAACCTCGGAGCGTTCTTGATTCAAAGTACGAACAATCACTTCAACAAAACCGTTGAAACTCACCAAGTATCTTCTGTTATGCTCGCTAAGGCTCAGAAACTCCACAATTTTGACCAGGGATTCCAGAAAGCCCTGTTTCCTGGCCTCAATCGTCTGAATCCAAAGACTGACCTTCGGCTGCCGAGAAAAGTGAGGATCGGAGAGTCGGACGGAAGACTGGTTCCAGATATTAATTAAACGGCGAAGAGTGAGATTAGGAACGAAGTCTTTGGATGGGAGGATCTGCATGGTGGCGGGACACGTGTCGCGGCCCGAATCGAGCCAGAGTTGGATACTGGAACGATCGTAGGTGACGCCGGTGCACAGACTCACCGGAGACTTCATAATGTCCATAGAAATCGGACATCGGAAAACACTAGGTACTGTTATGTACAGTTCGCCTCTCTCCATTTTTTTTTTGGGGGGGATTTCGAACGAGAGAGTGCAGAGACCAGGAGTTTTGAGGCAGAAGAGAGAATAACAGAAACAGGCGCTTAAGTATAGGAATGGAGAAAGATTCAAACAAGAAGGTGACGTCGTTTCGTTTATTAGCTGTAGCCTGGTAGCAGGTCGTTGCTCGTTAGTCAAACGCGGAACTTTTCAAAGAGCTTCAATTTTGATGACGGTCTTCCTTCTTATATAAATGAAAACCGTGTCCGTTGGATGGTGGTCCCTACCTTAGAAATAGACTCCTTCTTACTGAACCAAATTAATCAACGGTCAACAAGTCGCAGCTTTTATGAATACAATATTATGCTGTGATAATTTCATTCTTCCAAAAAAAGAAATTATGGTATGATCATATAATATCGTATGATAAATTGATAATATAACATCGTAAGTTGGACCCGTCACCTCCGGACCAGAGTCGTACGAACCGTCCACTGCTGACCATTCTGCAGGAGTTGTTACATTGGTGGGTCAACACGAGGACCTGAATTCCAGGGCTTGGTTAACAGCTTCTAGTTCTATGGTAGCGTAGTGGGGATACAAGAGATAGTCAACATTAAGCGTGTTTCAGTTTCCCTCCAAGTCGAGGGATGAGAAAATTGCTCCAAACCAGCCCGGATTCTATTTGCTTTTCTCCAATGACTAAATTTAAATTATTTTCATTATTATAATCTTTTATAAGGAGTGTAAAATTAAGGGAGTGCTTAGTTCAGGAGTTTAGAAGACACCAATAAGTATGAGAATAAAAAACATCAGTTGGTTATATATTATTATTATATGAACAATATTTTAATATCTAAATTTTGGGGATTACTTCATACCCATCAAATATGTAAGGAATGAAAATCATTCTTTTCTTTTTTTAGTAAAATAATATAATTAATTAGAATATAATTAAATTTTGATATAAAATGTTATCAATTTTTTTAGCCAAAATATAATTAATTAAATATCATTAATTATAATATATTAAAATTAAAAATAATTAATTAGAATATATTAATTTTTGATAAAAAAATTTAACAAATTTTTATTTTTTCCTTTTAGCAATATTTTTTTCCTTTTTAGCAATATATTAACATTAAATATAATTAATTAGAATATATTAATATTTGATAGGAAAATTTTAAGAATTTTTTTCCTTTTTAGCGAAACAATATAAAAACATAATTAATTAGAATATATTAAATTTTTATGTAAAAAATATTAAACAATTTTTAATTTTTACGAAAACAATATAATTTATTAAATATAATTAATTAGAATACATTAAAATTAAATAGAATATATTAAATTTTGATAAAAAAATTTAACAAATTTTTGTTTTTCCTTTTTTAGCAAAACAATATAATTAATTAAATATCATTAATTATAATATATTAAAATTAAATATAATTAATTAGAATATACTAAAATTTGATGTAAAACAAAGTTTTAATTAACTTTTATTTTTAGCAAAACAATATAATTAATTACAATATATTAAAATTAAATGTAATTAATTAGAATATATTAAAATTTGATATAAATTCCTTTTTTAGCGAAACAATATAATTAATTAAATATTTTCAATTAGAATACATTAAAATTAAATTAGAATGTATTAAAATTTGATGTAAAACAAAAATTTTAATTTTTTATTTTTCCTTTTTAGTAAAACAATATAATTAATTAAATATAATTGATCTTAAATATAATCAATTAGAATATATTAAAATTTGATGTAAAACAAAATTTAATAAATTTTTATTTCTCAAGATTTTCAACGAACCAATCACTATCAATAGTAATAATAATCATTCTTTCGTTCTAACTAACTATCATAATTATAATGATTATATAATTCTCATTTCTCACTATATTCATTCTCATTCTTATTGTCATTACCCCATATGAACCAACCACCCTAAGCTTAATAAAGTTTAATTAACTTAACAAATCATTAACTAGGTGATTTTGAACGTATAATTTTTAAAATATAAATCATGCATAAATATCATAATAAGTTGATGAAATTGACATGTTTCAAACTTTTGAAACAAATTAATTTCTCTTCCTTAATCATTTTTTGTTTATAATACCTTTGATAGATGATTTTACTTTTGTTAATCGTAAAACCTAAGGAATAAGAAAAAGACTATATTATATTTTTATAATTCAATCAAATAACATTCATAACATAATTGAATTAATAGTAAAAATTATTTATCTATTTAATCATTAATTAAGTTTAAACATAATTAGTTAATTCAATATTATGTCATATTCTAACATTTTCCCAATCTAAGAATAAGATAATCATAAAATTAAATAGTATAATCTCAAGTGCACAACATAGTATATTGTTTCTACATATGCAAGATCTTCAAAGAACTTGGATATTATCCTAACTCATCATCTTTCTTTCACCCTTCTATCAAATCTTATAATTTTCACCTTTTCGTCAAATTGTCTTTCAACCTTAGTTATGAATATTTCAAGATAATCCACTACTTGAGATTTTTTCTTAAACATAAAAACATAACAATATTGTGAGAAACTATCAATAAAATTAATGAAATATTTTTCTCCATAAAAAATAGAGCATCAAAAGCTCCACAAATATTAGTGTATATAATCTCAATAAATTGAGTGCTTCTTATGATTCTTTTTTTGTAATGTTTGGTTTGCTTTCCCTTAATGTAATCTATACACACACTTAGATTAATAAAATCTAGATTTAGAAGAGTCTTATTCTTTATTATTCCAACCTTTCTTTAGATACATGAGTAAATGTCTATGTCATAAGTAAGCATACTATTGGTCTAATGCATTGCATTTAATTCCAACACTATTATAACAATAAGTAAAAAATTAGCAAATTTATAATTTAAGTTTCAATTTGTCTAAGTTATTAGCATGAATAGCAAAACTAATAAATAAAGTGTACTGAAATAAATTGAAAAAATTATGTCCAGAATCTCCTTTAAAACCAATAACATCATGTTTGAAAACAAAAATTAGGTTCCTAGAAATTAAAAGTATATAAAGAATTTTCAAAAGATTAAGTCTCTATGCCTTCAATTGTAACCTATATATAGTTTTCTATAATGAAAAAATTCTCATATATGTTTCTGGTTTAGATCGTAAGAAATTTTTGCATCATATTAGAAACACGAGTAGCAATACCACCATCAAGCTATTGAAAGTTAAGAAGAACTTCACATAATTTAAATTTGAAATATGGAAAAAATATAATATGTACCTTTATTTTCAAATCAAGCCTTACCTTTTAGGTAATTGTTTCTTCAATTTTCAAATTTCTTATAAAATTTACATTTATCTATCCTTTGTTCCTTTTAATTCACTTATGTATCATTAGCAAGCAACTTCTTTTTCTTAAACTTGTTAACTTTTATTTTCAGTTCTTTGTTACCTTTTTGATGCACTAGGTCGATGGAATGGCAACCTTGTTTTTTCAATTTTTCTTTCTCTTTAATAAGTTTATTGGACAATTCATTAACATCTTAGTTCTCCTTCATAACATTGTAGTTTACTTGGAAAATTGTATCCTTAAGAGGTAGTGAGTTCAAGTTGTACTATAAAAGAGTCATATATTGTCATTCCTAGTGTCGTTAGCCTTACTACAATGTTAGCCATCTTAGTAATATGGTTTTCTAAATTTTATGACCCATTATACTTTATTATCGTGAGTTTTTCCATAAAGGTACCAATAAGTAACTTGTCTATAGAATGGAACTTTTTTTTTTTGGGAAAAATTCAAGTATTCTCTTGAACTTTCTATTTGGAATAATTGTTTTAATGTTGTTTGTAATATTCATGTCTATAAAAATGATATTCAATTTATTAGAATGTTCATATACCTTATGGTATGCCTTCTTTCCCTCACTACTCATATGCTTATAAGTAAGAGGTTAATCCTATAATAGTGTCAACTCAAGTTCCAAAATACCTAAATAAAAATTAACTTATTCATTCCATTAAGAGAATTTTACCATTAAAAATAGTAACAAATGAAGCTTACAAATGAAGAGAAATAGATGCAAAAACTATACATATATGCTCATAGTATGTACAATTCATTTATGGATTAAAAGTAAACAATTAAAGTATACTATAGTCCCCCTTTAGGTGGATATTGCAATATACTATTATAATTTTAGTACAAATGACTATCAATTATAAGTAAATAAATGACCCTAATCATATATATATATATGTTTACTCCCTCATATAATGATTTAACTTACCTTTGAGTGAATCATGAGGCTACAAAATAGCGAACAATAATTTATCACTTACTTTACTCATAGGCATTTTGTTAAACAATATGGATAATTTATCTTTCATTTATTTGTACATGTCATCAGTATAGTTTAGCCATTTCGGTAACTACAAACAATAGATATAAAAGTTATAATAATAAATTTTGTTTTCATGGTATGCATTGATAAAATAGTATCATACAAAAATTTGATAAATGCAATTAAAAATACTCTTTCTAAAAATCAAAATTCTTATTACATGAATTATTAAATTATTTAAAATTTCTCTCCTGCCACTTGAACCATATTCAAAAGGAAAAAAGTTATATTGTTTAATTATCAAAAGAAAAAATTGAGCATCAAAACTATAAATTTACAAGTAGGAGACAAGTTGTAAATTTACAAGTAGGGATACAATTTTTTTAGGAATAAAAAGACTCTTAGATTAATTTAAATAAGTATGAATCAATTATCCAAGATAAATACAGAAAAGGTCAGAGGAAGCATAACTTTGAAAGTAAAACATGTTTCATAAAATAGTCAAAAAAAATGTAGCTCCTCTTAAAAAATGCTTGTGGGAATGTTAAAAAACTCAAGGGTTAGTTTTCTCTTTAGCATACCTCGCTCAATGTTCCAATTAATTTTTGTCTGATTATTGAAGGGGTACCACTTCATGTGTACTCAAAGGTGTAATCTAATTTGATCAAGGAGTTAGATGAAGGAACTACTCGATTGCTCACGGTCGTTGAGCGCTCTTCAATTTCTTTCATCCTAGATCGTCATTATAAGTTAAGAGACTCCTATTTTTAATACCCACTTTTCCTCCTCTGATTTATATGGTAATTGGTTTTGACGTCTTACAATTTGCATGAATTCATCCTAGATATTGTCATTTATATATTTTTTCATATTTCTTTCATCACCCTCTGCAAGAAGGGACATTAAAAGAACAAGTGATCTATGGATTCCAAATTGGATTTACATAGATAGCACCAATTAAGGATGTTTAGATATTTCTGAATTCTATTGTAGGATTCTCCGTTTCACTACTAGCCAAACATATATAGATGATCTCAGTTATATATGAGGGGACCAAATCATATTGTGCCAATTGAGCTTAGGTTATGACTCCTACCATATTAGTCTAACTATTTTGTTTGAGAATTCACCATTATTAGTGTACTTTCATAGGGGTCTATCTAGTCATCTAAGGGTAAGTGGGGTGTTTATTTGTAAATCCAGTAAGTTGCAATCTAGAATTAACCTAATAAACAGTTCTCTACTTTAAAGTGCTTTTTTGACGATGATGTTCAATTGGAAGTAGGTTTTTAGTTGTGTCAAGGTTGGATGGCAATCAAAAGGGTTATAATGTGATCAATTGTTGTACCAGAAGAAGGTCTCAAAGCCATAACCTACTGTGTAAATGATTTGTTGTTTTAGGGTCTGTCTTAATCCAACACCTTATTATAGTATAGGATGCAGTTTTAGGATAGTTTATTGGCTCCAGACTTTGTCCTTTTGTGTGATGTAATTTGGTCCAATTGGCCTAGAACTTAGATTTTTCTAAGATCAACCTTTATAATCTTTTAGATAGGGAAATGAGATTTATCACTTTTAAAAGAATTAGACATGTATCTCCTTGTTCCTTTAGGAGATAAACTTCCTTCCACTTGACCTTAGCTTGTATCTTCCCTTCTCTATTACCTGCCCGTAAATTTTTTTAAAACATTTTCTCTATTGCTTTGTTGACCCTAGAAGGTAGGGCAAAATGAGAGGCCCAATATAAAGTGGTTCAATTAAGTGCAACTAAGATGAGTTATAATCTTCTAGCTATATATAATGTTTTGATACACTAGGACTTAATCTTATTTTCAACTTTCTCCATCAATGGTTTGAAGTTAGAGTAAGACAACCTAGAGGAGGAAATAAGAATATTAAGATAAGTGAGAGGTGACTGGAGAGACTTAAGGCTTATGATGTATGAAAACCAGTTAAGATTCTGCACACTAGCAGAGAGATATAATCTAATTTTGGCATATTAATCTGTAGTCAGGATATGCTGGAAAATATCCTTATACCATTCATCAGGGTCATAATAAAGTGGTTGTCAGTCTTTGAAAAAAGGAATAGATCATATATATAACTTAAGGAAACAATTTTACACTTTCTACATCTGGAGTGAAATTTGAAAGCACCAGCTATTTCAATAACTCTAATTACCAATTTGCTTAGGACTTCCATTGCCAATGAGAAAAGATAGGGTGACACAGGGTCACCTTAACTCTAACCTTTGATACCCCTAATTGTCTTAGTAGGCTCTCTATTAATCAATAAATTATAAGCAGCTTTTGTAATGTATAATTCCACCCACTCAACTATAACTATTGGAAAATCATAGGCCTTGAGGCAGTTTAGGATAAAATTTTAGTCAACAGAATCATATACCTTTCTGAAATCAATTTTGATGGCATAGTTCCTGTTACTTCTTCTTATGGTATAATTCTTCAACAATTCCTTCATGATTAGTATGTTATCTCCAATATATTTTTTAGGGATGTATGCTTCTTGCTGGTATCCTATATATACTAGCAATACTCTTTTGATTCTATTAGCCAAAATTCGAGAAATAATTTTATAGACTATATTACAATAAGCTATAAATATGTAATCATTCCAAGTTAGATGACTTTCTATTTTAGGAATTAAGGTGAAAAAGGATAGCTTCCTCTGATTGAAAATTTTCAAAATTGCATTCACTACTAGATTGTCTGTCAAGTTTTAGGTTTTCTAAAAAGATAAGGCATTCATCCCATGAGGCCCAGGAGCCTTATTGGGTTTCATCTCCTTTAACACTCTCTCAATCTCTATTTTGGTAATAGGATTTGTCATTTCTTCAATCTAAGTATTAGATAAATGAACCTGAATTATCTATGTTAAGATGTTAACATACGAGTTAGCAATAGAAGAGCTCCTGATAGAGCTAGAAAAGAAAGAAAAAGCTTCCTCAAGTAGCTTGTCCTGTCCTATGAAAACCTTATGTCCTTTTATTATCGAAACAATTTTTTCTGGCTCTTGTTAAGGGCACTCTCCCATGAAAGTAAGAGGTGTTTCTATCTCCTTCAGTCACCCATCTTTCCCTCAATATTTGTTTCATAATGGAGAATTCAGCTTAAGTCCTAGGGAACACTTGGCAAAGGTTTGTTTTTTCACATTTTGCAGGCTCTGGTTACTTGGGTCGATGTATAATTGAGCACGTATTTTCATCAGCTTAATTTTGGAAAAGGCAATTACCTTATGAGTGTTACCAATAACTTCCTTATTTAGAGATTTCAGCTTATAGTTTTGGTATATCTGAATTATTTAGAACCTCCATATATATGATTACATCCCCTAGTCATAGCCTCCTCAAAACCACTAGTCCCCCATAGATAGTTATTAAACCTAAAAGATCACTTACTTGTCACACCACCATTAAAGAGTGGAACCTTAATAGGTGAGTGATTAGAACATAATGACTCAAGTAAGAAAGTTAAGGAATCATAGTGAGTGATTAGAACATAAAGATTCAAAAAAGAAGATAAGGAATTATGGTACTTTTGATGCCATAGGAGACTAGTCATACTCCTATCCAATTTTTTCCTTAAAAACCAAAGTCCCTCCTATTTGTTACTCCGGGTGAAGAAGTTAACTTCTTTAGGAAAATCATCAACCTCTAGATTTATAACATACTGTTTAAAGTCCCTGAAAATATTTCTTGAAAAATGCATGTCCCCAACCTCATTAAAGTTCAGTATCACAATAAAATATCTTAGGATTAACCATGGGTCTTAAATGTTATTGGCCATTTCCCTTAGTTTGTTCCATAAGTATTTCCTTAAGAAACTATGATTTTGTCCATAAATCATGGAAATCTCATTAACCATTTGTTTTTTTCTGAGCCTAATCTCTATGTGGATCAACTGAGTTTGGAATTAATAGTTCAGCATTTTAACCTTCACCTCATCATACAAAATAAGAATTCTCCTGTTAAAATGACACCCATAGTTATCTATCATCCTCTAATTCTTTTTTAAAAATTCAGGGTATTATAGTTTTCTTTTTTAATTTTAGATTCCAAGATACCAAAAAGTAAAGGCTTATTCTCATAAATGAGTTTTTTTGAAAATAAATTATTTAAAAATGGAATTAAGACCCCTTATATTCTAAACAAAGATAAACATATTAGGGAGTGAGGGGAGAGTTACCTTTCCTCCTATTGGACTTTTTTCTTCTATAAGTATTACTACTTGTTATAGAAGATGTTGTCTTACTACTGCTTTTAAGTTTTCCTCTGTTATCTCTTCCTCTACTACCTCAACTTCAAAGTTGAGTTTTTTTACACCAACGAGTTTCTAATACCTACCAGGTTTGAAAAACCTACCAGTAGAAATCAATAATTTCTTAGGACCAGTCATAGGTTTCCAATCACACGTAATCTTCTTTTACAAGCTACATATCATCATTAGGCCTCATAATTGTTATTTCACTCAGGATATCTACCAATGCATCTACCAAGACATATATTATGGTGTAATTGATTCTCCTAATTTTGGCAATAGCTTGATCCATGCATAATGCTTTGCCAACATAGATTGCAATGTAATTGAGTCTTTTGGTGGTCCAATATTCTAATGGGACACCTTGCACACACTTCCATACCAATATACTTGTGTTAATGACATCTTCTATTATTACACCAAGTTTCCAAATCTATGATAGCAATGGCTTATTCATTACATTCTATAGACCAGCCTCAAAGACTTTCATAACATTACTCTTATTGGCAAATATGAAGAAGAATACTTCCTCTTCATTGACAATTACTTCATTAATGCCAAAGATTTTCCAATTTGAGAGAGCCTAGAACTTCATGATGGGATAGTGTAACACCCCACTCCCGCTGGACCCGAACCTGATATCGATAGTGATATCCGAGTCTGTGCCCCACGAGGGTGATGTGCCACATCACTAAACAATCAAAAGTCGGTAAAAAAATTTTTTCCCACAAACATAAAGTACAGAAAGTTGATAACCAAAACGGTCCACTTTGTTTTATAACCATTTGATATAAACAATGTAATCAACATAAACTTTTATTAACCATTTGGGCCCATTTCAAATTACAAAAAAATAACATTTCCAATTTCCCAAAATTATTACAAACTGTAATATTTGATTACAAATAATACAACATTTTGCGG
>JANIIA010000009.1:42682566-42704916 GCA_027478495.1 Erythroxylum alaternifolium
GACGCGAGGCTGGGTTGCGCAGCGTTAGGAGCGTTCCAAGGAACGCTCGCGATGCTCAACTTCCGGATGGAAGTTGCGATCGTTACATGGAACGATCGCAACTCCTCCAAATCCGACGTCTCCTATTATTTCTGATTTTTATTTTTTCAAAATACCTCTTTTGATTTTACTGTCTAATTAAATATGCCGGGATTGTTTTTGGACTTGAATTTATTTTTATAAATAGGGGGAATTTATTCTCACCCTACAAAAAAATTTAAATCTTATGAAAGTCTTTGTTAGCTATTTTAATTAAATCCTGGTTACTTATTAAATTATGTAATAAATATTTTTCTGAAATTTTTGTTCGTAATTGTCTTATTTTTATGTATATGCTTATCTTACGATCCCACCACGCATTTTTCCCGGGGTAAATACTTATTGAATTTTTTTTATGATTTATCTCTATTTTTGTACGGAGGTAAATTAAATGGATTTATTCGTTTTAAGTATCATTGGTGGGGAATCCCTCCCCCGTGGACCACGGGTCCAAATGTCATGTAAGATGTCGGGCCGTAGACCCACCTGGGGCGGGGTTCCAGCAAAATGTCATCCACATGTCAGCAAGCTCTGCATCTATTGGTTGCTTCATCGGCCAACTTGTGCATTCCATATTCACTTAATTCCACCGAACACTTGTTCAGTTGCCTCGAGGACTCAAGTTTCTGTAATATCTATCATAATGGTAGATCTGTTACTACTCTCACCATATGAACCTAGAAATAAGGCTATTATTTCTAGTAGAGACCACCAATACTAAGACTGCCTTCTCTAAATTTTCATATCTCTCTTAGGCCCTTTGAAGGATTTTTTTTTTATGTATTATACCAACTTCTCGTGACTTTACTCTTCCTTTACTAGAGAACTAAATTAACTGCCCTTTCTAAAATAGTTAAGTAGAGAAATGAAGATTTTCCTGAGCAAGGAATGGGTAATAGTGGGGGTTTTCGTAGGTAACCTTCGGCTACTCGAAGATTTGTTGGCTAGCCACTTGGAATAATAAACATCACATAATTTGTGAACTTTTTCTTCCAAAACCGTCTGCTCTCAAAGGCTTTTTGTTTCTTCTTCGTTATGGGCTTATAATTAAGTTTTACATTTAATATATGTACTGCCACTTCTACATTTTCCCCCTCCCCCTCGATTCTTTAGGTTTCTAAGTAAATATCTCTTAGTATTCTCACAATGTTGATTATAGAGGAGCTTCTTTGATAAGTGCTAATCAAACTTTATTTTTAGCATGATTTTAAGGTTTTTTTATTGTGTTTTGATGGCTTTATAGGATTTTATATTCAATATAGCTTATATTTTATTTTTAAGCCTTGTTTTATCTCCCCAATAAAGAGGAACAAATTTAGGCAAAATTTGAGTCAAGTTAGAGTATTTTTAGTATGATTTTAAAGGAATAATTCAGAACATAGTTTAAAACATGAAACTATGTCCAATCAGTGTTTCTTTTTCATTCTTGTATTTTTAAGATTAACTTGTATACTTAGTGGATTAATAATTTAGAGTTCGATTATTAAGCAATAAAGCATCACGAATTTGGGTTGGGATTCATAATTGGTGATTATGTTTCAAATTTCTAGGCCTTTTGAAAGATAAACGATAGGGGGACTATTATGATGGCAAATAATTATTAGAACATTTAGAGGCAAAAAGGAGCAACTTTGGAGAGAAAGAAAGAAATTTCCTTCGAGATTCAGTTGAAGAACTTCAAGAATTCAAAATCTATAAGAATAAGTTCTTTTATTTTGTGTTCTTTTCTTAATTTTTGTTAGTTTTATTTATCTTATTATAAACTAAATTAGAATATATCTAAATAGGTGAAACCTAGAAGTATTTTTGTGGATTGATTATTTTATTTATTCAAAAGACACCAGTTTTTTATGAATTATTCATTATTATTTCTTATGTTTGAATTAAAATTTTAGTGACTTAATTTGATTTCAAATTTTATATATAGAAATTGAGAAATCATATGTATTAATAGATCTTGACCTCAATAACAAGAGTTACATAGAATCTTAGATATAGGAAGACATAAATCTTCTTGTTTATACTTAGATCTAATTAAAGAAATTCATATAATAAGTTAATGCATTCTTCAAGTGTTATGAATACAAAGAGATTTCAATCAATCAACTTAAGGGTAAAAATTGTATTGATTATTAAAGACTATAGTTATGACTTTGGAATTTCTACTGGTCTAGGAAACTAGGATTATTGATTGAATTAAGATAAATTTAAGTATAGAAAGGTTCTACGACGAATCTACATTTGAATATTAATTATCATTTGATTTCTTCATTATTGTTTATTGTTTTAACGTTTTGTTATATATGAGTAATTTTTGTTTAGTCAATCATCATTTTGTTAGATTAAATAATATAAAGGTATTACTAGTACAAATAGTTCTTGTGGAAATGATATTCGTATTCACTAGACCATACTATAGGAATGATAACTACACTTGCTAGTGGATCTTTAGTATTGCTCAAATCATAAGAATCAAGATTTTGGTCCCGTTGTTATGGAATAAGATACTAGAAACACTTTATTTTTTATTAATATAATCAATTTATCTTTTCTTTCTTATTTATTTATTTTAGAATTTTATTCTTAATCTTGTATTTGTTTACTAAATTTCATGATTTATGTACCTTGGTTTATATCCTCAAGTACTACTTAATCTAAAAAACAAAAAGAATTTACTTCAAAATTTAAGGGGAAGAAACCTAATAATTCAAAGGAAATTAGAATTTCTAAGGTTATAACTACCAAGTACAATGGCAAGACAAGAGGGATAGCATACTAAGGAAATTATGCTAAATTGTCGCTTATAGGAACAAAATATAGCATTACTAGGCTAAGAGCATAAGCCAACAATTTTGAGATAAAGCTCAATATAATTCAACTAGTTCAACAACTTACGAAAGTTGGTAACTTATTAGAAAAGGACCCAACTTCACATATCATCTACTTTTTGGAGATGTGATACTTTCAAGGTTAATGGAGATTCAGGGAATTCTATTTGGTTGAGGTTGTTTCCTTTCACATTGAGGGATAGAGCTAAATCATGGTTAAAATCCTTTCCTCCTAGATATACTACCATTTAGATTGATCTTACAGAAAACAGAAGCCAAGTATTTTTCTTTATCAATAATACTGAAAATTAGGAATGACATCTTTTTCTTTTAAAAATTAGAAAGTGAAATTTCTTATGATACCTAAGAGAGATGGAAAGAGCTATTAAGAAAATTTCCACACCATAGACCTGATCTAGGATAGCAAATGCAAACATTTGATAATAGATTTAGTTATTCATTCAAAATAGTTGATTGATAATCTTTGTACAGAACTACTAACTTTAGAATTCCTTCTTTAGAACTCCTAAGTAATTACAAGAGTTGATTAAGAATGTAGCTATAAATAATTACCAGTTGAGGGAACCCGAGGCTAAAGACAAAATCAAATGTTATTCTTAATGTTGATATGGTGGCAATAGAAACAACTAAGTTGGAAGCTTTGAATGAAAAAGCTTGATGATATAAGTTTGACAGCTCAACTGATATAAGTGATGAGTTGTAATATTTATGGTGCCATTTTAATCATAAATGTCAAGCAACTAAAAACGTAAGATAGCCTACCGAGCAATTTGATTTTGCTGAGAATCAACCTTAAAATAATCCCTATAGTAATACTTATAATTCGAAGTGGAAAAAAATACAAAATTTTTATGGAATAATCACAGTAAAGACAAAGGCCTTCACTTGGATTTAGCAATAATAATAGCAATAAAAAGCAAGTCTTGTGGAGATCCTAACAAATTCCATTACTACATTCGAGGATCGTATCTAAAATACTGAAATGCCTCTTTGAAATCAAGAAGCCTCCATCTACAACTAGGAAAATCATATTGAACATTTTGTTCAGCTTATCTCTGAAAGGTAACAAAATACTTTTCCTAGTAACACCAATTTAAATAGCAAAGGGAGCAAATGAAAGTGGTGACTTTGAGGAGTGAACAGGAGCTAAAAATTGAAGAAAAATAGAAAGGAAAATGTGTAACAAAATAAACATGAGAGTAGAGAAAAGTGAAGGAGGAGGAGTCAAAGAAGAAAGTTACCAAAAGAGTACAAATTGGAAATTTCATACCCGAGCAAAGTTAAGAAAGATAGAAAGGAAGATCAATTTAGTAAGTTTTCAAAGATTTTTAAACAATTACATATTAACATTTTTTTATTAAAATTCTTTTGTGGATGCCAAAATATGTCAAGTTCTTAAAGGATACCCTTTTTAATAAAAAGAGATTCGAGGAGTTTTTGATGGTTACTTTAAGTGAGGAGCGCTTCACCATCTTTTGAAACAAGCTACCTTAGAAAGTCAAAGATATATGTAGCTTTTATTCGTTAAAATATTAGTATTTTGTCAATTAGAAGAGAATTAGCAAACTTAAGAGTTGGTATTAACTTGATGCCATATGACATGTTTAAAAAAGTAGTAGTGGTGAACATATGCCAACTAAGATAAACATTCAATTAGCAAATAAGTCAATAAAGTATGTTTGGGATACTATAGAAGATATTTTTGTTAAGGATAACAAATTTTTTTGGTTAAGGATGACCAATTTATCTTTTTTGCTGATTTTATAATTTTAGATAGAGGATGATATAAAGTTCTATTTATTTTAGGACGAAACTTCATAGCTACTTCTAAAGCTTTTATAAATGTGAATGATAGAAAACTAATCTTAAGGGTAAAGGATGAGGAAGAAGTTTTTAAAATATCCAGAGCCATGAGATATTTCGTTGATAAAGATGATACTTATTTCTATATATATGTGATTTATACTTAAATTTTTCATGCTATGTTTTCCGAACCTTCTCAAAATAGGAAAATTGATGTACTGAATATGTTGATTTTTTTAATAAAAGGATGAATAGCAAAGATGTAATGAATAAAATTTTGGAGCAAAGTATTACAATAAGATGGGTTCAATAACGATAATATCTTGTTTCTTAAATCCACCACTCAAGATACTTTCATTACTGTTAAAAAAGACAAAATGTCTTTAAGATAAGCTTTAATAAACAATCATTTACTATCAAAGATGCATATTCGGGTACTATGCCAAATCTTTTACTAAGCTAGTTCAGTAAAAAATCTGTTTAATTTTGTGGTTCAATCAATCCTTGTTAAGCAGGATAACACGTTCTTCTTTAGCGCAAATTAAATAATACTTCTCAGACTTTTCAGGTTCACCGAAACAATTTGATGATGGTCCACGGATCTCTCGCCAAACTTAAAAAAGCAGAACAGCTGAACAGGGAACATGTCATCCCCCTCTTTCACTCAATCACTGACTTCATTCATGTGATTTATCACATTCTTCAATTCATTTCCAATCCCAAAAATAATATTTATTATCAGGAAAACAAAGAGCTAACTCCCATTTCACTTCTTCTCCAGTCTCTGCTATTTTTTCTAT
This sequence comes from Erythroxylum alaternifolium, assembly GCA_027478495.1. Classification (NCBI taxonomy): domain Eukaryota; kingdom Viridiplantae; phylum Streptophyta; class Magnoliopsida; order Malpighiales; family Erythroxylaceae; genus Erythroxylum; species Erythroxylum alaternifolium. The sequence continues at coordinate 42,688,097 of JANIIA010000009.1, forward strand.
TTCCTGGTCCCTTTCGTTACGCCGTATTCTTTGTCAGTTTTCTCCCAAATTTCTCATCTTATTGGACGTTTCTATAAATATCTCCATGTTCTGTAGCTTGGCTATTATATGATATCATTTCACCTTTTTATGATTCGTTAGCCTTCCAAATTGCTTCTACTTATAGCTCTCCTTGTCTTTTTTCTAGCCTACTCACTCTCCCATTGTAAGCATCCATACTCAATAGCTGTTGCACTCTTTTCTCTGTTTCTACTGATTTTTTTTTTTTCAATCGACTCTTTTTCCTTTCTGGCTCAACGAAAAGCAGAGTGACCCAAGGTTCCAACTTTATCTATCTGTTTAATTTGTTTGACGGATTCCTTTACATACACTAATATGTTATTACTATTTTGATGTGATTAATCATGGTAATTATAATGATCTCTGGACTTCGTTGATGAACGAGTTTCTTAGATACACCAACCGAAATTGGTCTATTTTCAAATTTTTTATTGCTGGGAGATTGTGTTTAAGGGGATCTTCCCTTTCCGTTCTGGGATTCCATTCTGTCTGTATATCTATCTATATGAACCTATATATACCACTGAAGATAAAAGTTGGATTTTTATACTTGTTCTTCAGGAGTTGTTAGAAGATTTAGCGATGGTGAAAGATCATGGTGGTGCTACTACCAACGTTTCTGCTGTTTCTTCCAAGGTCCCGGCAGCTGCGCACCCATTAGCCACTGGAGCGGCGGAGATTGCTTCCAACATCAACTATCATGCACAATACAGCCCTCATTTCTCTCCTTTCAAGTTTGAAACTGAGCAAGCCTTCTATGCTACAGCAGAAAGCGTTCGAGATCGCCTTGTGCAGGTACTCGCCCCTTTTAGCTTTACTGTTAATCCGTTAGATGGCTGTACTCTGTTTTTCTAATCCAATTCTGTTATTAACTCTTAAAGGTAATAGTTCTTAAATATAGCAATGGCGGAATCAGATCAGAGTCAGATTCCTAATATGGTGGTTATAATTTGTTAGACATGTTAACCTTATCATGTCCTGTTGGGAGAACAGCATTTAAGCCTTTGTCCCTCTTCTTTTTAATATTTTGCATAGGTTTGGAATCAGTCGTGATCTCATTGATACAGTAGGAGAGCTCTTCCGCAAGAAGAAAGAAATTTCCGGATCAAAATGAGAATAGTGGGTGATTGGTTTGGTAATAACTAAGAAAGCTAAGAACTTAATGTGTTACTGGCTGCATGTTTTGTTGCATGCTTTTATGAATTTGTCTCGTTGTTGTGTCTAATAATGTAAGATACAATGTAAATTGACCAAAAAATGAGTCCAACAATAAAAATTGATCAAAAGAGTGTTCATCAAAGATTTGCTTGGATTTGCAATTTTTTTTGCAATAGAAAAGTGAAATTGATTAATCTTGTTCCTTTTGATCTCTGCAGCAATGGAATGAAACTTACCATCATTTTCACAAAGTTGATCCAAAACAAACTTACTATCTGTCAATGGAATATCTGCAAGGACGAGCTTTGACCAATGCAGTTGGAAACTTGGACATTCAAGATGCATATGCTGATGCTTTAAGTAAGTTGGGACATGAGCTTGAAGAAATAGTTGAGCAGGTTAGAGTTTACATCATTCTTTTATTATGCCTTGGTCAGAAGAACAACCATTCGTGTAGTCATTTTAAAAAACTGTACTGCATTGAAAATTTCTTTCTTTCACCATGCATAAACCATATTTTCATTTGTCTGGGTCCAATCCCAATCTCTTTCGGGCAGAAAAGGCATTATATTTAATCACTGCTTGCCTATGAAATTTGGCAAACACTACCATAGATTTTCTATCATCCTTTATGGAAAAGTTGAACCAAACCAAATATCTATCTAATGATTATCTGATGTAAATCTTGTAGGAGAAGGATGCAGCACTTGGAAATGGCGGTCTGGGGAGACTTGCTTCTTGCTTTCTGGACTCCATGGCAACATTGAATTTGCCTGCATGGGGATATGGTTTGAGGTACAAGTATGGACTGTTCAAACAGCGGATAACCAAGGAGGGCCAACAAGAGATAGCTGAGGACTGGCTTGAGGTTTGATCCACATGAAAACTTTGTCAAAGTGGCACTTAATCTGAGAAATTCATTGACATTATCTTGAGTCAACTTCTGCAGAAATTCAGTCCTTGGGAAGTTGTCCGGCATGATATTGTATTCCCTATCAGATTCTTTGGTCAAGTTGAGATTAATCCTGATGGATCGTAAGTGATTCTTAAAGGGTGGCTTTTAGGCTTGCCATATCGTTGTTTAATATAGTTTTGAGTATTTTTTTTAATGTAAACAGGAAGACAGTTTCAGCTTTACTTTTTCTTCTTACTTAAAGATTATTGTTTTCTTCTGATGAATCATTGAAAGTTTCCCGTCTGCTATACAGTCGAGAATGGGCTGGCGGAGAACTTGTGCAGGCTCTAGCTTATGATGTGCCAATTCCTGGGTACAAAACTAAGAACACAATTAGTCTTCGCCTCTGGGACGCAAAAGCTTCTTCTGAGGATTTTAATCTGTTTCAGTTCAATGATGGACAATATGAATCTGCGTCACAACTTCATTCTCATGCTCAGCAGGTTAATGTCACCTATTGTATTCTTCCACCCCTCAGTTTCATATTGTGTTTTAAGTATTTGCATAATTACATTAATTCAACTATCCTTTTCCTAACCCATATGCAAGTTCCACTTTGTTAGTTAAAGATTTCCTTTCACACTTGATAAAACTGTGTACACTATTAATTTTCCACTGGAAGTGCTTACGAACATTCTGCACTTGCAGATTTGTGCTGTTCTTTATCCTGGGGATGCTACAGAAGATGGAAAGCTCTTGAGACTGAAGCAACAATTCTTTCTCTGCAGTGCTTCACTTCAGGTTTGCAAGCTTAGTTTTCTATCACTCCTGTCATGGATGTTATTGGAAAAAGTCAGCATTTCTCCAGTCATCATTGCTTTGAAATTATTGCCTATGGACATTAAAGACGTAATGCTCCATTGAAATCTCATACAGTTGAAGCCACTTTCAAGAATACCAAAGTATGAGAGAGTCTTGCATTTTTCAGAATTATAGTTAGCTTGAAGCTGTGGCATGCATGAGTTAATTTGGTTTTCTGCATTTTCTTTTTCCTTATCCTGGTGCCGTCCTGATCTATGACATCCTTCAATATGCTAAAAAGATCACGAAAATAATTTCTGCTGGTTTTTAGAACCAAATGTGCATTAAGGACCTTTCAATGGATCTATTGCAGGACATCATTCTCAGGTTTAAGGAGAGAAAGAATGGAAAGGGCTCATGGCAATGGTCTGAATTTCCCAGCAAGGTTGCTGTACAACTGAATGACACTCATCCTACTCTTGCAATTCCAGAGTTGATGAGGTTATTGATGGATGAAGAAGGACTTGGATGGGATGAAGCCTGGGATGTAACTACAAGGTGCCTCTCTTCTGATATTGGGGAGTACTTTTACCTTTTGTGGGATCTCCTCAATTCTTGTGGAGTGTATTTAAACTGAGGCCTAACAAATATCAAATGCTAATGATGAACCAGGACCATTGCATATACCAACCACACTGTACTTCCTGAAGCACTGGAGAAGTGGTCACAATCTTTGATGTGGAAGCTTCTTCCCCGTCATATGGAAATCATTGAAGAAATAGACAAGCGGGTATGCAACAAATTTATAATCCTCCATATCTGCACAAATTTGCAGCCTATGCATAAAAAGTTTAAATCTTGCAGTTCGTTGCAATGATACGTAACAGTGGAACTGATCTCGAGAGTAAGCTTCCCAGCCTGTGCATCTTGGATAATAATCCTCAAAAGCCTGTCGTACGGATGGCAAATTTATGTGTAGTATCTTCGCATACGGTAAGTAGACCATATTTTTAAAAAATTTTAATTATGCATTCCAAAACTATTTCAGGTTTAAGATCTCCAAAATCTTGAATGGGACCTAATAAGACAATATCACAGTAGAGTGAAAATGTAAGCCATCATTAGGTTCTGACCATGCATATTTAGTATTTCCTTACTGAGGATAGGGACACCCTTACATCTGAACGTTACACATTAGTTAAAAAAGTTAATTTCTGACTATTTCAAACATATCCAAGTGTCTACTAATGCAAAATATTTTATGTTATAAAGGTCTCTTCTCACTCTCTACTTTGTTGAAGCTCTCATTGCTGTGTGAAATGAGGGTACAGGCATGAGTTTCAGTAACATGTTATTGCCAATCACTTTGTAGGTAAATGGTGTTGCACAGTTGCACAGTGATATTTTGAAGAATGAATTATTTGCAGACTATGTCTCAATATGGCCAAGAAAGTTTCAAAATAAGACTAATGGCATCACTCCTCGACGGTGGCTCCGCTTTTGTAGTCCTGAGCTCAGTAGTTTAATCACAAAATGGTTAAAAACCAACCAGTGGATTACCAACCTGAACCTGCTTACAGGTCTTCAACAGGTATGCTGTAACATGTATGGCTTTTGCAACAAACTCTTCTGCACGCAAGCCTTCCTGTAATGGTGTTTAAATTCTTGACGGATGTTTTTATCAAATAGTTTGCTGACAACTCAGACTTTCAAGCTGAATGGGCATCTGCCAAGATGGCTAATAAGCAACGTTTGGCCAATTACATACTCCGGGTGACAGGTGTAAGCATTGATCCAAACAGTCTCTTTGACATACAAGTAAAGCGCATTCATGAATATAAGAGACAGCTGCTGAACATTTTGGGTACCATTTATCGATACAAGAAATTAAAGGTAAGGAAATATCCTTGTAGTGTACCTGTTCTATTGCTTTATTTCATTCAAAAGCAACTGACATTCAAAACTCAATATGTGCGCACCATGTCGTCATCACAATCCAGCAGCATAGGCTGTTGCTTCGTTTTTTATTACCTATTCTTTTAGAGTTGAGTAGAAAAGAACTTTAAACGGTTGAAGTGCCAATTAAGATAGGTTACAGGCTAAACCATGACTAAATTGACCATACAGAAAATGATTTGGCATTTTTTTTCTCCATGCACCTGTCTACATAACAATAGTTCCAGAGTACAGAAAGATGGGAGATGTTTAGAGATTGCTACCCTAATGAAATAAGTGCAGTTTTGTCTCCTTAAAGCTAGCCCATATTTTTCACGTGTAAATTTCATCTAGGTACTGATTGATAAGTAGGGCCCTTTTGTTTCTTGTTGATTCTTTGTGAATTCAAATGCAGTTTCTCAACGTCTTAGTTATGGAAACTTACTATATCTCAACGTCTTAGTTATGGAAACTTACTATATCTCAACGTCTTAGTTATGGAAACTTACTAACTGGTGAGCTTGATATAAATTAATGAAGCTTATCTTATTGGCAAAATTCTCAATTTTCTATGAACTGCCGGCTACAGGAGATGAGCCCTGAAGAGAGGAAGAAAACAACTCCACGTACCGTTATGGTTGGAGGAAAAGCATTTGCCACGTACACAAATGCTAAAAGAATAGTGAAGCTGGTAAATGATGTTGGTGAGGTTGTCAACACTGATCCTGAAGTCAACAATTACTTAAAGGTATGCATTGTAAAACTGGTCTTTCATCCACTGCTTGAATTTTTAGGCTAGTTGTGTAGGACAAAATAATAATTTCATTTGGAGTAGAGCCAAGGTTTTGATTGATACCCAGTTGAAGTAAAACTGCCCCACTTCAAAATACATCCTTGAAATGTGAAAAGGGACCTACCACCACGCGGTAGGATTAAGAGTTTCTCAAGGCCGCATTGGCTGTTTCCAGCCATCGTTTAAACTGTAGACAGTAATTCTTTCAGTTAGGGTAACCATTGAACCACATCACTCACTTTCATTCAAGTGAAGTGGCTATCATTGGCATATTTAGCGTAGATGCTCAATGGCTAGGTTGTGAGTACTCTGAAGGTCGGCAAACCATTTAGTTCTATTATGGACAGTTGTGTTTTAACGAAAAAAACCTTGTGAGTTGTCGACCTTGTGTACATGGATGTATTCCTTAATCAAAGCTGTGACGTTTAACAATGTTAACAATTACAGAGATTGGTCAATGCAAAGTCATAGGGAAGTTGAGGTAGGGCAAATTCTGCAGAAAGTCCTGAAAGCACTTGTTGACACGAAAAGCTAATAAAGCATGCTATGTTAATTGAAATTTCAGGTAGTTTTCGTTCCCAACTACAATGTGTCAGTAGCTGAGATGCTGATTCCAGGGAGTGAACTGTCGCAACATATCAGTACTGCAGGTATGGAGGCAAGCGGGACAAGCAACATGAAATTCGCACTCAATGGCTGCCTAATTATAGGAACACTTGATGGAGCCAACGTGGAGATCAGGGAGGAAATCGGAGAGGAAAATTTCTTTCTCTTTGGTGCGACAGCAGATCAGATTTCTCAACTGCGCAAAGAAAGAGAGGAGGGCTTGGTAAGATTCTCAATATCCTCAAAAAGTATTGCTAAAAGTTGTCTTCCCTTGCCTTAACATTATGTTAAAACACAGTTCAAACCAGATCCTCAGTTTGAGGAGGCCAAGCAGTTTGTGAGAAGCGGAGCATGTGGAAAATATGATTATGGCCCACTTCTTGATTCTCTGGAGGGAAACACTGGGTACGGCCGTGGAGATTATTTCCTGGTTGGTTATGATTTCCCAAGCTACCTCGACGCGCAGGAAAGAGTCGACGAGGCATACAAGTAAGCTATTGCCTATCTTAAAATTTGCCCCGATTTTTATATAAAAGTTGATTTAAATTTGTTATACAAAATTTACATATAAATTAGAAACACTTTAAATTTATTTAACCTTTTATGTTGCAGGGATCGGAAAAGGTGGCTGAAAATGTCAATATTAAGCACTGCTGGCAGCGGCAAATTCAGCAGTGATCGGACTATTGCTCAATACGCCAAAGAAATCTGGAACATAGAAGAGTGCCGAGTGCCATGACTTCTTTGGCAATGCCACTTACTAAATAAAAGCATCCTTGCGCTCCTATCAATGCATATCCTGCTCCCTGCACTTATATTTTGATGCATTTTATAGCTAACAGCACGCTTCAGACACTGTTTCTACATCAACACTGCCACTTATTAACTAATAAACCATAGCTAATAGCTAGAAAGACGTATAAAGAGTAGTATGAACGTTGAATAACATGAAAAACACTCCAATATACATCAACTGCAGTGCTGTGCCATAATTCTGAACCCAAATCAGAAATTCCACAAGCAGCCACTCTTAAGTCACAAATTTGCCTGACGCTCAGGATGATGATGGTGATGCCGACCTTGGGGTACCTGTCCTAGAAACGGATCTGGAACTGGCACTCACACTTCGGCTTCTATCATAACTATCACCCGAATATCCCCTTCTGTAACGTGAACCACTTTTCCTTGAACCCCTCCTAGGAGGAGAAACACTGCTTGAATCGCTTCGCCTCGAGCTCCTTTTCAGGTTAGGGGAAACGCTGAGCGAGTAGCTCCTCCTTGAGCCCCTTCTCAGGTACGGGGAAATGCTGCGTGAGTAGCTCCTCCTAAAGCTCCTCCTCGAACTCCTCCTCAAGTTGGGGGAAATGCTGCGCGGGTAGCTACTCCTTGTCCTTCGAGGTGTAGGACTAACATAATCATACCGAGATCTTCTATAGTATCGATCATCTGGCATGTAATACCTGGAGTCATATGGTGAGTATGACCGATCACGCCGGCTAACAGGAGACCTACTGTAAGGGGATCGAGACCGTGAATATGATCGTCGGCTATAATAGCGAGACCTACTATAAGGGGAACGAGACCGTGAATATGATCGCCGACCATAATAGCGAGACCCACTATAAGGGGAACGAGACCGTGAATATGATCGCCGGCTATAATAGCAAGAAGAATTGGATCTGCACCGATAACTGTAGGGAGAGTTGGATCTTCTTCTGCTAGGATAAGGAGAGTAGGATCTCCTGTTTGGGTAAGGGGAGTAGGACCTACTTCTGCTGCGCTCAGATGAATAACCAAGAGACCGGCTGCAGCTCCTATAATGAGAGTAACTAGGAGATCGACGAGGAGAATAACTCAGAGTCCAGCGACGCACTACAAAAAATTGAAACAAGTAAATAAAGCATGGATCAACACAAAAAAACCATACAAATGCAATATCCTTCAGGTTCTAAAAGACATACCACGGATTGTTCTTAGCCCCAAGTACCTTCCTGGAGTAGGAGTCCGTCCTCTCCGCCTCTTTGCCTGCATTTAAGTTAACATTATTAGCTCATTAAATAATCAAACTCCATAACAAGAAGCATAATGCATTTTATCAAATGTTTTCCTTTGATTTTGATGAGCTTCATTAAGCAGTATATAAACATGTAGGTGATAAGCCAAGCATAATGAATTATAATTGGCAAAAAAGAAGAGAAATGCAGGGCATACAACCCCAACAGTCTGATACTTGTTGATTTGTTTGTTTAGTTGTGGTAAGAACTTTGAATTTGATGAAGAGCTGCTACACACAGCTAACCTGCTGCCACAGAAGTTTCAGGGAAAGAAGCAAACAACTTTCAAACTCATAAGCACTAATAAAAACAAGCCATCCAGAAATTACGTACGAAATAAGCGTCAAGATGTAATTAAATTTAAGCTATTTTCTTCTGCATACCATTAAATAACCCAAGATTTTACCTTCTCCACGGTAATGACTCGTCCTTCCAAAACAGAGCGATTCAAGTACTTGATACAACGATCAGCTTCACCAACCGTAGACATTGTAACAAATCCAAAACCCCGAGATTCTCTTGTCCACGGATCAACAACGAGATGAACATCGAAAACCTATAACAAACAACCCTCAAATAGTAAGAGATACGTGTCAACTGAGAATGAATAACAAAAAAAGGCAAGATACAAACAATACGGTGCAAACCTTTCCCTCAGTAGCAAAATGCCTCTCGAGCTCTCTTTTAGTGATCCTTGGTGACAATCCCGTCACATACAAATTGTTACCAGGGTTCTCCACATCACTTAATTCACTCCTGTCAACCATGAAACCATCAGACGACATCACGAAAACCTCATGCAAAAACTGTTAAGGAATCCAAAAAGAAAAAAATTCTTCAAAAGCCACCAGGTCTACCTTGACCGGCTTCCAGACCTAGACCTTGACCTCGACAAAGACCTGGAGATGGACCTGCCGTATCTCTTATATGGAGAATGAGAAGGGGAGTAAGTTGATCTTCTGGAGTAGGACATCTGGGACAGCATAAATGCAGAAAATTAAGATTATATTACCGAGAAAAAAAACTCTGAAATAACAATTGATGTCCGCATATACTCGCAGCTATAATTGGGGATAATGAGAAACAAATACTGACAAAAAAGAAATTTCATACACAATGGACGGTGAACAACACAATAGGTAACACAAATAGCACAGTTAAAACACAATAACATGGGCCGAATTCGTCTCCTGACAAATCAAGGAAATTCCATATCCACATCCTTCTTATCCCTCGACAAAGAAAAATTTTTGCATATCCTTAAACAAATCTTATTATCTCAAGATATCATAATACAAACCTAAGCAACCAACAAGAATCGAATAGTTTCTAATCATCGCGCCAACTATCGGAGAAAAGAAGAAGAAATAATAATCATAATCAAGATCGTACCTTAGCAAGCTACAAATTTTGGTGTCCAAAAAATCTCGCGTACCCTGTAGACCTTGTCTCGAAGCAACGAGAAGGCATCGGTAACAGGTGCAGAAATTTATAGTAAGAAAGAAGCTTCTGGAGACAGCCGGACGCTGTATACTACCCTAACTGAATTTAAATTGTTCGTTTCGGGTCCGCTGTGCTCTTTACGTAACTAATAACAATAACTAATATGAAAAATTATACAAATATAAAATTAAGTATGACTTTACCATCTGATAAATAATATTAGATTAAAACATTAAAGAAAAAGAATGATACAATTTACGATAAAAGATTGTACCAAAATTGAGAAAATTATCATTTAAAAGTAAAAATTGAAATTAAAATATTTATAGTTAAAAAATGAGACAATTTATATCAAAAGATCATGTCAAGGCTGAGAAAATAATCAATTAAAAGTAAAACTTAAAATTAAAATATTTATAATTATATTTATATTCATGTATAGACTTTAACATACCCAACAAACATAGGTGAAATTAAAAAAAGGATTAGGAATTTTCTAATTAATAATATAATTTTGAGGTTCGGAGGAATTAACTTATAAGCAACTTGAATTACGTCATCTTAAATATATAAATTCCATCTCTTGAAAAAAAAGAGTAAAAATACCGTCTCACTGGAAAAAAATAGAATTTATCATGGGCATATTAAGTAATATGTATTTATTAATTTATGTTTCATATCAAACTCTTCGAATCGGAGGTTTCTTATTTTTACTATTTGAAATGGAATGGAATGTGACATAAAACTTTCCGCTTCTATCTCATTCCGTTTCATTTTATTATGAAAATTTTAATCAAACAATAAAAGTATGTTACGTTCCATCTCATTCTATTTTCATCCTCTCAACCAAATACGAGTCAAAGAATGATAACGCTTTAGCTAAATTGGTTAACAGCATAAAAGCTTGTATATTTAAATCATAAGAAGCACTTTCTCTGCAGTAATTTATCGTTAGCATAATTTTTTAACGAATTTAAACAAGTCTTGCTAGAAAATCAAAGAACTTAGTTTCATGGTTTAACAAAGGGGAATTAACTTATAAGCAACTTGAATTACGTCATCTTAAATATATAAATAACATCTCTTGAAAAAAAATTAGTAAAAACACCGTTCCACCTGAGAAAAATAGAATGTATCATCGTACTTCGTTACAAACTATTGCTCAAAATCCTCAAAGTGTTGCTTAAAGTTGAACTATCATTGGTCCAACTTATGTGTCACCCAGGCATTCTCTTCTCTAAGGCAAATATAAATGGTGCTAGTAATTAGCAATTTTCTACTCTTTAGCCAAGAAATTACACGAGATGTTATTTCAAATTGCACACAAATTCTGCAAATTATAACCCAAAATGATCAATACTCCCACTATAAATTTTATGTTGAATTACTTTAGTAGGTTTAAAAACTTGGGATAAACATTGAAGCAAGGTTTAGTTTAAGGTGCTTAACCATTGAACCAGGCAATAAAAGTATTCCATGATTGTCAAAAAATTTTGTTTCATTTTACTTTAACTGTGGTAAAACCTACCAATATTTCAATATTTTTTCCCACCAAATCTATATTTATTTGTTAGAAAATTAAGGTACGAATTGATATCGCTCGCAACGAAATAATTACAAAACATATTTCATATTAGATTTCTCGAAGCTAAGATCACTTAAATTTTATAAAACAACACATATATTATAATAAAGCAAAAATCATAATTCGTACATTATTCAAAGCTTGATCATTGTCTTATTGTTTCCTATGAGTAGTTTTTGAAACTGACTTATCTCAACTATCATAATCACACAAATGTCTGACCTCTAATAATATCCGTATAAAATATTGAGAGTACTTTACAATTATTGCAGAGAGGGTTACGCAAAAAGTGTTAACTCATTTGGAGCCTAAGTTTATTTATAATATGTTTTCGATATTTTAATAATTTAACTTAATTAAATTCTAATTCTAATTCTAATTTTAATTATAAATATAATTAATTATAATTAAATACCAATTATGTCACATAAGATTTAATATCTTATATTGATCCTTATTTATTAAATACCTTAAATTTAATTATAAAGTTTCTCAAACTTTACAATCAATTATAACTTGATTAAAACATCTTTTTTCTCTTCAACTTGTTCTTTATGTGTGACCCATTAGATTCTCAAATATGTTAGTAATAGATATAAATTATAACTCTCAAACATATCTAGGATTAGATAAATTAAATTTCTTTGATTTATCTTTAATTCTCCAATTAAATAATTATATACATAGATCAAGATTAACATCTAGCAATGAATAATGACCATTCAAATGTTCAAGAATATTAAAGTAGTTTTGACTAACCTTTCCTTGCATTGTTGTTTTGTATAATTTAATCTTTTCATTATACAATGTTTCGATTAGAAATAAAGCATGAAATCAATATCTACAATATTTCAGTCCAATCATGTTATTTCATTGCCACTAGTATTTGATTCAATTAATGGCATTTGAAAATTATTTTCAAAATGTCATTCCACTATGGCAAAAGATTTTCTGAATCAATACTAATCGAGAACAATAAAACATTAATCAATACTAATCGAGAATAATGGAACATTCTCCCTAATTACTTTAAGGTGATGAATCCTATATTAATCACTCAACTACCTCCATATAGTTTATGTTATAGCCAATGACTACCGAGTGAGCTACTCTTGACTAGAATAGGTCATAAGCAATCGTTATATGAGATAACTTTAGAGATCTTATGTCAAAAAATCACTTATACAATTAACATAATGATAATTTCTATAGATATACCAGTAATTTTCCAAACGGATTTCTTATATAGGGTTAGTTTAATGAACTTTTTCTCTAATAAGTACTCACACAATTATTTGTTTATTTTTATATTTTAGTCTATAAGATAGATTACTTACTTTATAAGGAAGAAAGATAATGTGTATTAGTCTTTTTGACCTCTATTAATATCTAGTCTCAATAGAGCAATGAATAAGAACATTTTAGGGATATTACATAAATATAATATAAATTTCATCATAATTTCATTAGCAATGTATATTTATCGTATATACTTTATCATATATATCTAATGTATAAGAGAAATAATGCATATAAATAATTATATCACTAAATTATAACCAACCAATTAGCTGTAGGGCATAAACTAACAATCACCCACTTACACTAAACCAATCGTTTAAGTATCTTATAACATATCACCATAGGATGATCATGCTAGCGCTGAAGCAGTGGTTTAGTGAGAGAATTATAGAAGATACTCTATGGTGTGCACTTGCTTAAATCTTACAACTTTCATGTTTATTTTCATCATAACTAAAAGAAGTTGCCTAATACATACTTGGATCTTTGATGATACCTTAATTCCTTTTACGTGCCTAGTGACTCTAATGTTCTACAACACTTTACTGTTTGAATAATGCTAGGAACTTCATTAAATAACTTCTTGATCTATTTAATCATTTCCACTAAATGAAAAATATATTATGACTTTACTATCAATTAATGCTGCATTATAACCTTTTCAATCTCAAAACAATATTGTTTCAAGTAAAACATACCTTAATTAGGATTTACTTCTAAAGTTAATAGTTATATAACATTGAACTCAACTATTAACTCATACCTAAATTAATGGATATCTTTAATATTTCATAAGTATGAAATATCTCAAATACTAATCACATTTAGTACATTATCTTTGTACTTGGACTAGAATAGGTAAATAATTTTTGTATCTATTTCTATAAATCTAATTTTTAGAATTAGGTTGTTGCATTTTTCACATATAGTATAAGTTGTTCTTAGACAATTATATTTTCAATAATTGAAATATGAATTATCGTTCTCTCTATTAGCAATATGTTTCTACGTACTCCCCTGAAAAATACTCCCTCTAACCTTTTTGTTAACATGATAAATATGATTTTGAATTATCTCTAAAACTTTATCACTAAATCCTCAACATGTATTAATAGCAATATTGTATAATGGACCTACAATTTTTCTATCTGACTTTAAGAACTCTTCTCAATATTAACTATGCCTAATTTATTTGATTCACTAATTTAGTATCAACTATACGTAACAAGGTAAACTATAAAATTTTTAACAAAGGGTTATTATTTAAACTTCACAAAAGATGTTACTATTTAAAGTTAAAGAGGAATTAAATAAAAAAGATTTTAAAGAAAATCTTGTAATAATTTTTTGGAATTAAAAGAATTATATTAATGAGAAAAGCTCTTAGAGGAGTTACATTAAGCATCTTTAAATTAAATTACAACTTGTAAAATAGTGAAAAACTTTGCATAACCAGCTTCATCTTAGTCTGGAGTTGAGCATGTGCAGTTCTCTTCCTCTCATACTGAGATTGGGGAGTTTATACTAATGGTTTGTGGGCATAATTATTCATATAGAAACAAAATATTTACTTTATTTGGACCTTAAATATCTATATTTTTTGGAATAGTGGCAACTCTTTTCATTCAATATATTATCATCTCAAGAAATATTTATTTTTTGCAGCAAAAGTATGGAATTGGTGTAGAATCTTGCTAGCATCAACCTATTCTCTATCTACTTGATATGCTTACTAGTACTAGGCTAATATTTATGTTTTTTAAGATGATTACTCTTGCCTATTTGAATTTGATTTGATAAAAACATAGCATATCTATACATTTGTTATTGAAAATTTTTTCATTTTTTAAATAACATATATTTTAGAGCATATTACTAACTTGAATAGTTTATAGTCTTCGTTCTCTAGATGATGTCTTTTAGAAATCTATAGCAATGATTAAAAAACTCAAACGGTTCAGCCAGTTCAACAATAAAAACTTTGAACTATCTGACTTTCCAGTTCAATTTTCAACTTTCTGGATTGATTTATTTTAATAACTCATTTTATTAAAAATTAATCAATTTATTAATTAATCAATCAATTTTAATTAGTAAATTAATAATTTGTTATAAACTAAAATACTTCAATCAATCTTTATTTAAGAATCTCTTTTTTCAACTAAACTTTAAAATTTTCAATAGGTAGGGACAATCTCCTTCAATTATTTTTCAAAAATTTAAGTTTATTTAATCTTTAGCTAATTTTATGACGGTCTAATACCGATTGAACCTTTTAAACCTTAAACTTCTTGTCTTATAGATTTCACTTCCGGTCTGGTTCTTAAAACATTGGTCTAGAGAACTATATGCTCTCAATTATAGTCATTCTTTTAAATTCTAGTTCATAACCTTTTGGAGTAGTTATATTTTAAGAATAGATGGTTTCTTAATTCAAGATTAGTGTTGCAAAGTTTGCACACTGAATTCAAGCTTAGAAAACTTTTGTTTCTATCAAAGGTAGATAACTTATTTCTAATGGTGAGCCATATAATAAAGGATGGTTTAGGAGGAATTTGCTTACCCTATATCAACTTCCTCCAATGAATTATGGTTGTTGAGTTCCTAAACACTTAAAAGCAACATTGATTAGTGAAGAGTCTAAGAGCATGTATTGACCATCTTATATTATACTTTATTTGCTGATTAGGGCTATGCTTTGACCAATTGTATTAAATAATAGAGAAACCTTTATTTTTAATATGCCCATTGCCATAAGTTAAAAAACTAACTTTAGCTTTGGGATTTAGCATGTGCTTTAATTGATATGCTCAAGAATCAGGTATAGAGGTCCAATATCTTTCTAATTGTCAAACTAAAGCCATGTACTTTCTCCATTTCCTATTTTATACCTTAATTTGCTCCACAACTTCCTCCTTAGCTTAAGCAATTATAGCATGTTTCAAGAAGAGTCAGACTTTGGTTTTATTTCCTAAAAGTTTTGATTCTTTAACTAATGAGAATGAACTCATTATACCCAAAGTGTCTCCTTATCCATTAAGATTCTTTATATCATCTTAGCTAGCAGAATTGTAGCAACACCCCACTGCTATAGATTTCATACCAAAATACCCTGAGGACATTCTAGTATATAATCTATAATAATGGCATGTTAACTATCTCACCTTCACTTTATAACATGGCAACATATACAACTTAATCATGACATCAACTATGTATGTAAAAGTCACAAAACACAATATTAAAAAAAAAACTCAACTTCGCATTTCATTCATTCTTAAAAGTTTACACTGAGTCATCAAAAACCAATATTTACAACCGATATACACTTAACTACTTAAAAATAACTATAACCCTTTCATTGCCAGCTGACAAACCTTTGAGCCTTGTCTAGTCTAAAAAGTTCTTCTAGAAGATCTTAGAAATCTAAGTCTCCTATCTCATACCTGAAAAATCATGTTGCAATTTTGGATGAGTTTTGCGAACTCAATGAACGAACCATCATTAATGATCTCGCTCCAAGCACAAAACACAAATATCATATAACCAACAATCACAATAAGACATAAAGAATGTCATACACATCAGATACATTCTTTCAAAACTTATACATCCCAATTAGACACATTATCATGACATATCACTTTCACATCACAATTTTAGAAAAGATTTCACAAGCATATATTTCATAATCATAAATGCTCAAATGTAGATGCATATGAGACTCCAGATTTGTTATTATTTATTATGACCGAGTGCCTTTCAAATATAAAAATAGATACTGGCCCATTGGGCTCAGTCAGAACAAAAATTACAGAGCGAAGCTCTACGTGTAGAATATTGAGCTTATAGCTCTTTCAAACTGGCTTGCTGGAACCCCACCCGGGTGAGTCACGGGCCCGACATCCTACGTGACATCTGGATGCGTGCCCCACGAGGGAGGAATTCCCCACCAGGTCAAACTTAAACAAAACAAATTCATTTATACCTCCGAACAAAATCAGAGGTAGCTCATAAGAAAATTCAATAAAGGTTGACCCCGGAAGATTTCGTGGTGGGATCATAGAATAAGCATAGACAATAAAATAAATCAATTAAGAACAAAAATTTCAGAAAAACATTTAATACACAATTTAATAGATAACAATGATTTAATACAAATAGCTAACAATGAATTTCAAATAATTT
>JANIIA010000009.1:42705016-42739004 GCA_027478495.1 Erythroxylum alaternifolium
GATTTGATCAATCAAAAATGTATAATGAATGCACATGTATGAATTAAATGAGTACTATGCATGTTCATGACGTTCCCAGTATCAATCAGAAATAAATTCTGACATTTAAACAACTGGCTCATAAATTTGTACTAATTTCTACAAATATAAAAATTATAGATGTCATTATGGTCATGTCATTGATAAGGAATTGTACAAGTACTTACTTTAAATATCTCATACATAGTTATATATTATTTATTAAGCAAGTGTGACAAAGAAACTTATGTACAACCTTAAGGAGGTGCATCTACAAGTAGCCCATCAAATAGTTCATAATTTCAAAGGTTATTTAATGAAAGAAATTTCTTTAATGGAAATATTAGTTTAAATATCAATTTACATGTTATGTAGGGTAAGTAAGAAATAAAATATTATATTATAACTAAATTAGGTATAGAGAGGTTGAAATTAGAGTATTGATTTAAGAATGAGAGATAGAAATTCAATCAAGTTCGAATTGTTCCACCCAAGCTTAGACTCTAGTTTAACCAGCCTCAATTATCCACCTGCTCTACACACTTAAGGGTCTTAATCTCCACCTCATTTTTACTTTTGCTTTAATTTTTATTTTCTATATATAGTTCCTTTTTTTCTTCCTTACCATCGTTCTATTTGAGTTATTTTTATCTAAATTTGATAAATTTCATGCTTTACTCTTTAGTTCCTTTTCAAAATTTACATAAAATTTTTACCACTTTTATGTGATTTTTAATGTATTTTATTATGATCTTTCTCCACTCTTTTGATACTTACTACATCAAAATTTGAAATCAAAACTAAGTTTTATGTTATCTATAAATAACTAAGTTTTTATGTTATCTATCATTAACTAAGTTTTGAGTTATAATTATTTGAAATGAAATAAAATTAAAAAAATATTAAAAATAAAAATAAATGCCAAATCACTCCTCAAACTTAATTACCTAGTTCCCAATTTAATCATGACTTCTACCTATTGAAGCCCAATAGCTACCGAGTCTCTCCAACTCATCAAACAAATGGAAGCACAATTCTCACACACCGTAAGGATATTTGAAAAATTATCTCCAGATTGGAAACATTCAATATGCAAGCAACTACAGAATTATCCAACATATAACTGTGCCCAATGCCTATCATCTTCAATCATCAAAGACGACAGCAGCTTTACCGATGAATTCATTATTGAAGAGTAAAATAAACATCTTTTTTGTCGTGATGTAATTATTAAAGTTGATGGTTGACATATGGCCAACCAACTACCTTTACTTTTCTTTTTACTTTTGCTTTTACCTTTATTTTTTTCTTTACTTTTACTTTTACCCCTACTTTACTTTACCAGCTATCTCATTTTAGCTTTTTTGTCTTTTCTTCTCTTCTTCTCTATATAATGTAACCTCAAGCTTCAACCTAGATATGAAATAAAAACTCTCTTAAATTTCTTCCTGTAACCTCTCTCTCTATCACACAGCCTGCAGATTGGCGATTAAACAAAAACAAGTTATACAGGTATGATCTTTATGGTTATTATTTCATAACTTCTTATTCAAACATTACTTAGTATTTTTTTATATCCAACCTTTTTTATTTGTGTTATCTATCAGTTTTACATATTTACATCCCCAAGATTTTATTGATTTTCTTAAAGCATGTTGGACTCATAGCTTTACATCTATTCCTCGAACTTACCTACTTGATAAATATCTACTTGATAACTAATGTTATTTGTACTACCTGTCATTCTATTCATTTATGTATTATACATATTCGAAAGAAAATAAAACTTAGTCAAAAACATATTAGAGAACTTACTCATACTTATAATTTTCTTCTTTCAATTAATGCTTCTGAATCTACTCAACAAACATTTCAAAATATTATCACTAATCATAAACTATTATATAATCAAGAATGAGAAGAAATAAAGCAACTTTATAAAAGATTTCAAACTCATTATCAAACTTATATAAATGAATAATTTATACATATATACATCTAATCCATGTAACATTTGTACTAGATTATTCACTGAAATTGACTATTTTGAAAATATAATTTTACAATATAAAAATGAAAAAGATTATTATGAAGAAAGATAAAATTATTTACAATTCTTTATTGCTAACAATGGTATATTACCTATTAAACAAAGATTAGAAGAAACAACCAATTTATATGATATTTACAATCAAGAATTAGAGACTTTATATAATAGCTTAGTAGAACATCAAAGAATCTTTCATCCAAATGACAGAAGAAATTAGTCAAGAAAATATATTAGATATAGACTCTTTAGATTTAACCGAATCCAATGGAACATTCCATATAAATACATTATTATCAAATGAAAAACATAAATAGATAGCTAAAATCAATTTAAATCTTAAAGCCAGACAAGATATTGATTATGACCTTTTTAA
Source organism: Erythroxylum alaternifolium (assembly GCA_027478495.1). NCBI lineage: Eukaryota > Viridiplantae > Streptophyta > Magnoliopsida > Malpighiales > Erythroxylaceae > Erythroxylum > Erythroxylum alaternifolium. The sequence goes on from JANIIA010000009.1 coordinate 42,707,458, forward strand.
AAATATTATAGATCAAAAAATATTATTTATTTTGAAAAAATAATACATAAAACTCCTATTAGAATTGACCAATATAACGGACATATTCTTATTAATTTAATAGATTAAGAACAAATTTGTAAACAATTACAAAAAATCCCAAAAGAAAAATGAAAGAAAATCGGATATATACATCTTTCGACTATTCAAATATTATTAAAATCCACATTTCAAGAAGGATTTGACTCACCAATACGAATGGTTATTATTGATGAAAGAATGAATAATTTAAATAATCAAATAATAGGAATCATGAATGGAAATTTAGCTTATGGAAAAATAAAATTTAATATCCGTTTAAAATTAGGAATTCCTTTATAATCGCATAATCTTGATGAAACTATTACAATTGCATATAAGTTTTATAGAGAACATTTAATAATAAATGGTTAGTATCCATTTTCTATTACTTATCACATTAGCTATGCATTAACAAATTCACATCATAGTATTGAATTTAAAAATACAGATAGAATATATATATATATCAAATATTGACCCATGTAGAAAAAGTAGGTACTAATTTAAGAACAAGTTTAAGATAGTTACCAGCTATAAATTATCCAATAAAAATAGATTCACCTGCACCCAGATTATCTTTATCTTACGATAAAACATTAAAAGAAAAAATGCCATTAAGATCACATTCAGTAAGATTAGAAAGGCCTATTAATTTACTGAACCAGGAATTAAAATTACAGATCCCCAAATAGATATTGAACTAGACAAACCAGAAACAAAAATTAGTCAAGAATTATTCACAATTAAAAATCAACTTAATAAATTAATAAAACATCTTTAAAATACTCTATGAGTATTACTAAACAAATGTTTGAGATATTAGAAAAACAAATTAATATTGAAAATCAATTAAAAGAATTAATAACAAATAGTCCACAATACATAAAATCTTCTGAAATAACTAATGAACTTATAGAAACTAAGAATCAACAACTGTTTAAAGTTTTAAATTCAATAAATGAAAAACTAGATCAAATAATAACAAAGTCAGAAACAAGGCAGCAGAACCTTTCAACTCGAGTTTTGGGTAGCAAAGTGGTATTAGAGCCAATATCCCTAATTAAACCATGGCGAATATAGAAGATCAATTAATAAACGACGATCTTAAGAAAGATATTCACGTCGAACAAGATATAAAAACCCAACTGAATGAAATAACTCAACTCGTTAACAAATTAACATTAGAGATTATAAATAACCCCATAAAATATGAAACAATAAAATCAATCACCAATCAAGATGAAATTATTTATGGATACGAATCTGACCAAGATATATATACTAGTTAACAAAAACAAGATGATCAACCTGAAACTAGTCAAAATGGAGAAAAAAGAAAAAGTGATAATCAAAATAAATACAATTGGACTTCGAAACATATAGAAACCGAAGAATTAAACCGATTTGGGCATTATAAAAATGATAATAAAATTAGAAAGTTTCCTACTGAATATACCCCAAAACATATAACTTTAAGACCAGATGGTATTTTAAATCTAGATTGTGTATTATCACCAGAAAAAATTTTATTAGAATGGTCTAATAGATTAGCACTAGTTATATAAGTAGAAAAACCTTTTGAAGGATTAACAAATGTTAGCACTTTATGGAACTTTATTACATACAAAACAACTGGTATTGTCTTAAACTTTTTATTAGATAACGAAACATGAATAAAAAATACTAATGAATTTTTAAATTCATTAGAACCTATAAAGGCCTTTCAAGTAGTCACTAATGAAATTTATAAAGAGTTTATTGGAAAAGATATAACATCTTATAAACAAGAATTCGAAGATGAAGAAAGAAAAATGCATTATGGCATTTAAACAATGTAAGTATAATAATTACATCACGACAAAAAAGATGTTTGTTTTACTCTTCAATAATGGCTTCGTCGGTAGAGCTGCTGTCGTCTTTGATGATTGATGATGATGGGCACCAGGCACAGTTATGTTTTGGATAATTCTGTAGTTGCTTGCATATTGAATGTTTCCAATCTAGAGATAATTCTTCAAATATCCCTACGGCGTGTGAGAATTGTGCTTCCATTTGTTTGATGAGTTAGAGAGACTCGGTAGCTATTAGGTTTCGATAGGTAGAAGTCATGATTAAATTGGGTTCTCCGTAATTAAGTTTGAGGAGTGATTCGGCATTAATTTGTAAACACTAATTATAAATGCCTTCAATACAATTGAGGTTGAAATGGTTGATTAAATCCCATGATACTTCATGCTTGGTGATTTATCAATGAGTGGATACATATCATTGCTGATCCCTATTTGGATACAAGTTGCCCGTGGAATTTGGATTGTAGAGTCCTTAAAATTGTCTGCTTTGGTAAATATTGGATAAGTGCTAAATATTTTGAGAAAGACTTCTCTGTCTTTGGCAAATTAATCCTTGTAATTTTTGACAACCTGAATAAAACTATTAGAAAATTCTTCTAAGCTATGTAAATTGGTTAGGTAAATAGTGTCTAGCAATCCACTCTAGAAGAATAGATAAATGGTTAAAGGTTCTACTTCAGGGAAAATGATTGCTTTTGATCCATAACATCCTCTATTATGTGGATAATAGTGGAATTGCTTCTGGGCTTCAATCCATTCGTTTAATGCTTGAAAGCAATCATAGAAAATATTTGGAGTTATTATTTTCATTTCTTCCTTGAGAACTTCGGTTAGTATAACATTGATTCGGTCCATATTAATGGGCTTTCCCAGTTGTTTCATTTTGGACTCACTGGAGGTTTTTCTAAGATTTGTTTGTATTGGGGTTTTAATACGGGATTTTTGAATTTAGCTAAGGCTTTTTTGGCTTTAGCTTTGGTAGTATAAGCTTTGTGGATAATGGATGGTTTTCCTGTGATTTGTATAGAGGCTTCATGCCATTCATCATATAGACCAACCATAGGTCCATTGAAGATGACATAGGTTTTGTTTTCTTTGTGGTCTTCTTTCTTTTGGGCTAAGATCGGTGTAGTAAGACTAGATTGGATAGTAGGAGTGACTGTTTGAGTTATCGGTTGTGGAGTGGTGGGTTGAATTGGTAGGGTGGTTTATGTAATTTATTTTTCTAACATTTGGATGGTAGACCTTAGCTAATTAATTTCTTTAGTGACTACTCCCACTTTTTGTTGCAGCTATGATAATTTTATCTCTTTTTTGTTTAATCAATCCTTTAGGTTGATGATGACTACTTCCATTCTCGAGTGAGTGTATCTGCAAGACTATTAGGAAGAGAAAAAATATATTGAATTTGAAATTGATATTGAGCTGATTCCAATTGCCACGGAATTAATCGACCTTGAATATAATTATTTTTAATATTATACTTGGTAAATCCACATAAATAATTGGAATCTGTCTGAATTAGAAAGTCGACTGGTAATAAGTCTACTTTCCATTTGCGTAATGTTTTTAGACTTGCCAATGTTTCCTTTTTATGAATAGGATATTTCCTTTCAGTGGGATTGAAGGTCCCATTAATATGTTTATATAAAAGATATTTCCTTGAGTTGGGTGATTTTGCCAAGAGGCAACATGCCCATGTATCCATATTGGCATCAATTTGTACAAGCAATTTATCGTTCAAAGAATAAATGTATAAATCGGGTAGATTTGTACACAGATGTTTTAATTCTTTGATAATATTAGTGTCTTCATTAGTCCATGACCGTTGTCTTTTTGTATTACATTTAAGTTGTAGAGTTTTACATTCTTTAGCTAAAATTTTGAGAAATCTTGATCAGAGATATAATTTAATAATCCTAAAAATTTTTGAACTTCAGTTATATTTTTTAATTTATCAGGAAAATTTTGTAATTTTTAAAGAATATTGGGTTGTAATTTAAGAAATCCATTATGAAATTCTGTACCTAAATATTCAATATTTGTTGTGCTAATTTAATTTTCTTTTTACTAAGTATTAATCCTTTTTGTTGACAACGTGATAAAACTATTTTAACTTTTTGTAAATGATCCTGTTTGTCTTTATTAGAAAAAATAATTATATCATCTATATAAGCTAATGTGAATGCTTCTAATCCTTTTAAATTGTTATCCATAGATCGTTGATAGATACTAAAGGCTTGTTTCAAACCAAAAGGTAGTACATTCCATTGGTAATGTTTTTGCGGTGGACAAGTAAAGGTTGTTAATGGTTTTGTATTTTCATGTAATTTTAATTGCTAATATCCTGACTTTGCATCTAATGTTGTAAACCATCGGTGTCCTTTTAATTTATTAATGATATAATCTTTTCGAGGTAATTTGTATGCATCTCTAATTGTTGCTTCTTTTAGTTTTTTATAATTAATTACCATTCTTCTTTTCCTCTTTTTTGTTCAGAATGATTATCTACATAAAAAGTTGGAGCTGAATATTTACTTGCACTAGGAGAGATTAAGCGTTTTTGTAATAATTCGGTACATTCACTAAGAAATTCGGTTACATCTTGTTGTGTATAAGGGATGTTATTTTTTACATTGATTTCTTGATTTGGGTCTTTTAATTTTATTTCAATTAATTGATTATTTGTATTTTTAATGGGATCTACCAGATTTTCACTACAAACATTGTCTATTAATGTTTCTATTTCAGTTTGTAATGTTATATTATTAAGGAGATCAAATTGTAAATGATTTTGGTTTTCTTTTACTAATTGTAATGTTTTATAATATGTGGTATGATATATGGGAATTTTAGGAATTATTGATTTTTGATTTAAAGTTTTAATAAATGATGTTTTTAATGTTATATAATATAAATATTGATAGAATGGATTATATAATTTTAAAAAATTGTTCCCTAATATAACGGTAATCCTGATTCTTGTTGATAAATGGATGATATAGTAAATGTATAATTTTCAATAATAATATTATTATAATAACTTTCATACCATATTTCTTTTGTGCTTCCATCTGCTATACGTATTTTTAATGGTTTTACTAATTTCTTCCAATTGTTTAATAATGTTTTTGATGTTATATAAATTGTTGCTCCTGTATCAATATATGCATTAAGTTTTTTATTTTGAATTATCACTTGAATAAAGGTAGTATTTGAATTCAGTTGATGATTGTGAACTTTGTTCATCATATTGATGTAAAGATGACATAGTTGAGTCTGTTTCATACTCAGATTCTATTGGTTCTAAATTATATGTTAATGCAGAATTAAGAATATTAACTTTTTCTTTAAACTTATTTTGATTTTGTTTAAGACAATTATTTGCATAATGACCTTCTTCCTTACATAACCACCAATAACATTGTTTTTTACTTTGGGGACAATATTGTTGTTTAGGTTTGTATTTTCTATAGGCTTTACATCTAAAAAATTTTCTATGAAGTTTAGGTATAAAGGGTTTACATTTTTTTTCTCGAATATTTTTTCCATTTATATTTCTTATGTCTGTGTTATTTTGGTTTTAGGTATTGTGGTGAATCACATCCATATTATTATGGTACTTTAGAGTATTTAGAACAACATAAATTTATATCTATGTGGCGTAATTTTTTATGTAATTTAGCTTCTAAACATTTTTGTGATAGTACATCTTTAACAATGGATATGGCTCCTCCTAAATTATAAGCTCCTAAATTGGCATTTTGTTTAAATAGAAATACTTCTTCGACTGTTTTATTCATAGGATATGGTAGTTTTTGAATAAAATTTTGAATATACATTTCTTGTTCGGTTCTTGTTAATTTATATTAATATTTTTTAAATTCACAAATATATTCTTCTAAATGACAAATATCACAAATTCTCATATTGTTTAAATGCCATAATGCGTTTTTTTCTTCATTTTCGATTTCTTATTTATAAGATGTTATATCTTTTCCAATAAATTCTTTATAAATTTCATTAGTGACTACTTGAAAGGCCTTTACAGGTTCTAATGAATTTGAAAATTCAGTAGTATTTTTTATTCGTGTTTCATTATCTAATAAAAAGTTTAAGACAATACCAGTTGTTTTGTATGTAATAAAGTTCCATAAAGTGCTAATATTTGTTTATCCTTCAAAAGGTTTTTCTACTTGTATAACTAGTGCTAATCTATTAGACCATTCTAATAATAATTTTTCTGGTGATAATATACAATCTAGATTTGAAATTCCATTTGGTCCTAAAGTTATAAGTTTTGGGGTACATTCAGTAGGAAACTTTCTATTAATCGATTTTAATTCTTCGGTTTCTATAGGTTTCGAAGTCCAATTGTATTTATTTTGATTATCACTTTTTCTTTTTTCTCCACTGTGACTAGTTTCAGGTTGATCGTCTTGTTTTTGTTGATTAGTATGTATATGTTGGTCAGATTCATATCCATAAATAATTTCATCTTGATCGGTGGTTGGTTTTATTGTTTCATATTTTATGGGGTTATTTATATTCCCTAATGTTAATTTGTTAACAAGTTAAGTTATTTCATTCAGTTGGGTTTTTATATCTTGTTCGCTATGAATATCTTTCTTAAGATCGTTGTTTATTAATTGATCTTCTATATCCGCCATGGTTTAATTAAGGTTATTGGCTTTGATACTACTTTGGTACCCAAAACTCGAGTTGAAAGGTTTGGGGATCTGTAATTTTAATTCCTGGTTTAGTAAATCTAACATATCTTTCTAATCTTATTGAATGTGATCTTAATGGTATTTTTTCTTTTAATGTTTTATCGTCAGATAAAGATAATCTGGGTGCAAGTGAATATATTTTTATTGGATAATTTATAGCTGGTAACTGTCTTAATCTTGTTCTTAAATTAGTACCTACTTTTGCTACATCGATAAATAGTTGATCTATATATATTATATCTGTATTTTTAAAATCAATATTATGATATGACTTTATTAATGCATAGCTAATGTAATAAGTAATAGAAAATGGATACTGACCATTTATCATTAAATGTTCTTTATAAAACTTATATGCAATTATAGTAGTTTCATCAAGATTACATGATTGTAAAGAAATTCTTAATTTTAAATGAGTATTAAATTTTATTTTTCCATAAGCTAAATTTCTATTTATGATTCCTATTATTTAATCATTTAAAGTATTCATTCTTTCATCAATAACAGTCATTCATATTGGTGAGTCAATTCTTTCTTGAAATATGGATTTTAATAATATTTAAATAGTTGAAAGATGCGTACATCTAATTTCTTTTGTTTTTTAAAATTTTTTAATAATTGTTTATAAATTTATTCTTGATATATTAATACGAATATATCTATTACATTTTTTAAAATAAATAATATTTTTTTGATTTATAATATTTTTAAAAAAGTCATAATTAATATCTTGTGACTTGTTTGACTTTAAGATTTGTCCATCACAATCAAACACCTTATTGTTTTCAATTTTTGTTCTATTTTGTCTCTAAATTTTTGTTTCATTCCGTTTTTGCATCTATAAGACAGTAACCAAACGTACCTATAAGACAGTAACCAAACGCGACGGTAGAATTTAGATAAACCAATGGCAGGATAATTTAAAACCGAGAAGCCAAACAGGCACCTAAGAAAGATTGTCTCGGAGGAACAACGGTGCACCTTCGAGGTTTCTAATGCTTCCCCATCAACCGTAAGTCTCGCATTTAAAAACCCGCAAAAAAAAAAAACCCATCGTCTTTGAATATCAGCTCCGACAGAGAACGATTTCTCAACTCAACACCCCAGTGGATTGTAATTTGTAAATGAACCGGATCAAAGCCACAGACGAGCTCTCTTTCCGGGTCGGGTTCTCCGGCCACAGTGGTCACCTTAGGGTGGAGCCTCTATCCACCGTGGAGCGCTCCAATCCGGTGAAGTCACTTCCTGATTTCATCCTCGTAAGTCACTTCTATTCAGTTTAGGTTCTTTTGAGCTTGTTAATTGCATTTTGCGACTTTAGGTCATCGGATGTAGAATAGTGACTCTGGTTTTTCATTGTTCTGAATGAGCTAGGGTTGTACAAAGATGTTTTCTTTTCTTTATGTGTTTACTGTGAATGTTGAAGTAAACATTTACTTGCTTTTTGATTCGTTGTTTGCTAGTTGATGCTTAGGCATGTTCTTGGGAAAGTGGAACTAGGAATTTGAGGTTGTGGAGGGTTTAAGTTGTGCGTTGATGGCTCTTCTGTGTATTGGTAGACATTGTGTCAAGTAGGTATTGAGATTTTAACGTAGATTTTATCAGGGAAAAATATACCCTATTGATACAGAAAAAAGTACTACCACACAGTAAGATCACATGTTACTTATTTAACCTACAGGATGTGTCTTGTAGAACGCACTCATTTTGTTTCATTGAAGTCTGCTTTCAGTGTTTTTTTTCTCACTCACTCATTTGAACCATTACATGTTTTACAATTGGTTTTTTTTTTTTATCTACATTCATTCCAGCCCCCTGCATTTCCTAGGGAAACTCGTGAATCGTTAAAGGAACATATTGAGGAGGAATTTCTCAGGCCAACGTTAGATCCTGATGAATTTGCCGTGGAAAAGGCGGGAAGGCAGTGGGATTTTGACTGGTTTGGCAGGGCAAAAGTGCCCCTAGAGCCATCGTTGCCACGAATTGTTGTTGTTCCAAAATGGGAGCTACCATACACCCGAAAACTGAATGCCCAAGGAATATGGGATCCTGAATCAGTAGAGGTATGATTAAAATTTGTACCTTCTATGGAGGTTGCATTTTAATCAACTTAGCACCTCAAGTTTAAGTTAGGTACTATTCACTTTGAGTTGAATACTGGCTGCCACAGAAGATTGTTCTCTCTGTCCTTTTAACTCCTGGAAGATGTTGCGAATTTAGGTGGATGTGTCAGATATAATGGTAGGAGCACAAGAGTCTGGTGCTTTGCCTCGCATAGCAGGGTCTGCTAAAGATTTTGTGAGAGGAAGCATAAACAGTCGTCCTTTTCGTCCTGGGGGGTTAGAAGAATCTCAGTCTCTGGACAGAATCCTCCCGGAAGGTGCTTTTAACGGCGAATGGTTACATGAAGTGCTTAATGCTGGTCCAGTCCAGACAATTCCCCCAGGTTTTAAGCAAGGATTAGACCTTGGTGATCTTAAGGTGACCAACTTGATATCAATAAAATTAGAAAGCTCAATGAGAAATTCATAGGTTTTGATTTCATGAAATCATGGTTTATTTAATAGATGTGCTTCTGTATCAACATTTTCTATTTCCTTAAAATCTTTAAGGCATATCCATCTTCGTGGAATACTTACAAGGAACAGAGCTCACTTGGTAGCAAATCAGATAAGAAACTGGTCAGTTGTGCTATCATCTATTATTGCTGCAATTATTTGCAAATCTTGAAATTAAATGTTACGTGCTGATAATACTTTTGCAGAATGATTTGTCTCTAGAATTTGATGACTTGTTTAAGAAGGCCTGGGAAGAGGATGTTGTACAGTATGAGGGAGATGGTATGTATGATTTGCATATATCTGTTTACACAAAAACACATCTTTCGGAGTTGAGTTCTTTTGCAAACCATGGAGAAATATTTTGATCTAATAAAGTAAGATCAAAGCTTGATAACAACACAAGCTCTTGGCATGTGCTCGACACTGAGACACGTCATTCATAGTATGAATCTGTAGATCCAAATATTGAATGATAATGAAGAAGCATATTTTGTCTTATGTTATCACAAAAAGTATTAAGGTGGCTGCTAGTTGCTTATGGTGTTAGGTACATTTGATGGTGATGATCAGAACATAAAATACCCTTTTATAATTTCTTTCCATGTACACAGCAAGGAGACTACAATTGGGCTTGAACATGGCTCTATGTCATTATAGACTTTAATCACACTCAGAAATTCAGGGTTCAATTTGATCTTGTGATTAATCCTTGGCTTACAATTAAAAAGGGCGCAAGAATGTCGTTAAAAATGACCATTTGATGCCAAACGATGAAGGATGCCACTGCCCATTATTTCTTTGAGGACTTCGATGGACTATGATTTTGTTGCTACTTTTATGAGATTTGGTAACTTAGTTTTAGGAACTTGAACTAATGCAGTGTCCATGCTTCTTTGTTCTTGTTAGGTTTTATGTAGTCAGGTCTACATTAAAATAAAGTACTAAACTTTTCTTTGGAGTGAAGTGCAGTTGATTTAGTTTAATTTATTCTGACATGATAACTTGGTTTCTGAAACATTGATCTTTGTAGGTTCCAGAATTTTGTGATTCTTTGTTATTTCCTTTTATTTGATTAGCTGATACTGATGTTTATTGGAAAGATCATTTGACAAAAGAGGAACCTATGAAGTCAGATGTTGAAGTGAGTGAGGTTGATGTGTCAATCAATGAGTCTGTATGTGAATCGTCCGTATTGGATGAGCTTTTGTCACTTAATTCAGCCGAGCCACCTTCAGGATCAAAGGCAACTAGTAATGATGATGGAGACCAGCAGAAAGAGGTATCTCGTTTTGAAGGGGAAGACGGTTATCTCAGTTATTTAGACATTAGGACGATATTTTCTTTTGCTTACAATCTAACTGTGTCAATGCTCTGAGCAAATGTATCTTGCCTATGTAGCTATGTAACTCCCTCCTTTTGCAGGCCTGGGCTTTTAGTGGCAGTGGTGAAGGGATTGCAGAACATTTCTCTGAAATGGTTCCTGATACAGCAATTAGTTTTCCATTTGAACTGGATGCATTTCAAAAGGAGGTACTGATATATGCTAATATTCTTATTAGAATGAGTAAGTAAGTTTGTTAGGTGGTGCTGATGCATTTGGAATATCTGGTTTTCTGTCCTAGAGATTATTAGGGGGTGACTGTGTTATGGTTTTTGTCCTTGTATCTTTCTCCTCAAGAGTAAACATTTTCCAGATAATTCAAATGGAAGCAATTGGATGTCCAACTTGGGCCTATATAACATGACCACTTGTATTCTCATTATTAATGCTTCTTCTCTGAACTTTTTGCTTCAGCAGGTCATCGTTTAACTTACTTTTGCCTTGCTGACATTTAGAATATCTGTTTAACATTGCTGAATATTTGTAAGTGCCTGATGGTGCATGATATTTTTAGTTCAGGATTCTTTACTAGAATTTCCCCTTTGTTCCTTCCGTTATACTTTTTCTTCATTATTCTTTTTTTGATCCCTGTGGAACATGGATTTTGTATATTCTGCTTTTGATGTAACTTATACATGAGGCTTGCATTATTTTCTATGAAAATATTTCCCTATTTCCAATATCACCAACTACGCTGGTCCCTGTTGTAAACTCTCATTTTATGTATTATTTTGATTTTAGCATGGTCAGAACTGTGGGTGCTTATAGTGCTGGTTATCTGGTAGCAATTGAGATCTTGCGACATACGTTTGAACAGGCTCTACTCAAGCTAATTACGTTTTCTTATTTCTAAACCAATTGAGATCTTGTGACATATGTTTGAACAGGCTCTACTCAAGCTAATTACCTTTTCTTATTTCTAAAACCAGTTTCATCTTGTTCTAGATGCTGTATTTTGCAGTCCTTTTAAACCCTGTGGTTCATAACTTGGGATATTGCTTGATGTGACCAAACCCATACCAAGCAGTGCTTGAATTTCTTTCTATCATCTTATAATTAAGACAGCTGCTAAGTTGAAAGTTATAGAAAGATCTCACTCTACTGGCATAACCATTTACTTCCTCTCTTAATTTGTATTCTATATTTGTTAGGCTATATATCATTTGGAGAAGGGAGATTCTGTATTTGTTGCAGCTCATACATCAGCTGGAAAGACAGTTGTTGCAGAATATGCCTTTGCGTTGGCATCGAAAGTACAATCTTCTGAAACTACGTTAACTTTCTCCTGTTTTCTGTGTCTCATATATTATATATGAAGTTCCTAATTATTCTGATATATGTTTGCATTGTTTTTCTTTTCTTCCTTTTTCGGCTGTATGCCATCTTACAAGATTTTCCTGTGTTGCAGCACTGCACTAGAGCTGTCTATACTGCTCCCATTAAAACCATCAGCAATCAAAAGTATAGGGATTTTTGTGGCAAATTTGACGTTGGCCTTCTCACTGGTGATGTTAGCATAAGACCGGAAGCTTCCTGTCTCATCATGACTACTGAAATATTACGGTCAATGCTTTACCGTGGAGCTGACATTATACGAGATATAGAATGGGTAAAAGGGTAGCCTTTTCTGGTTTTAAACTGTAATCTCCCTTCTGTTTGATATATATGGTTCTTTCATATATATACTTTTGGCATATTCCACTTTTATAAACAAGAAATGAATTTCTGCTTCTGTCTGCTATATCTTTTGGGACAGGTCATATTTGATGAAGTGCACTATGTCAATGATGTTGAAAGAGGTGTTGTCTGGGAAGAAGTTATAATCATGTTACCAAGGCATATAAATATTATCCTCCTTTCAGCCACGGTAGGTGCTTATAGTATAGGTTGAAATTGCATATGATAATTGTTATAATTTGTCAAATCACTGACAATCAGGGCCTGACTTTAGGTCTGCTGTAGCTTTTGTAAGCAGAGAGAGTGAGGCAGTTATCTTCCTGAGCATTATCGATCTTGTAGCATCTAACATATCTCAATTTGTTTATGGCACCAAAATATCTTCCATTGTTCTTTTTTTTGCGACATGCTATGTCTTCATGGCACCAAAATATCTTCCGTTGTTATTTATTTTGTGACATGCTATGTCTTCATCTCATATGATTGTGTCTTAATTCTTTGTCTTTCTTGTGATTGATTTCATTTGAGTTTGACAATCTAAAAACAGTGGATAGAAATACCAAATGGATGAACTGTTTTTGAGTTTACCTACTGCCTGGTTTGTTTGTTAAAACATCAGAGGCCTATGATTTCAGAACTTTTGCAGCTTAGTATTCACTTAAATTTCTCTTTAAAAAAATTCAGTGGCTTAGCTTATGAACTTTTGTTATGTGAGCACGAGGTTGCTAATGTATATGACTGGTAATATGTCTCAGTAGCTCACTTTGCGTGCCATGCAACTCTTTTTACCCGCTCATCTTTATGTTCTGAAAGATGTGCTCCCTAGCAAACTTGAAGGAAACATGAGCTGTGCTGTTTTATGTTGAGTGGTTGAGTTAAATGCAGTTTTACTTACATGCACAATTTTTTTTGATTAGTTGTGACATGCAGAGGCACTTGCAAATAAGAACTTTCATTTATCAGTCTCTTTGCTCTTTTAGGAACTTGTTATCCAAAGTCTTCCTCATTGTATGCAGGTACCAAATACTTATGAATTTGCAGACTGGATTGGTCGGACAAAGCAAAAAAAAATTTGTATTACTGGGCAAGTGCTTAAATTGTTACTGGATCACATTGAAACTTTACCTTTTATGAGTTTTAGTTTCATAACTAGTTATGAACTTTTGTCATTTCGTGTTTTAAGTCTGATAAGAAAGAACAAGTACCAATTTGAAATATGGTCTCGGTTGCCTTGTAATTTTTGTTTACCATGTTCTTATATGTTACAGAACTACAAAAAGGCCTGTTCCACTGGAGCATTGTATATTTTATGCTGGAGAGCTATACAAAATCTGTGAGAATGAGAATTTTATAAGTGAGGGGCTTAAACTTGCTAAGGATGCCTATAAGAAAAAGCATTCAGGTGTCAACACTGGATCACATGTGTCTTCAGGATTGCATGATGCAGCTCGTGGTCAGAAACGAGAAAATCTTAATCGCACCAAACAGAACAAACATTCTGCTACCCAGAATACGGGTAGCTTGTCTGCGACTAGTTGGGGAAATCAAAACAATGGAAGTGGCCAAAATAACTTGGGACTAAGGAGATCTGAGGCTTCTTTATTGTTGCAGCTTGTTAATAAGCTTTTGAAGAAGTCCCTGTTACCTGTATGTTTGATATCTTTCCCTAATTCTGTTGTTAAATAGGTCCCTTTTTTTTCTCTTTCCAATTGTCTTGGATCATATTTGAATTGATTTCTTAGTTCTTTATGCACTCTTTGAAGATTGTGAAGGAACTTCTTAGAAGATGCAGGTAAACAGTCTTCAGCATGGGTGTAATCACATAATGCATTGATAGAACATGCTTCTGAAAAATTGAACACGGTATCTCTGTTTAAAATGTGGACGATGTGTTGTTTACATACAATCTTTGGCAATTTTGTTTTCCTGCAACAAAGACATGATATTCTGTTTATCCTTTGAAAGTTTTCAGAATGTTAGAATTCTGTCTTTTTTTGGGTTTGGAGAAGAGTTCGGATTTTCAAGAGAGGGAAGTTTATGATATGTTATATTATTTACTTTGAATTTTTCACATGGGAAAGTCCTGAACTGAACACCACAAAATTTCCTTCTCTTATTTTAAACAAATTTTCTTGATACATCTTGGAACTGCAAACTGACTGATGCAGTCATGTCATTCTATCTTTTCTGTATATGACAGAAATATTTTGGTTTTCTTATGTTCTGCATGGCTAATATTACAACCTCAGGTAGTTATGTTTTGTTTTGCAAAGAACTGATGTGATAAATCGGTTGATGGCATGTTCAGTATGGACTTGACCAGTAGTTCAGAGAAGAGTGAGATTTATGTTTTCTGTTTTCTGAATACATCTTGGAGCTGCAAACTGACTCATGCAGTTATGTCATTCTATTTTTTCTGTTTTGGTTTTCTTATGTTCTGCATGGCTAATATTACCTCAGGTAGTTATGTTTTGTTTCTCGAAGAACCGATGTGATAAATCGGCTGATGGCATGTTCAGTATGGACTTGACCAGTAGTTCTGAGAAGAGTGAGATTTGTGTTTTCTGTGATAAAGCATTTTCACGTCTGAAGGGATCAGACCGGAATTTACCTCAGGTTTGATAGCCTATAAACAGCAGTATGTTTGACAAGTTTGATGGTCATATAACACTGATGATAATCTACTTTTCGATTTGTGCTTACTATTTGATGGAAAGATAGTCAGAGTTCAGAACCTTCTTCGTAGAGGGATTGGTGTGCATCATGCAGGTCTACTTCCAATTGTTAAGGAAGTTGTTGAAATGCTTTTCTGTCGTGGTGTGATCAAGGTAGTATCTGTGATCACCGGATTGCCTTTGTATTGAATTACATTCATGTTTAGAATGGTTTTAAACACATTTTCATTCTCTTTTCTTTATAAAGTGCACAAGAGTTGGTGTTCACCATCATTGTATACTTAAATATTTTTATAAGATGGTGCCTAAAGGTGATATATTTTGTTGATGTTTATTTATGGTTCTATTGTAGGTTCTTTTCTCAACTGAGACATTTGCTATGGGTGTCAATGCCCCAGCTAGAACTGTGAGTGGAGATTTCTCTTTCTTCATATTCTTTTTCTTCTTCATATGAACCATTGTAAAGGTTAAATAAGGTCTAGTGCTATCATTTGGATTTGTGCATGTTAACATTTTGCTATTTAGACTCCATGTTTTTCCTGTGGATGCTTTTAGTGGCTAACCGTGAGGCTTATGATGCGGAGAAGGAATTAGAGAGCTTTGCCAGACTAAAGTGATTGGTTTCGGTTGACTTGAAAAATTGAAACACATATTGATACGGATTTACTCTTTGTCTGATATGTGTGTTTACTTTCTTAATATGATAACTATAATAGTATGGTCAACTTTAACTTAATGTTTCATTTCTTTCTGAGATAGATGTTGGTCGGGCAGTGATTGTGTATATCGTCAAGCATGCAAATTTTTATGCACGTTGCAACAACTAGACAAACACATCCAGCACCTACATGTAATACTTTGATGGGTGTGGTTGGAACCGGTTATTTATGATATTCCTCAATGTGTTTTGTTCTGATACTTTTACAGGTTGTGTTTGATACTTTAAGGAAATTTGATGGCAAGGAATTTAGGCAGTTACTTCCAGGAGAATATACTCAAATGGCAGGTCGTGCTGGCCGACGAGGACTTGACAAAACTGGTACTGTTATTGTAATGTGTCGTGATGAAATCCCAGAAGAGAGGGACTTGAAAAATGCTATAGTTGGGAGTGCAACTAGGCTTGAATCTCAGTTTCGATTGACTTATATTATGATCTTGCACCTCCTCCGTGTGGAAGAATTGAAGGTAATTAGAAGATTAGATTATCTTTTAGTTTGTGAAAAGATTACTAACTTCTAACAGCTTTAGCATTTGTATATTGGCTATGACTTTTTCTGTATATTGGCTATGACTTTTTCTTACACTAATACAATCGTTACATATCCTTTGCTTCATTAAAGTTCTAAAGGAAGTGGTTACCTGGTTCAAGCTTTTGCACATTGACTACAGTTGGGACTATTGGGTGGCACAATTGCAGGTGGAGGACATGTTGAAAAGAAGTTTTTCTGAGTTCCATACTCAAAAGAAACTTCCTGAAAAGCAGCAAATTCTGATGCGAAAGCTTGCTCAGGGTTTCAAAACTGTGGAGTAAGTGTAGAAACATTAAAACTTGATTACTGATTTGTTGTTAGAGGTGCAATATTTCTAGATTTCTAAGTTGAAAGGGGTAGAAGAGAAAAAACAGAAAATAGAAAGGGTTCTGATGAACTCTCATATAATTATAGAAAATGCATGTTAATTATAATATTCTTAAATAAGATATCTGTTGAGAGAGAACTAGGTGTATTAAGTTAACCTTATATACATGTGTATATACATATATATATATATATCCTTATAATAATACCGTTAATAGCCTCCTTTGAGTTGGAACATAGATATTGTCATTGCCTGAATTGATACAAAGATATATGAAACTCTTGGTTCCCATAAGGACTTAGTTAAAGGCTATGCTAACTGAATTGTAAAAACTACAAATTCTATAATCAATCCTCTAAACGCAATTTTCCTCCTTTGAGTTGGATCATAGATATTGTCATTATCCAATTTGATAAAAAGGTATGAAACTCTTGGTTCCTATAAGGACTTAGTTAAAGGATATGCTAACTGATTTATAGAAAATATAAATTCTATAATCAATTCTCTAGAAGCTATTTTTTTCTTTGCTGAAATAATGTCCGCTTGCGTTTGGTTAACCCTATATAAATGTAAACATATGAGAAATCAATTATATAAATATCCTTATAATAATATTTTCAATAATCTTGGAGCACAGATGTTTTCAATGCCCAACTTGATTCAAATATATGAAACTCTTGGTTCCCGCGAAGACTTAGTAAAGGGATATGCTATAGAAACTGTAAATTCTATAATCAATTCTCTATCACAATTTCTTTTTCTGATGAAATGACATGCACCTTTGTATGTTTTATTCTGTCGTGATAGACTGAATTAGAGGCTATTGCAGTACTGGCTGATTGTCATATATCAATCTCATAGGCATTAGTAAAGGGATATGCTATAGAAACTGTAAATTCTATAATCAATTCTCTTATCACAATTTCTTTTTCTGATGAAATGACATGCACCTTTGTATGTTTTATTCTCTCATGATAGACTGAATTAGAGGCCATTGCAGTACTGGCTGATTGTCATATATCAATCTCATAGGCATTAGTGGAGTAGGCCTAAGGGGATCAATCCCAGTCTCCTGTTATAGATGACGTAGCAATAGTAGCTCACAAGGTGCACTTAAAATAGTTCTATATTTAACTTCTATGCTAGAGGGAGCTATCACGTTCTGTTTCTTATTCTTCTGTGAAATTAAGTTTCCTCTTGCTAATATACAATAGCCTAAAGCAGTACGTCTATCAAAGTGTGAGCTTGCATAATCAGCATCTATATATTGCAATATGTCAATGTCTCCATGATTACGACAGTCCTTGTCTTAGGTCTTTTTAATGTACCATACAATGCAAAGTGCTACTTCCCAATGTTCAACATAGAGTGAGGACATAAATTGACTCACAACAGTATCCAAATAGGCAATTTCAAGTCTGCTGATTGTGAGACATAACAACATTCAAATCAACTTGTGGCGGGATCAAAATTTTTCTTGCCGTGATTGTGTACAATTTTAATTTTGGGATCCATAAGGGTTCTCACAAGCTTAGACCCCAATAATTTGGTCTCTTTTACTAGATCTAAAGCATATTTTCTCTGAGAGTTAAATTCCTTGTTTGGATAGTGCTATTTCAAAACCCAAAAAATACTGCAAAGTACCGAGATGTTTAATTTGAAATTGCTATTGTAGGTATTTCAACTTAGAGATGTTAACCGAATTATCTCCAGTGAGTTCAATAACATAAAGTGTTATCAGCATAGACAACTGTAAGGATGATTACCTGTTATCCATGGTGATAAAATAGAAAATGATCTAACTGACAAGTCTCTAGCATGCGTTTCAATACCTTTGTCTCTCCATCTGACTAAGGATGGTGATGACAAGTGCAATTCAATTCCTTGAAGCCTATAAAACTTCTGCCAGAAGATGCTGAGGAATGTAGGGTAAGATGCTGAGGAATGTAGGGTCTTTGTCACTTACAGTGGAGCTTGGCATCTGGTGGAGCTTGATCGCATGAGTTAGGAAATTGTATAAGGATGGATAATGCAATAAAGTAGACATATTTGTTTAGTCTGTCAACTACTACTAAAATAACATTATACCCTTTAGATTTTGGAAGGTCCGCTATCAAAACTAGATTGATTTCAATTTACCAACATTGTTCAGGGATTCGCAGAGGCTGACGCAGTCCTGGAGAAGCTATGGTCCCATATTTGTTGATCGACACTTTGATAAAGTCCATCATTTTGTAGCCCCTTCCAATGAAATATAGATTGCACCCTTTTGCTTGTTGGTAAAGCCCCAGAGTGACCCCCACTAGAATTGCTGTGCAAGCGTACAGTGATTTTGCTTCTCAAGTCAGGATCAATTCCCACCACAATCCTACCTTTCCAGTTTCAAATGCCATCTTGCAATTGATAAAACTGACTGCATATCCTGCCTTAACTTCACCATCACATCCTGAATACTCAAATACTTATTTTAGGTTGCTTTAATTTCTTCTAACAAATCAGTTTGCACTTGAGATAATGCTGGAGCGAACAGCTCAACACCAGAGGTTCTGGACAAAGCATCTGCAGCTGAATTTTCCTTTTTCTGTCTTATAGACAATTTCAGTCATATCCCAAGAAATTAGGGACCCAAGCTTGCGGAAATGGAGTGCTAATCCTTTGCTCTAATAGGTATTTAAGGCTCTTATAATCAGTTTTAATGGTAAATCTCCTACCATTGAGAAAGTGATTTGCCATGACCACAGAAGGAACTCCTTCTCATAGACTGTCAATGTTTGGTGGTTTGGAGCTAAGGATTTATTCACAAAGGCAATGGGATGCTGATTTGGCATAAGAACGGCTCCTAACCCCTTTCCACCAGCATCAACTTCAATGGTGAAAGGTTCAAATAGGTAAAGCCAGCACTGGCGCAGACATCAAAGCTTTCTTCTTATCTTGGAAAGCAAGTTGAGCTTGATCATTCCATCTAAAAGAGCTCTTCTTAAGGGGTCCGGGTAGAGGTTTACTTCTCTAGCTATAATGATGGATGAACCTCCTATAGTAATCTATTAGTCCCAGGAACTCCCTTATCTCTTTAATTGAACTGTTTTTGGCCAATTGCCTGTATTTGCTACTTTTTTTTTTGGGTCAGTAGTTACACCCTCTGCAGAAACTAATCCTCGATGCTCCAAAATTGCATTTGTTAGCCTTTGCATAAAATTGGTGTTTCCTTAAGGTCTTCACAACAGTACTGAGATGCTCCTCAAATATAGCACTACACCAAAATGTCATTGACATAGCGCACATTTCCTCAATTGAGGCTTGAAAACAGGGTTTATTAAACTTTGAAAAGTTGCTGGAATACTGTTAAACCCAAAGCGCATAACCAGGAACTAACATTGTCCTTCACGAGGCCTAAAGGCTATCTTAGGTAGATCTTGAGGGTACATACAGATACAGATTTGGTGATAACCAGAATGCAAATCAAGCTTTGAGAACCAACTAGTCCTTTGCAACTCATTTAGAACCTCCTCACTTAGTGGCATTGGGAATTTATTTTTAACTGTTTGCCTATTAAGCTCTTTGTGGTTAAAGCCTCCAAGTATTGTCCTTGACTGGCACGACTAGTGAAGAAAAAGGACTACTGCTGTGTTGAATTATCCCTTGGGTGAGCAACTCGTGAACCATTCTTTAAATTGGATCTTTTTAAATCCCTGAATACTATAAGGCCTCACATTCACAGCTTTTGCCCCCTCCTTCAAGTTGATCTTATGACCATGAGTTCTTTGTGGAGGCAACCCTTCTGGTATTCAAAGATAGAGTTATGCTCAGTTAGTAAGTCAACTCTCTCTCTCTCTCTCTCAGCCTCCTTATGATTTGACTCGAAAGTTAATTCACGCATTTGTTGCTCGATTGGCCTACCAACCTAAGCGCATACACCATTGGCTAGTCACTAAGGCCTTATGGAGCAACTTATGAAATTTCTTAGCAGGAACCAACTTAGACTCACTAGCTAGACCTCCCTTTAGCTTCATTAGTTGACCTTGCCAGTAGAATTGCGTAGTTTGTTTGCCAAAATCGCATAATACTTCGTTAAGTTTGGACAATGACTAGACCTCAAGCACCATATATCAACAACTAAGGGCTAGCACCAAGGAACTAGTTGTGAGTCCTCATAAAATTTTTACAAACTTTGGAGCTAGGAAACAATAAGCTACCATCCATTTGCAATTCCTCAATATCACCCAGGCCCCTTTGAATTATTGATCTAAAATTACGAGTGCTCACATTGTTTATCAAGATTTGTGTGGTTACCCTAATGAGTCCATCCATTCTCATCTGTTTGTACTTTCCAACGAGCTTCCATTGCTTTTCTTTGCATTTGTGCCTTGTGTATTTGTCATAACACCAAAAACATATAAATCTTGCTTTTTTATCCTTGAAATCCTTATTGCTCATTTACCTTTGGTTCCTTTTCACAACTTTACCACCTTGAGCTCTAGATGTTGAGGCTACAGTTGTAGGAGTTGGGAATGACCCTATGTGTGCATTAGTCTTAGCAAGGGCTTGGTTATTGATCAGATGTGACAATTGGTTCAATAAGGAGTCCTCTAGAGATCATAGCTTGGTAAGGTCTAGTATAAGTGGTCTTAGAAGGGTAGCATATAGCAGGAATGGCTTCTTGATACTTAGGCATCATAAATGCTTACTTGAGTTTTAAAAAAAAACCCACCAAGTAGGATTCAGCTGTGGACAATCTATTAGAATACCTTTCAAACATCACATAATATTCCCTTACTAAACCTATTTGTTGAAGTTTCTTAAACTCTCCCTTAGGATTTTCGAATGCTAACTCTATCACAAATTTAATCCCTTTAATAAGAAACCCACCAAGTAGGATTCAACTATGGCAATTTATTAGAATACCTTTCAAACATCAGACAATAGTCCCTTATTGAACCTATTTGTTGAAGTTTCTTAAACTTCCCCATTGGATTTTTGAATGCTAGCTCTTTCTCAACTTTAATCCCTTTAAAAAGAAACCCACCAAGTAGGGTTCAACTATGGACAATTTATTAGAATACCTTTCAAACATCACACTATTACCTTACTGAACCTATCTGTTGAAGTTGTTTAAACTCTCCCATAGGATTTTCAAATGCCCCCTCGTTGAACCTTTGTATCAAGACAATGGCATACTCTACCCGGCTCAGATCATCTTGTGTTATTTGATTTCTGGTGTATGCTAGTGTCATTCCAACATAGCTCCCTACATGTGCACAGCAACCACCTTCACCTTCAATTGAGAGTGAGTCTTATCAACCATGAAGAAGTGTTCAATTTTGTAAATCCAATTGTGAACTTCAGTTCATCGGGAATTCAAGTTTTCTAAATTAGGTGGGTATATATGCATGCCCATTTTGTGGAGATGAGTCCTAGGCTGGGTGTCCAAAACTCTTGTTGGATTTGGCTTTGCATTTGTATGAATTGTTGCAACATCTTCAGCTCACTCTCGTAGTCTTCTTGAAAAAAGCGGTCTTATATCCAATCATGAAGTTGTTCCATGTTGACTCTTCACGCGTCTCATTTCTCGACCTTGCATTTTGTCAACCATAGCTTGATCTGATGCCAGGAAAGTGCTCTGATACCATTCGATACACATTCAATGGAGGGAATTGTGGTTCACGGAAAGAAACAAAGAACTCACGAGAAGAAAGAGATAATAGTCCAGAGAAGAGAGAGAAGCGCAACGTAATTTTCATAACAAGTTTTTCATAACCACTAGAGTAGTTAAGACAGAAAGTTATAACTTCTCCTTACTGATGACGATAACTTAACATAAGGAGTAATGGGCTCACATATTAGGTCATAACAGTGAATTCAGCAATACTAAGTACATTGGCTTAAAGCTTCTTATTTATAAGACTGCTAACAATTTTAATGGTAACATAACCTAAAGCAGGAAAAAGTAACTTGACATATCTAAGGTTGAAACTTCCATACTCTCTCACTTGATAAGATTTTTGTCGAGAGACAATTGAGTTTTCAAACCATAATAACATCAATCCCAAGTTGATTCCTTCACTATATAAACTTGAAAAGCAAAAATCTTAATAGAATCTTTAAAAACTAAGATGAAAGTCTTCATAGAAAAATGCCAAAAGTTTCAAGATGAAATGACGTTGAAATCTTCATTACAAGACAAAACGAAACTTTAGAACGAAACGTAAATTTCAACAGTGGCATTGTAGTATCATTCATCGTGATATTCTTTACCATGAACAGTAACATTTGCATCAATTGTTCCACTTAGAACGATACTATTCTTTTTTATTAAAATTTTTATGGTACTATTTGGGCTAGCACAACAGTCTCCTGTTTTAATTTTAATTTTTCTTTTGGAATTTGTTTGGCTCTAGAAACAAAAAATAAAGTGAAGTGACTTATTTTCTTGACCTTCTATTTAAAAGAGTAAGGATAATGCAGGCTATATAGTAATATTCTGAAACAGGATACCTAAATTATCCTGACATAGGATACCTAACCCAAGTAATACTTATATATGTGATGCATCAGTTAAATCATATCAAATCTTTGTAATAGGTTCAGGTAAAAAAGATGGTTGATATTTCAAATAACATGATCCTTTGAGAGAAATAATCCGTGAACATTTTCATTTTTTCTACTTGTTATAAACATCTTCATTTTTGCTACTTGTTATAGATCTATGATAGAAACTAAATGTGGGGAAAAATGATGCTCTTCCACACCAAGTGGCATGAGTTAAAATACTGTTTTGATACTTTCAGTTAATCAATTATATTGTGTCAGATTAATTCCTTTGCAGTTTTGCAATACAACTTATAGTGTATAAAACTTTCAATAACTCATAGTCTATAAAACTTTCAATATAGATGCATAAAAGGTGAACCAGCAATTGAGGAATACTACGACATGTTTTTGGAAGCTGAGAAATATAGCAACCAGATAACAAAGGCAGTTATGCACTCCCCTACTGCCCAACAGTTTCTTAAACCTGGAAGGGTGGTACTTGTGAGATCACAATCAGTGAGTATTTTATCAGTCTCAGATATTTGTGTCTTCAATATTTTTGGATATTTTAGCAGTTGTCTCTCCATTATTTTCTCCGTCTCTATTTCCTAATGAAGAAGATAGCCTTTCAGTTGAAGCCCATAACTAGTTAGGGCAGTACATCTTCTATACTAATTTGAAGTCAGTTGTAAACTGGGACTGTTTTCAACTAATGGTGCAATAGCAAAATTGCAGAATAGGTGCTTTTCTAAACAGTATGTTTTCTAATCTTCAACAGCAGATAAGACTTTTATCAGAATAAGTCAAGCTCAGCATTGAGGAAATTCTTGTGCATATGTCATTGTTCTTGCTGCCCATCATGGGCCATGCTTTTAGTATCGTAATCTACCTTCATCTTTGGTGTTTATTTATGGACTTATCATTGGGCAGGCTCAAGACCACTTGCTTGGAGTTGTTGTGAAAGCTCCATCCCCCACTATGAAACAATATATAGTATTAGTACTAAAACCAGATTTGGCATTATCAATGCAACCTGTATCGAGCGGCAGTGGTTTGAAAGATGCTAAAAGTGGTGATTTCCCACATGGTTTCCTTTTGATGCCAAAATCAAAGCGTGGTCTTGAAGAAGAGTACTTTTCTACCATCACTTCTCGCAAAGGATCTGGTGTCATCAACATAAAATTGCCATATCAAGGAAACTCTGCTGGTCAATGCTATGAAGTTAAAGGAATTGATAACGAAGAATTTGTATGCATATGCAGTCCTAAGATAAAGATCGATCCAGGACGGCTTCTTGAAGATGGTAATAGTATGGCCTTCTCGAACGCAGTTCAACAGCTGTTAGAACTGAAATCTGATGGAAATAAGTACCCCCCAGCCCTACATCCAATTAAAGGTAAGGACGTTCTATGATGATAAATGCCAGTTTGGTATCTTTGAATTGCATCACTTGGATGTTCTTCACTTACTGATTGGCGTGGCCTGTTCATATTTCAGACCTAAAGTTGAAAGATATGAATCTCGTGGAAGCACACCATATGTGGACAAGCCTGACGGAAAAGATGGCAGTGAATAAGTGTCATGGGTGCATAAAACTAGGAGAGCATATTAACTTAGCCAAAGAGATAAAGAAACATAAAGAGGAAATTAACGACTTAAAATTTCAAATGTCAGATGAGGCCCTGGAACAGATGCCTGACTTTCAGGGCAGGGTAATTTCTGTAGTTTGCATTTTCTTGTCCGTTCTTCTCTGAAGCTGTTAGATGTTCCTATGTTGATTATTTTGAGGTTCATGCAATGCCTCTGAATATTTTGAGTTGTGCTTTTTTAGATAGATGTTCTGAAGGAAATTGGTTGCATAGATGTGGATCTTGTAGTCCAAATCAAAGGTCGTGTAGCTTGCGAGATGAATTCAGGGGAGGAATTGATTTGCACAGAGTGCTTATTTGAGAATCAATTTGATGACTTGGAACCAGAAGAAGCAGTAGCAATAATGTCTGCCTTCGTGTTTCAGCAGCGAAACACTTCTGAACCTTCTCTCACTTCCAAACTTTCTCAAGCAAAAAATAGGCAACTCTCTTTTCATCTTGTTTCCTTTCAATGATTTCTCCACATATGTCAAAATCTCGTGGACTGGGTTTTTTATTTTTGCCCGAAGATGCTTAGCAAATATCTTCTGGACCCTTGCAACATCCTATAAACCAGTTATTGGAGGCTGATCAGGAGTTTCTGTATATATGTTGTTGTACCAGTAATGAATCACCGACTTTTACACCACAACCCCTACTAGAAATCCAGCTTCCCAATTATCAGATTGGAAACTTGAACATTTTTCAAATTATCTTGCGCAGTCAGTCTGAATCTGAACCTGTTTACTTGATTTTTCATATTTCAATCTAAGTTTAGATTATTATTTCTCCAGATTGTACGAGACAGCAATAAGACTTGGAGAGCTCCAAGCTCAGTTCAAGCTTCAGATAGACCCTGAGGAGTATGCTCGGGAAAATCTAAAGTTTGGTCTTGTCGAAGTAGTTTATGAGTGGGCAAAGGTTTCTTCTACTTAGAAACTCGTACATTTCATCTTACCAATATTTTGAAGGTATCTTACCATTCTGTTTGACAGGGCACTCCTTTTGCTGATATCTGTGAGCTCACAGACGTACCTGAAGGCTTAATAGTGCGGACAATTGTTAGACTGGATGAAACATGCCGTGAATTTAAAAGTGCTGCTGCTATTATGGGTAATTCTACTCTTTACAAGAAAATGGAAACCGCCTCGAATGCGATAAAGCGGGACATTGTTTTCGCTGCAAGCTTGTACATTACGGGAGTTTAAATGGTGCCTTGGTAACCAATCATGGTGGACGATTTATAGCTTCAAATGAAGTCATTATCACTTCAGGGAGGGACTGCCGCTCATGAAATTTGGCGGGTTCAAATGTTGTTTGTACTGTTATTCCACCCTAGTTTTCCGATAAGTTCTTCGACATATAAATAGGATCCAGTTTAGTTCAGAATGGGAGTTCCTCCAGGAATGCGGGAGCAAATTTGACACTTGCTGAGGCAGTCAAAATCATGTAAAGCATGTACGAGGGCACTGCTACTAATCTGCTAATTAGTGTAATATTGATTTTTATTTACCGGCTTTCTAGTTATTTTTACTTTCTACCAGGCGTTGTGGGGAACAGATCCACAATCTTGTGTCTATTCTGTTCCCACATCTATTTATCCAATAACATTTATTAAATGGGTGAATGTTCTGGAAATAGGGTAGGCACGTAGTTGTTGGCACAGGTGATTTCAAGTCATTGCGGTGTAGTTAATAAGAGCAACTTCAACAAAATATAGTTGATGTAAATGGTTCAGCACTCTCATCTTTTAACTAAAGGTTTCAAGTTCGAGCCTTGAGAATGGAGAAATTTATTTGGTCAGTATTTTACCCTTTACGGGTTGACTTGATGTGAGCGGGGATTAGTCTGAGTGTAAATAGCTTAAAGGCTTCTCATAGTTGAGACTCTCTTAAAACATCTAGTGGGCTAATAAAAAAAAAGGAACAACTTAATTTCTCGTTTCATTTATCGAGGCAATTGTGTCAAGTACATGTCTTGACTGCGCTGTAGCTTCCACATTCTATAATTAACTAGGTTATGTAGGATTTTTCAAAACTTGGAGGTTAACATGAAAGTGCAATGCAATTATTGATTTAGGATAATATAAAGTTAATATTAGGTCAAAACGTTAAATGAATCTTAACTTACACTAGTATATAAAATAGATTTTAATGTTTGATGGTGTTTAATTGAACACTAATGTTTATAAAACATTTAAAATAAATTATAAATGTTTAGAAAACGTTTAAATTGAATCCTGACAAGGTATTGTTAGTTATCTGCTGATGTGACACAAAATTTTGTTGACATTGAAATTTTCTCTTGAATTTTTTGATTATGGGATTTATCAGGTAGGAATGTCAATGGGTCGAGCTGGGCCCAAGTTGCCCCTAGCCCGGCCTGACCTTGGGCTATGGTAGCTTGTGGTCCAGCGGGCTAGAATGGGTCAGCCTGTGGCTGGGCCCAGCCACGGGCTATGGTCCGACGAGTCACAGGCAAATCGGGTCGGCCTGACACTTTATTTGTTTTTTTAAGAAAAAACTTTCAAAACGAAGTCATTTTAGGTCCGCCCGGTCAGCCCACGGGTCATTACTTTCAAAACGTCATTTTTTGGTCAAATCATGGCCCACTTGTAGCCCGATCAACTAGGGCCAAAAACGGGTCAGGCAGGCTGGGCCATATCGGGGGGACCTGGCCCTTTTGTATAGTATTATACCAGTACCAGTCAATACGTACTGGTACAATATCGAGTATCATTTTGGATAATTTTTTAAATTTCTAAAATAGTCCTTGAATTTTTTTAAAATGCAAAATAGTTCATTGTCATATTATACAGTTGTACTGTATACTTTATAAGTTTACATCAACCTTGTCTCCAAAATCATAATAATAAATAATAACCACAATTAATATGAAATAACAATAATTTTTAGATATTTTACATATTAATAATAACTACAATTAATATGAAAATGACAATCATCATCATATAAATATAAAATTAAGAACAATACAAAGTAGTAAAAATATTAAAAATTGATAATAATAAATAATAATTACGTCAAAAATCTAATAAAAAGAACAATAAATATCCTTAACTCTCAAACTATTATAATTTATGACAAGAGTTTCTGATGATGAAATAACCAAATAGAAGTGAAACCTGAAACAAAACCATTTATAATTACATTACATATATAAAATTTAACATATATATATCATATATAAGTAAAATTAACAGAATAAGAAAAACAAAAACTTGAAACTTTATTCAATCGTCTATAGGAGGATACCTGCTATAATTAAATTTAGAGATGTCAAAACTCGCCTGGCCAGACCCGATTTTGACTTAGGTTGACCGGGCCAGGGGCAAGCCATGAGCTGAGGTGGTCAGCCCGAGGTTCGACCGTTACTTTAAAAACGATGTCATTTTTGAAGTTTTTCTAAAAAAATACAAGGTCGAGTTGCCTGGCCCGTCCATTGACATCTCTAACTATGCTGACCTCAGTTATCATTTGGTACAAAATCATCATCATCGAGAGGAGCGTCATCATCATCATCATTCAAATTCAATGCACTAAATGACATGTCAATATTTTCTCATATAAGATTATTTTAAGTGATTCACATTTATTAAACCTAGTTTCTTAGAAATTCAATCCGCCAAAAGATCGATATTATCAATGCAAATTGGATCTACTAAATTATTCTTTCTGCTTAGAGTCTTAGTAAATAATAAAATTTAATTATTAAAAATTTATAAGAAATTATATCAAAATTAATAATGATAATAACATACCTTTCTCGAAACTTTAGATTGTAACGAACAAATATCGAGTCATTCAATCTCTTATGCTCTAATCTATTACTTTTCCTGTAATGGATGAATTCAAATGTGCTCCAATTCTATTCATAGCCTGTTGCACTCACACATTGACTTAAAATTCGAATTGTAAACCATTTCAATTATGAAACACCACTTCCAAATTGATCTCTCCAAGAAACTATAAGTCGTAAGAAAACAAAAGTAGTGTTATAAACAAAATAAAGTGATAATTAATTTTCAACAAATAAGAAAAAGGAAACAACCAATACCTGGACAAAGTTTTGCTCTTTGTCGAATAACAATTGACAATCTAAGATCCCTAGAAGATTGCTTATAAAGCTCTATTTATGAGCTCATGATATCTGACATCATCTCATAGGCAACAACTGTTGTAATAGTGAATAACATTTCCTATTAACTTTAGCTTTCTTTGTAAAATTTGATATGAAATAGACACTAGGATTCACAAACACCAACTGCAAACAACGGAGAAAAAAGTTGCCTTTCTCATCTCTCGTTGATGACTGCAAGATACTGTGTGTACAAAGAAGGCCTATGTTTCATATTGGCCTTGATTGCTTCCTGTGCCTTCTCCATGACATTAAAAAAACCCATTGTTGCCTTTTCTTCACTATCAGCCAAGTGAATCACCCTCATCAAAGGTTCACAAATTCGGATAATAAATTGACATTGAGACCAAAATTCTCTATCTTTTAGTATAATTATGAAAACCTTCAATCCAACATTAGACCTAGCATACTGAAATGCAACCCACTTATCACTTGTAAGCATTTATCTTAACTCTTTCTTCATCATAGCAAAAGATTGGAGTGATAGAAAATTTGTTGCAAATCTTGTCACAGTAGGATAACACAAATTCCTACTATTGGTAAATTACTTTCTTATTAAATTCAACACTCATGCACAATTATAGATAAACTTCGTCAACTTTTTAGCTTTCTGCATTGTCTCATTAATAACAGAAAAAAACATGGGATCACTTTATATTCTTTAGCATCAATACAATGTGCAGCATATGGAGCCTAAAAAACTAATTATACTTATTTTGCAATTTTCTTCTTGCCACTTTATAAGTAGAATCATTGTCAGTAATGAACTGAAGATTGTTTTCTGGCCCTATTTTATTCACAACTTTATCAAATATCTCAAATAAAATGTTAGTATTCTTAATAAGGCTAGATGCATCAATAGATTTCAAAAACATTGAGCCATTTGCAAAATAAACCAAAAAATTAATAATAGGCTCATATCTCCTATTTGTTTAGCCATCGCACATAATTGAACACCTAAGTAGCTCAATCCACTCTTCTTTCTCCTAAATAACTTTTAATTTCAGAAACTGAGCAACTCAAAAGTTTACCTCTTAAGTCATTAATCGAAGGAGCTTTGTATCCCAAACTGGTATGCATCATAACGCTACCAAAATAACTTAGACTAAACTATAGATAACAATAAGTCTAGGTCAATCCCACAAGGATTAATATCAAATACTTTCCTAAATTATCTGTTTAAGAAAATAGGGGGATTTTCATTGAAACAAATTAAAAACAAAATAAAATTGAATCTATGAAAATAAATCAAATTAAAATGTAGCAACACGATAAAGTCGATAAATAATTTGAGAACCGATTCATTGGTTTCTTCTTAACCTAAGCACAATTTCACAAATGTGGTTGAGTTATCGTCTTTACTCCTCCTTTTAAACCATTGATCGTGAATTAATAACAAGTTCTATTAATTCCGATTTTTCCTTTAAGTTTTAGTTAATTACAAAATGCTCGTTAATTAACCCTAACTATCGAGAAACCTAGAACAAACTCTCTAAATTTATCCAAACAGTAGCATTACAATTAAGAAAAACAAATCAATTTAAGTAATAATCACGCAAGTACGAACTATTTAACTTAAGCTGCATTATTTCTAACGATTTAGTACCGTTAGTTGCTACAAACGATCTTCCTCATGACGAATGTGTATCACATTCAAGATCTAGCAATGGGTAGTCATAAAAATGATTCAATAGAGTATTAAAACCATAATTATCCAAATACCCAATCAATTCATTCAAAATAACGTAACAATCTAAAAAGAGAGTAGACAACGATACATAACACTATACGCTTAATGTGCTCTTTGGCCTCAATTGCACCTCCGAATTGGCATCAGGTGATTTAGCCTTCCATCTCCATCTTCAAGCTCCAACAATCAACCTTTGTAGCCTCCATTTATGTGAAAAAAATTGAAGAGAGAATGGAGGCGAATAGGACAGTTGAAGATGACTGTCTTTTGGTTCCAATCCAATGTTCTCTTCTCTTCTATTTTGTTTCTGCCTCTGTTCTAGCCACTGCTCACTCCACTATTTTTATGATGTGACAAATTAATATGTTTGGCCCAAGTCATTGTTCACTTTTTCACTTCTCTACCGTAAGATCTTGGTTGCTCACTCCCACACCGCAGCTCTCTTAGTTGCTCACTCCTAACACCGCAACTCTCTTTGTTTTTTCTATTTCACACCACTCTCTCCCACTATTCATTGATGGGACAAGTAAACATAGATGGACCATCGTCACTATTCACCTATTCTCTCTTCTCCCGCAGCTCTCTTATGTTTCACTCATGCCACTCTCTCCTTTCTCTATCGCCAGCCTCTTCACTATTCCCTCTTCACTGTAGCTTGATTTGACAAGTTAAGATGAGGATTTTTTTAGTTCACAGCTCCTATTCACTCAAATTAACCATCGCAGATGCATTCTTCATGCTATGCGTTTTAACCAAAATGCTCCCTATTTCTGCGTGAAATGCAGACATGGTCTGCGTTTTTCACGCAAACATTGGACGTCTTGTTGACAATAAAAATTGAAGGTTGGGCTTCAGGAGTTGTTCATAGCGCAAAAGAAATTAATCATCTGCCTTCTTCTTTTCCTAACATCAGGTGCAGGTTTTGTAACACCCCAACTCCCGCTGAACCCGAATCCGATATCGATTGTGATACCCGAATCCGTGCCCCGCGAGGGTGGCGTGTCACATCACTTAACACTTCACTAAACACT
>JANIIA010000009.1:42743706-42757791 GCA_027478495.1 Erythroxylum alaternifolium
ATTAACAAATATACCGGGAAATGTCATGAATGCATGTACAGTCATTTACATGTGCAAAATTTACTATTCACTTATATGTGTATGCATAAGCATGTCAAGACAATTTTAAGCACTTATAAACTATTCCAAATGACTAATTTACCCTTTCCATTGGTGATGGGATGTTACATATAATGACATGATTTTTAATGATATAGAAACTAGAGATATAGGGGAACAAATATCTAGAAGACCTAAAAACCTAATTTGAATGTTCACTATATGAAAATTAAGGAAAAATTGAAGGTATGGATTCTAGACATGGGTCATAATTATGACTCATCATGCATGATTGTGATGTAGTGAATTAAATTGGGTGAGATTGTGTTCTGAAGGCATTGGTAAGTTAGAATGGCTAAAATATGGTAGTTAGGTGACGTTTGAAGTTAGATTTGGAAACAATGACCAATATGTTAGCTTACAGAATTAAGCAGAAATATGATTAACAAGCATGTTACACGATTAGATACAAATCTCGAATTCAGTTAAAGTGAATATATAGTTTTAATGCCTTATTTCCTAATTTGAAAATAAATGCCTAAGCGAAATGCATTTTGTGTAGGTAAAGGAGAGGCACATAACGCGTGAGTGTGCTTGGAGATAAGTGTGCAAAAATGTGAATGTATTTTAATTGTTTTATATGAGTAAATTATTTGCAAAAGAATTGATGACATGTGAGTATTCTTTAAATTGATTTTATGCAAATTATTTCTATTTATGGAGACTAGCAAGTTGTGAGTGTATTTTAACTGTTTTATATGACTTAATTCTTTGAAAAAGAATTGATGATATGTGAATGTATTTTAACTATTTTATATGACTTAATTCTTTGGAAAAAAATTGATGATTTGTGAGTGTATTTTAATTGTTTTATATAACTTAGTTCTTTGTAAAAGAATTGATGATATGTGATTGTTCTTTAAATTGAGTTTATGCAATTGGTTTTCATTTGATCATGAAATGAATATTTATATTGATTTTTATGCAAATGATATTTTACAAGTGAATATTGCTAGTATAAGTGTATGCTTTGGCAATTTGTGTGTTGTAATTTAAAAGTTAAATTTATATGATTAGGAGTTACATTGAAGTAATTCAATTATGGATCCTCCTACGCTTCATTTAAAAATAAGATGAGTCGTAAATGTAAGAGTTGCTTTTGCCTATGGTACACCGATGGGCTTTATACATGTTATTATACCAGTATATTTATAGTGGTTAACCTATTACGGGTAAGCGATGTAGAACCAGCTCTGTAAATAGTGGTTAACCAGTCACAGGTAAGCGATGCAGAACCAGCTCTGTGACTTGTTACGGGTAACGATGCAAAACTAGTTCCATAACTACTAGTCTATAATGGTTAATCTGTTACAGGTAAGCGATGCAGAACTAGCTCCGTGACTTTAATCCTAGTGTACCGTATGATAAAGAAACTAGTGGTGGGCTATGCTAAGTAAGGAAAGTCATGAAAATAGTAATTATGCCACTATTTATGTTAAAAGTGATTTGAGAGGTACCATATGATACTAATTCTAGTGGTTGGCTTATTTTTTAGTATTAAAGTTTTTAGAAAACTTATTGCCACAACTGTTTATTGATTAAGTAAAATGGAAAATGGAAAATTTAATAAGATGAATTTAATTTCGAAATAATTTTTCAAAAAAATTTAAATTGTGTTTTACAAAATGTTATGTTATTACCAAATTTGATGATGCACGAATAAATTATTATGGAAATGTTTTACCATGAGCTTTATGATTGTATAGAATATTGCAGTTATATTGTTATGAAAACTTTAATTTTCTTATAAACTAATTACATTTACTGAACTCGTTTAGCTCACTCTTATTTTTATGTTTTTAGATAAACCAACCCAGATATGCATACAGGTGTTGCAGTAATTGGAACTCCACCTCAAGATTAGTTATATCATCGAGTGTTGTTGTGTTTGTGTTATTTTTGCTATGTATGGGATAAATTTTAAGTTATTTTGGAAAGAGTTCAAAAGTGTGATATTGTGAATATTAGTGGAATTGCAAATATCTTTTCTTAATGAACTACGAGGGTTTTGATCCTCAATCATGTATTTAAAATGTTGAAAATTATTTGTTTAGGGTTGCTTGTGAGTAGACTTAAAGTCCATAATTTATAGCTGAGAAATTTGTGCAAATATAGAAGTGTTTTAAAATGTGTTATGCAAGTTTTTGAGATTTGAGAATCTTAGAAAAGCAGTCGTTATGATACCAAAATTTTTAATAAAACATTTTGAAAAAAAGTTCCCATTATTTTCCGCGCTTGTAAAAGTTAAATTATAAAAGGTTTTTAATAGTTGAACGGCTTGGCTTTGCGGGAATCCTTCAGTTAAGTTAGATTTCGATTGGAGGGCTACTGTGGGGTCGTTGGGAGGGCTCAATTTAGGCTCTAGAAAGGAAACTCCGGGATGGATCCTGTCACATCATATGTAATATTAATATAACTGCATCACTTACTTATAAATAAGAATGTTGATTTCAAATTAGCCTTATGATTTAGTTTGTTGTATGACTTATTATACAAAAAATAATTATGAGTGAACCCAGAGATCTTGTGTTTCATATTCAAATATTAGATTAGAAACATATCTAACCAGATTAAGTATAAATCAAATTCGTTACATCTGAAATCAGTAAATTAAATTTATCCATTAATTCAAATTTATTTTCAAAATAAATTTTATCATATGTCGTCTTCAATTATAATAAAAACATAGTTTCTTAAATTATGAATTAAAAAAAGATTGAAACTAATCTAAATTAAAGTTAAAATTCAAAATTAAAATTGAATTAAATTTGAACAAAAGAAATTCCAATAAAAAATTCTTAGTATGTATATTAAATTCTGCCCAAATAATTCCAATTAAATTGAAATTATACAGATAGGCTTAATTTAATTTAATTTCTATCTAATTTATTTATAATTTAATTTGTAATTGTAAATTGTAATAATCCAATCCAATCTAATCAAATTCCAAAAACTGACCTAAGGCCGTGACTTATTATGAATTTCCAATTCCAAACCAAACTTATAAACAAGACAAAATCAATCAACAGATAAACAACACCCTTCGTCCATTTCATTCAAATCCAAATCCAATCATTCAGAACAATTTAATTCCAATTTCCTCCAACCATTCACAAACTTCCAACCATTCACAATCTCACAATCAGAAATTCACCAATGCAATTCAAGTTTAGGAGCAAAAAAATCTAAAACACATAAAATATCATAAAGTCAGTGGTTGGGTCAGCTTTTTGGTGTGTCAGATTTGAACCAGATTTGGTTTTTGTGGAAGACAAGCATGAGGCAAGAGTAGTAGGTGGAGGACAGGTGGAGCGAGGTAGCAGTAGGCGGAGCCAAGGAGGAGAGGCACGTTGAGGTACAGTGGAGACTAAAGTGGAGGAGACAGAGTCGCGGTGGAGAGGGAGGCGTATAGACTAGCAGGCGAGGGGAGGTGCGATGGCATCACTGTAGAGGATGATGATGAAGAGCGACGATGACAGAGGGTGAGAGAGAGAGAGTGGCGTGCATGAGAGACAGAGTGAAAATTGAGTGACAGAGTTGGGTCATTAGTGGGTGATTTTATTAAATTATTTTTTGCTATTTAGTCCCTATACTTTTCAAATTTCACGGTACCACCTGGTATTTTACCAATATTTCAAATACTGATCGATACTTAACGAAACCTCCAATACCGACCGATATTCATACCCAATACCAAAAGGGGCAATATCGTTCTAATTTTCGACCAGTATGGTACCTTTTTTTCGATATCGGTCTGTACAGAATGATATTCGTAAGCTTGACTTTTGGTTTATTATATCTAATACATACAGATATTTATAGGCCTTATATAGTAATGTTGCGTAATTCTAGATATTTTCTGATTTTTATTAGTGACTATTCCTGTTATAGTTATGAATTCTTACTTAAAGAAAAGTCTGAAATTCTTGAGAAATTCAAGATCTTTAAGGATGAGGTTGGGAACCAATTAGGAAGGTTCATCAAGATTGTCAGGTTTGACTGTGGAGGAGAATATTATGGCAAACATGGGGTTATAGGACAACAAAATGATTTGTTTGCTAGATCTGTGGAATCATGTGGAATAGTCGCCCATTTCACTATGATAGGTAGTCCTGAACAAATTGATGTAGCCAAAAGGCATAATTGCATCCTAAAGAACATAATGAGGTTAATGCAGAGTAAGACTAACCTACCTAAATACCTTTGGAGAGAAGCCATAGAGACTACCTTATATATACTTAATAGAGTCCCAAGCAAATTAGTATCAAAGACAGCATTTGAAATCTAAAAAGGGTGGAAGCCTAGCCTTGCCCACTTTTGTATTTAAGCTACCCTATTGAGGTAAGTTTACATAATCTTTATAAAAATAAATCGCTCGTTCTACTCGTTATTTTGTCAGATATCTTAACCACTTTAAGGGCTACAAATTTTACTGTAGATACAGAGGGTCTAGAATTGTAGAGTCACAAATAGATAAGTTTTGGAATATGATGTCTATGATGAGGGTGGTCCTTCTTAACCTTCAAATGACAGTAGGATAGGTACTACAATTATTTCATATTCATCACTTATACACTTAGAACCAGTGGATCAAGGTCTTGATACCATACTAGTACAAGAACAGGAACCCATACCTGTACAAATTGAGGTTCCTAAGTTACAAGAACCAACTCAGTTGAGAAGATCCACTAACGTGAGAAGACATGCTATTTTATTCAATTACATAGTCTATTTGGGTGAATAACTGTAACATCCCGTTACCTTTGGGAGGTTAGAATAGTAAATATGAGTGATTAATGAGATCTTAGAAATGCATTTTTCATGCTCATACATTATATGATATGCTCATATTCATGAATATTGAATTTTTGCACATGAAAATAATTTTACATGCATTCATAGACATTCCGGGTATAATTGATTTATAATTGAATTGCGAATGTGATTTTGTGGAGAATTATGGTTTTTATATGTTGAAAAATTGATTTGGAGAGTGTATTTAGTAATTTAGAATTTTTGGAGATTTTTAGAAAATTTCTAAAAATTTGGGTAAATTTTGGACTAGGAAAAATGCCAAATGGCAAGAAAATTGACAAATAGCAGTAGAATTAAGAGTCAATTGGTAATGAAAATTTTTATTTATGACTTTGGGATTGAATGACATATGTCATTGAAGTTTGGAGACAATTAAAATAGAAACTAGAGCTTAATGGACTGGTTATTAAGAATCATGTGGTAGCTTAAGTAAATATCCAATTACCATTTATATTTAAGTAGTAAGTGTTATGACACTTACCTAGCATTTAATTACCGTGCACTTAACCCACTAAACTTAACCATCCACAATTCTTTCTTCTCTGAAAGACCATCTCTTCTTTCATTTTTCATTAAATGCTCTTCTTCATTTTCTTTTCTTCATTTTCATGACACTTTCTCACCAACTCTCTCAACGTTGATCTTTACTAAAAATTTGCACCTTTTTACTTCAATCTTTCATTGTCTTCTTCTTGTTATTGAAGACCCAACATATATCACCCTTAAAGGATGATGATTGGGTGATGTGTGGGAGCTAGGTTCACTTGATTTGAAGAGGTTTTGGGGCTAAAACAAGTAAGCGTATAAATTATCTTTATGGATTGTGGTAAATAGAAATATTATGATGATGAGTTGGTGATTATTTTAAGTTCTATCCCTAAGAGTGTTAAAAATTGGCTTGTAATTGAGTTTTAGATTTTTGTCTCTGTTTCTAAATGGTATAGAGTAAATTTTGTATAACGTTTAGAATGCTAAGCCACTTGTATGAACTTAGGTTCTTTAGAATCTTAAGATATAGATGAACAATTGTTTACAAGATGACTTTGCCAAAAAACCTCAATTTCTAGGTTTAAAATGGATGTGAAGTTTGGAAAAGAAAAAAAAAAGAAAGGGAGGGCAGTTTAACCAGATGCAGGTCGCGATTACAACACGTCACGGTTATGACTCAGTTGAAGTCACGATCACGTCGCGTCACTGTCGTGATTCAATTATGGAAGTCGCGATCGCGACCCCGAAGGTGATGTGTGGGAGATGCCCACTGAACATATGTTGGTTTTTTTATGATATCTTGAGTGGTAGATGTCCAATGAGGTGATTCTTGATTCAAATTAAACTAGAGACATAATTCTACATCTTTCTTGAAGACGTCTAAATTTAATTATGTCTCTAAGCTTTTCAAAATTTGATGAGAAATTGAGTCTGAATTGAGGTTATAGTACTACCCGAGACAGAAATTATATTTTTAAGTTTTCATAAAACCTGAATGGACATAGGCTGAATCAAAAAAATGTGCCTTCGTAAAAGTTGTAGTTCATTCTCTTATATTTCAATTGGTACTAAGTTTGTAATTTTTAGATATCTGAGTTGAAAGTTATGAGTTGTACAATTGAGGGTATGCTCATGAACTAGCCAAAAGTTCAATTATACATAGTCTATGGTATTGAGAGCATAACTCAAAGGATACTAAACCAAATTGAATGATCCTTGTGTCGTTAGTAACTTAAGAGATAGGCAAATAATTTTCTAAAAGAAAGTACCCTCGAATGACTTCATTTTCTTGGTCAAAAAGAACATGGAAAGTTGACCCAAAAGTGTGTCTTAGGAAAAATCTGAATTGAAGAAATGAGTTATGAATTTTGATTTTTTGTGGTTTTATTGAGGTGTAAACCATAAGCATAAATGATCCTTGTGTGAGTTTGGAATTATTTATGATTATGTGATGAGAATAATGTAAAGATAACTGGGATTGTCATGAACATGCATTGTACATATTTCATATACTTACATATGCATAAATGAATACTTTTAATTGTGCTAAAGTGTGATGTGTGTATATTATTTGTTATAGAGGAGCAATTGGAACGTCAACATCCTAACGTTGCTGGAACTTTGAGGCAATAACTTTGGAAGCAATCTGTAAGTAACCTAGACAATCTCACATTATTATTTGTTTGCTTAATTTCTAATCTAAATTATTTATGAATGTGGTTTGATTGTTGAATTCTGGACATGAAGGTCCGATGATTCTAATATAATGATTATGATATTGAAGTGCTCCTTGTATGTGAATGTGAAGAAATATATGTTACTCAACAATGATGTTGAATGCTCGACCTTGGGTCCGATGTGATTTGAATGTGAATGTGCAAGCATATGTCCTATTAAACATATGATATGTGAAACATGTCGATATTAGAATGTATGAAAGATAAACAAAGTTGTAACCGGAGTCGCCAGGATAAAGAGCTTAAAGCTCAGACTATGATTAGAGCCTCGGACTCAGTTGTAAATGTACCCAGTATCCACTAAAGGATATGGGACATCTTTTGACATAACTCGGTATCCACAAAGGGATATGAGCTAGTAAAAAAGGCACTTGGTCACAACGACAATAATAAATGAATGTGAGTTTTACAGGCATTGCATTTATATTAGATATATTTATTTTACATGAATTAAATGATCATTATGATTGTTCTGAAAGTGAAAGGTGATGTTTTATGAATATGCAAAGATGTGAAAAATATGTTACGTTTATTATTGTGATGCATGAATTGAGTGAACCATCGATGATGGTTACCTCATCCGAGTTCGCAAAACTCACCCAAAATTGGACATTTACATTTCAGGACACAGAGAGGATTCTAGCTACCAAGAGACCATACAAGAAGCTTAATTCTTGTACTTTTGTGAAGAAGATATGGCTTAAAGGTCGGTCAGCAGGACTGAAGGATTTAGTTAGATCTTCTGTGTTTCCTCTTTTATGTAGTATATTTTGTATTAGATTTTGATGATGTACATAGATAAATTTTGGAAAACTACCATGTATATACATTTGGTATTTATGAAATGAAAGGAGGAAATTTGCTAAAAAGAAAAAATTTGGTGACTTCTTGTATTTAGTTGATGCTATGATTAAGTTAGATTAATTGCCATGTAATAAAGAGAAAGTGTTATAGTTAACACACCATTGTTATAGGGTATGTAGTGGAATGTCATAAGGGTGTTTCAGTATATACCTTATAGTTGTGGAGGGTGTTACACTATAAGCAATAGAAAAAGCGAGAATGTTTTTTTCTTTGTTTTTATTTATACAAAAAGAACTTAAACACACATAAGAAACAAACTTAGGAACATAAATAAACAAGTTCCCTCACACAATTAAAATATATATTGTTCCTAATGTAACATTAAATGTAAAAAGTGAAGTGTTTAACAAAACCAAAAATTACAAAAATGTTAAGGAAATGGAAAAAACACTCCCCTTAGGTTGCCTATTGGCTCGACTCTATGCTTTTCTCTTCACATAATGTTATTAAGGTCTTCATGTATCATATTTTCCATATTTTTCCCTTAGAAATCCTTTATAATATAACGTTAGGTGATGACCATTGTTTTTAAATGTCTTTTCAATTTTTACACTCTGTATCTCTACTGCACCTTATAAAAAAGCATTAGAAACCATAAAGGACTGACCTAATAAGAATGCAACTTACCTAGAAATAATTTAAGTCTATACTGATAAAGAAGCACCTTTTGATGACTGACAAAGCTTTTCCTTTATATCATCTTATCATGAAAAGCTTTATTTTTTTCCTTATATGTCATTTCATTTTCATACGATTTGTTCTGCATCTTGTTAAACTCTTGCAATTGCAGTTTCCTATGCATTCCTATATCAGTAAGATTCATGTTGTAGTGTTTGATATCTTAATAAGTCTTATGCTACAACTCCACTAAAATGTGACAAAACTTCTTAAACACCAATCTATATAAAGAAATAACTATTAACACATTATAAGCTATTTTATAAGCTTATAATGCATCTTCCAACCTCAAACTCCAATCATTCCTATTAGGCTAAACCATCTTCGCTAGGATCAATTTAATGTCTCTGTAGGATACCTCAGCTTGGCCACTCATTTAGGGATGGTAGAAGTTGGAAAATTTGTGAATAATATGGTATTTATTGAAACTATCTTTCATTATTGTATTGTAAAGTTTGTTCCCCTATCACTTATGATGGCTTTTAGCATTCTAAACGTCAAAAGGATATTATATTTGACAAAAACTACAAATTTTGCATTATTAGTCTTGGTGACTTTAGCTTCCATCTACTTGGAAATATAATCAACTACAAATAAGATATAATGAAAGCCAATAGATGAAGGAAACGTTTCCATGAAATTAATGCCCTAAACATTAAAGACTTCATAGAGAAGATTAGGTTTTGTGGCATTTGATTTCTATAGGACAAGTTACTCGACCATTGCAACTATCGTGTGACTTGAAAAAGACATTAGCTTCCTTGAACAATAAGGTCCAATAAAATCCACACTCTATAACCTTATAGGTAGTTCTTTGTACTCCAAAGTGCCCTCCATAAGTGTACAGAAGGTTAAAATAGAAAACATCTCACTCTTAAGAAAATACCTTCTTTTGATTTGGTCCGCATAATGCCTCCAAAGATATGGGTCATCCAATATATAATACTTGGATTAACTATTTCACTTGTCCCTTTAAGCCCTTGACAAACCTACAGGTAACTAGTTAGTAACTAAAAGATCACAATATTTGCATACTATAGAGTTGGCAAACTAGTAGAAAATCATTGTTCATCTAGAAATTTTTCTTTTAAGGTGCCTTGTCTTTCCTCTTAGACTAGGCGACTAAGGTGATTAATAAACATATTTTCTACCCCCTTTTTATCTCTTATTTCTAAATCAAAATCCTAAAGGAGGAGGATCCATTTGATTTGCTTCCTTCTTAGTGAGCAAGTACTTCAAAGATGCATGATCTAAGTAAACAATAACTTTAGTACCAAACAAGTATGATTTCTAAAGCAAATATAGTAGATAAAAGCTTCTTTTTGAATGTGGAATAATTCAGTTATGCCAAATTCAAAGTCATTGAAGTATAATAGATGGCATGTGTAGATTTTTCCACTTTTTTTTCCTACAACTGCCTCTATTGCATAATCTTAAAGTGAAGTTCCAGTTAGGAGGTTGAATCACTGGTGGGGATATTAAAAGCTCTTTAAGTTTTTCAAATACCTTCTTACACTTATCATCGAACTTAAAAGGGACATCTATCTATAACAATTTGTATAAAGGAGTGACTATCTTCGAAAAATCCTTGATGAACCTATGGTAAAAACCTATATGGCCATAAAAAATTAATGTCTCTCACGTTTTAGGGCAAAGTAGAAATGAGATCAATTTTGAATTTGTCAACCTTTACACCCAAGATGATACAACATGCGTTAATCAACTGTAAAATGACACTTTTTCCAATTAATTACAAGGTTAGTTTCAATATATCTTCCCAAAATAATTCCAAGATTCTCTAAGAAATTATTGAAAGAACCATAGATATTAAAATCATCCATAAATACCTTTATGATCTTCTTAACATACTCAGAGAATATGACCTTTGGAAAATGACGAGCACATGACATAAACTAAATGACATCCTTTAGTAAGTAAATGTACTAAATAGCTCTTCTTTTCTTGATGCTATATGGAAATAGGGATCTAAAGAGAACCTGAAACGTCATCTGGAAAATAGTAATATTTATGTCTAATAAGTCTCTCAAGCATTTCATCAATAAATAAAAAGGGAAATAGTCTTTATGAGTCGTAAGATTCAACTTCCTATAATTCATACAAACTTGCCACCTAATTTTCACACAAGTAGGCACTAACTCACCTTTCTGATTTGTAACCATTATGATTTTAGATTTTATTGGAGCCACCTATACTATAAAAATGCCACCCAATTGTCACACAAGTGGGGACCAACTCACCATCCTGATTTGTAACCATTGTGATTTTAGATTTCATTGGAACCACCTACGCTAGATTACCCACTTTCTATTGAAGATATGATAAATGACTCTCTTATCGAGAAGCTTCACTACTTCCTTTTTAATAACTTTCATCATTAAAGGATTTAGCCTACGTTGTGCTTGTCTAGTGGACATTACACCCTCCTTAAGAAAAATATATTATGCATGCATATAGAACGAATTATTCCTTGAATATCTATAATTGTCCTTCCAATGGCCTTTTTGTGCTCCTTTAACACACGAACTAATTTATCTCCATAATCAGAAGTCAAAATTATAGAAATAATTAATGGAAGATTT
The DNA here is from genome assembly GCA_027478495.1 of Erythroxylum alaternifolium. Classification (NCBI taxonomy): domain Eukaryota; kingdom Viridiplantae; phylum Streptophyta; class Magnoliopsida; order Malpighiales; family Erythroxylaceae; genus Erythroxylum; species Erythroxylum alaternifolium. The sequence continues at coordinate 42,754,988 of JANIIA010000009.1, forward strand.
TGATTTTCTCCCAAATATGTGTATTTTAAGTGAGAAGGTAGTGTTTTCAACTCTACATTTGACACTTGCACATCATAAGGTAATAGCCTTTGGAAAGATTCAGGTAATTTTATGGAAGCAAATTCATACCTTGTAGGAGGGGGTTCTAAGGAATGTAAGGTGGCCTTCATCTCGATTAACTACTCTTTTAACTTAGCATCATTCGTGGTTTTTAACTTCAGATCTTTCGTTAAAATTGCTTTTAATTGGTCCTTGTAATTTAACTTAAGCACTTTCTACACAAAGGATCAATATCATCAATAGAAAAAACAAAATAATCATCTTCAATATGTTTTATGGCATTAAAAATATTGAAATAAATTACTTCACTATCAAATTCCATCGTGAAGGTTCCCTTACGAATAACTATCTTAATTTAGATCATGTTAAGGAACGATCTCCCTAATATGATAGGTAAAAAGTTTCATAATTTATATCCATAATATAAAATTTTGTACGAAGCAACAATTCATTCATCTATAATAAAAAATCCTTAATAACTCCATCTATATAAGCATTAGTGTAATAATCTAGTTTCTTTCAAAAGGCCCCTGTTTAAAGATGCATAGATAAAATGGGGCATAACATTGGTTGATGGTCTTAAATCTAGCATGGCTCTCTTAATTATAGTGTTCTTACAAGGTGAACATACATGGATCCTTGTATTTTGCTGGTAGTTTCTCTTGAAGTCTAAATAAACAATCTTATGTATCTTGACCTTCTCATTACCTCTCAACTTTCTCTTATTAGTATATAATTCCTTAAGGAATTTTGTATAACTTGGCACTTACTTGATTATGTCTAACAAAAGTATATTCACTTATACCTTTTGAAAAGTCTTCAATATATCCTTATCCTTTTGCTCCTTATTTTTCTTTGATATACTGTTAGGAAAAGGTTGATGATTAGTCTTAACCTCATTGAGACATTTAAAATTAACCTTATTCTAGCTGAGAGATTTCCTTCTTCTCCTAATTCCTTCTCAATTTCCTCTTTACTAGCCATTTTTGCAGAGTCCTTTTAGGATCCTCAAGCATCCGGCCACTCTTTAAAGCCACCATGCTAACATATTTTGTATTTACCTAAAGTTACGATGGAAATTTTACTATGCTTTATGATTCTAGATGATTAATAGCCACTGCTATCTAGCACATTTAGTTCAGAAAAATTTGAATGCTAAAACTTACTTCTTAAAATTGAGATCTTTTCTCCTACTAAAATTGTTTCACATTTTGATAGAATTGCAAAGTTTTAGTCATAAGAGACTTAACCATATCATCTAATGACACACTTGATTTAGAGGAGGAGTTTTGTGGTCTTGGTTGAAATTATTGGGCACCCTATAACCTATGTGTGGAATAGTTATACTGTCTATTCCCTCTATAACTTAGATTTAGGTGATCTCTCCAACTTGAGTTATAGATCTAGGAATATAGATTGTATTAATGGGAGATTTTTCCTCTTACAATATCAATATGTTATATGTTTCCCACTTATAGAGCGACACCTAACTATTGGATGGTTTGCATTTGTACATATATTGCAACCTTTCACTTATACCTACCCTATAACATTCTTTCTAAGAAAGGATGGCGGTTCATCTAATGATGTTACATGGATGAATCATATGTGTTTAACTATTGATACATTTAATCATTTACATTTAACAATTAACAATACGAAAATGCTTAAGATGCTCACTTTAATTCATATATGATTTTAGGTACAGTTTGGAATAAAAGAAATTAAAGTGAGTCGAAAGCACTACATTTTTTTCCATTTTCCAAAAATCAATACTCACTTGTCTTCATGGGGCAAGACAAAGAAAATTAAAAAACTAGAAAATGAAGACATGAAGAAAAGAGCGTAAGCTGCATATATTATGGTGAGGAGCAAAGCATGCAGTAGGTAGATAAATGTTGAACAAAATAGTAGCATGAAGGCATTAGCATAAGCTTAAAATGACATACAAGAAGCTAGATATAGGAGCAAAATGACATTGGAAAGTGGGGGCAATCCAGCTAAAATGCAACACCAAATGAGGAAGTATAAGTAATGACATTGGTCCAAGCAATGTCCAAAACATCAACTTGTGTTAAGAAAATGCATGTAGAAATAAGAGTCCAAAACGCATCCAGCATATTGTTAAATGCAGACGTATGGGGAAGGACATAGAACCCAAAACGACAACTAAGAGATGTGATCCAGGAGAAAACAACACAATAATAAAGAACGTTGTATAAAGCACTGGAAGGATGCATTAAACGCTGGATGGAAACGCAGTCAATTTTTGTGTTAAATGATAACAACATTAGGTTAGAGAGAATAGGAAAAAGAGAGGGTTTTATGGGCTTGAATAGTGACGGTGGCTAACAAACTTTAATTGTACCATCACGCTATAGTGAAAATAGAAGAGAGGAGTGGCATAGAGAGAGAAGAAGAGAGAGAAGAGAGAGTCGTGAATAGTGTAGGTGGTCTATTGATGTTGAATTATCCCATCAATGAATAGTGCAGTGAATTGTGAACTAGAGAAACATATCGTAGTGAAGAGATAAGGGGGTTTCGATTGAGGTAGTTTTTATAGGATTAAAGCATTTTCTTGGGAGATTTATAGAAGGCTAAGATCCCGACATCGATTCGGAGGCGACATCAATGCCAACGACCCAGATTAAGCATTCTTTTTATTATTTTTGTTATTTCTTTCTCTCATTAGGAATTGATTATGTTATCTTGTGTTTATTGGATTGGGTATTGAATGATGATGA
>JANIIA010000009.1:42757891-42781596 GCA_027478495.1 Erythroxylum alaternifolium
AAGGTTGTTTGTACTAGAATAGCATGTTAGAATTAGAGAGATTGTGTTCTGAACGTAAAGGAAAAACACAAACAAAAGGAATCATCTGTGCTGAAGTCACACACAGGCGCAAAAGAAAATACAGAGGAAGAGTATCGTCTGTGATGACATCACACACAGAAGCAAAGGAAAAATATAGAGGAAGAGTATCGTCTGTGATGACATCACACACAGGAGAAAAGGAAAAACACAGACGAAAGGAATCGTCTGTGCTGACATCACACACAGACGCAAAAGAAAATATAAAGGAAGAGTATCATCTGTGATGACATCACACACAGACGCAAATGAGAGGCAGACGCAAATGAAAGGCAGAGGCAAATGAAAGGTAGATGCAAATGAGAGGCATATGCAAATGAAAGGGAGACTCAAATGAAAGGGAGACGCAAATGAGAGACAAACGCAAATGAAAGGCAGATGATAAAACACAAACGATAGGAGGTCAAACACAGACGATAAAAAGTCAAAGATAGATGATAAAATACAAATGATAGGAGGTCAAACCTAGACGATAAAAATCAAAAACAGACGATAAAACACAGAAGATAGGCCAAACATAGAAGAAGAAGTTAAGAAGTTATGTTAATTGACCCGAAGCATGTTCATATGCAAATTAGGGACTCACCAACGCTATCCTTCGACATATTTGGGATGGAATAGAGATGAGCCAAAAAGGGGTTAGTTTTGCAAGTGGCTATGTAAAAATATTGGTATCCGAATGTGATAGTCGGGCTCTGAAAATAGGGTCCGACACTAACACATGATATCAGAGCAGTTCCATGATTATATGAACTTAACTAGAGATTTTAAAATTTCTCCATTAGGAAATTAGAGAAATTAACATGTTTTTACTTATATAATTTGCATATTTATTGTTTGAATTAATTTTGAACAAGTGTCGTATGGAAGAAGGGAAAAATGAAGTTCAGGGTGATTTTCTACTAAAATATCGTTAGAACTAGTGAAAAATCATCAAAATGACATTAAAATTTGCCTTTTTTCTGTGAATAGAGGAAAATGTGTGCTTGACAGCTAGCATATATGGGAGTCAACTTCGAGCGATTGTTTGACATATGGGACACAAGGGCTAGAGGCAATTAGTTCATCTACATGTAACCGCACGTGTGATCTATATACCATGGAAAGCAACCAGCGTCTATGTGCATTTAGTGCTATAAAATTATGTGAAATATGGCTTAGTTCACTGTCTGATAGTCTTGAGCAAAATAATTTGGTTAAAAGGCATAATTACACCTTAAAAGAACATAATGAGGTTAATGTAAATTAAGAGTAATATACCTGATTACCTTTAAGGTGAAATCATAAAGACTAACTTATACATGCTTAATAGAGTCCCAAGAAAATCAGTTTCAAAGATTACTTTTAAAATCTGGAAAGGGTGGAAGCCTAGCCTCATACATTTTCGTGTATGGTTCTACCCTACTGAGGTATGTTTGTATAATCCTTATGAAGAGAAGTTATATTGTCGTTCTACTCATTGTTATTATGTTAGATATCCTAACCACTCTAAGGGATACAAAGTGTATTATAGAGATATAGGATCTATAATACTGGAATCATAAACAACTAATTTCTAAAGCATAATGTCTATGATAAGGTTGGTCCATCTCATCTTGATAAGGGTTGTCGTTCTCACCAATTAGATGATAGAATGGTGGATACTATAGTTATTTCATATCTATCAATCATATAGTTAGAACTAGTGGATCAAAAACTCAATACCGTATCAGTACTGGGATAGGAACCCATACTTGTACAAACTAAGGTTCCTGCGGTGTCAGATTATATTTAACAAGTTCAATTAATAAGACCCACTAAAGAGAGAAGACATATTATTTCATCTAATTACATAGTCTATTTAGGTGAACAAGAGTATGATATTAGACATGTAGTAAATTCAATTATTTTTAGAGAAGTTATTTCTGGACCTAATGCAAATTTGTGGTAGGATGCAATAAGGGATGGGATAGAACCTATGAAGCATAACAAGGTATAGATGCATTTGGATTTACCTCATAACTGCAAACATATCATCTATAAAAGGATTTATACAACCAAAAAGGACTCTTAAGGTAAAGTTGAGCAGTTTAAAGCTAGTTGGTTACCAGAAGGTTCATTCAAAGAAGAGGGATTCCTCTAAGGATGCATTTAGAGTGATTATGACAATAGTGACTCATTATGATAGATGTCAAACTACTTTCTTAAATAAATACCAATCAGAAGTGACTCTTAAAATCTAAGATTACCTAAAAAGGTCTAATATACATACATTGTCAGACATTTTGAATCAATCAAGAAAACCTTATAAAAATGTAACATTTTTGTATATAAGATAAAAAAAACTTATATTAGGCATTCTAGAAACAGAAAACCATTTTGCAATTGATTTACCAAAGAATTCATTCTAAATCCATTTGATTTATATTAATTTTTTTCTTTTTTTTCTAAATGGAACAACTTGAAGGATTTTAGGTTCAAGACACAACTGACATAGTTTGTAACTTAGGAAAATCAATGTATGGTTTGAAACAAGCCTCTAGAAAATAGTACCTAAAGTTTGATAAAGTTGTTACCCCATTTGGCTTTGTGAAAAATAAAGTTAAAAGATGTTTGTATTATAAGATTAGGGGAGCAAGGTTATCTTTCTACTTTTATACGTGGATGATATCTTACTCATATCAAATGACTTAACCATGCTACATGAGGTTAAATAGCTTTTGGCCAACTAATTTGATATGAAAAACCTTAGTAAGGCGTATTTTGTCCTAAGTATTCAAATTCATCACGACAGGTCTCAACATTTTTTGAGCCTCTCATAAAGAGCATACATAGAGTGAGTGCTGCAAAGGTATAATATGGTTGATTGTAAACCAATTGTAACACTTATTCTTATGGTGAGAGATTATCTTTGACACAATGTCTAAAGAATGATATAAAGAGAGAGGCTATGAAGAATGTACCTTATTTTAGTGATTTTGGTAGCGTGATTTATGCCTAGGTATGCACTGTACTAGAGACATTACACTTGTTGTCGGGCTTCTAGGTAGGTATCTATCTAACCTAGGAATAAACCATTGGAATGCAATAAAAAAAGTGTTGAAATATCTAAAAGGAACTAAAGGATTATATGTTGACATTCAGGAAAGTCAACAATCTAGACGTTATAGATTATACATATTCAGATTTTGCTATGCTTATTAGGGTACATTTTTATGTTAGCAAATGGTGCAGTATTGTGAAAGAGTGTCAAAAAAATACTGGTAACTTCCTCGGTTATGTATGTAGAGTTTGTGGCACGCTATGGGGCTACTTTATAGGATGTTTGGCTCAGGAACTTAATTTATGAACCATTCAGTTATCTTATGATAATCTTTCTATTGTATTGTTTAGTAACAACAATAAGAACATCAAGGGTCTAAGCATTTGAAGGTCAAATATTTAACCATAAAGGTATTAATACAACAAGTTGACATTGAGGTGGAGCATTTGGAGACTAAGTACATACTTGTTGATCCTTTAACTAAAGAACTTCACCTAGTTATCTTTGAGAGACGTGTGTATAGTATGACTTTACTGAAGTCCTTGGACACTGTTAGTTAGGGATCGCTATATTTGCTCTTGGTATATTTATACAGATTTCATATATTATGACAATGTATTTTTATATATACAAATGATCATCATTTTGTTTTCTGTCATATATTTTATTGTACACTGTCATAATACAGGTCAAAGTCTTAAGATTTTTGTCAATCTTAAGCATTTTAAAGATCATTAGGCATAAATATAGATTGACTTTGAGACTATGTCTTCAGGACATATGCAGACACATACATAAATCGAGGGATTTGATGAGACATAGAGGGATATAAGTATTTGATTCCGTAAGGGTTTTATCTAATACAATTTAGCATTCAGTGAGAGAAAACAAATTTCTTTAATGCAGTTTAGCAAAAAATTAAGAGAAATTGAGACCAATAAATAAAACAATGACACATTTCAGTTCATATAGGTATTATTGTAGTTTGATACACTTCATTTTCTCATTCATATTAGTGAGGTATTATATACGCGTGTTTGTATTGGATTTGTGTTACCTATGACACATACATTTGACATTTTTTGGTATTGAAATCCTTGTGGGACTAAATGATGGACTTTTATTATCTTTGAATCAAACGTTTTACATCGGTCAACCTATACATTAATTTTGCTTAACCACTTTTACTATTTTTATTGTTATTACAACTACTGTAATTAATATTCGTCGAAGAGAGAGAATGTTAATGATTTTTTAAATAGAAAATTATTAATTACAGGTTTTTACAAAGTTAGGTTTAAGAAAATCAAATTGGATCTGAATTAAAGAAAATAAAGAAGTCCAATAAAGATGTTAACGATATAAGGATATACAACTTTTACAAAGGTTAACTGAAAGTTTCAGGAGCTTGTTCATATATTGAAGAGCTTGCTCAAGCACTTTAGCAACTTGTTCATTATGTATGGATAGCAAAATAAATATTTTTTAATATTTTCTCCATTAATACAAGTTTGTGATTAATTATAGGTTTGTAATTAAAGTCTGTCTAATGATTAACACAACTATCAGGAATCTTCTTACCTATGGAGCAATATGAAATGGAAGTATTGGTAATTAGTTTTGGTAGAAGGGCTTTTGTTGAGATTGAAATAGGAAAAAATATGAACAAGAGATGTTTTATGCTTAGATTAGGCACTTGAATGAAATCACATACAAACTTGTAAGTCATAACTAGATATGAACATGTTATCAGCCAATATATAACTAAATCGATACGAACTATGATCAAATTAGAACAAAACTCACTCAGAATTGGTGTAGGAATATCATCTCTAGATTTGAAGGAATGCCTAAGTGCAACTTTTCTCTTCAAATTGGAAGTGCCTCCCCAAAATATCTTCATTTCTTAATTGTGGGGGTAGTAGAAGGAAGACAAGGCAAGCAAGCACTTGGAAAAGACCACAATGGTTGTCCTCTTGCTTTTCAATGCTTCTAACTCTTCCATTAGAAACTTCAATCATAAAAACAAGCATCGTCTCATTCAATTTCAACATTGCACATCCGTCATTAGTGACTTCTTGGATGCCAAAATTGTAGCCAAAAACCAAACCTGATTTAACCAATCGAGCCTAGGTCTAGCCTAAGGATAACTTTTGTTTTGTGTTGTCTAGATCACTAAGAACGACAGTGAAAGGGATGTAGTGCTAGCAATGGAGTAGCGGGAGCGATCTTGCAAAAGCTCGTGTTCTAGAGGGAAAAGGAAGGAAGATAGTTAGGGAGGGACAAAAATAGAGTAGGTTGGGTCTAGGTGGGGCTTTTATCTTGAGAGCCAAGCTCGAGCCCGAGGCAAGTTTGGTCAAGCCTGGCTAACTTATTATCTTTTTAAAAAATTCAAAATGACTTCATTTTGTCATTGCTCGTCAGGTCTCAAGCTTAGACAGTCAAACCTAAAGTTTGATTTAACTCAAAAAATCAAGCCTGAGGTGTAGTCAACTTAAACTTGACCCGTTAATTTCAGACCAAACTTAGACCAAATTGCCAAGTGGTGGGCAACACAAGGAGTGTACTATTGAGATTTGTTTATATTTTTTTTCTTTGTCCTTGTTCACTTTAGTAAGAACTAAGAAGAGCACGTGTAGGGATGGCAAAAATAGCTTGGCTTGCTTTTGGCACGGGAGGGCCATGGACAACCATGGTCGGTCAGGCCTGGCTCGTGGCTCGCCCATCACTTCCAAAACGACGTTCGTTTAGGAAGTTTTTTATTTGAAAAAATAAATGGCGAGTCATAGCTGAAGCCATGGGCCGGTCAACTCGTGGTTGGGCCGAGCCACAGGCAGACCCATCCCAGCCCCATGGCCCGGCCTATTGACATTCCTAAGCACGTGAGCATGTTTTCGCGGATAAGTCCGAGAAAGTGTCATATATTTTTTAGGATAAAAAATTTTATGGTTAATTTTTTTTGTATTTCGTAAGACCAAGTCTCAAAGCTTGATTACATACATCTACTTAGTGGTGGTAAGTGCTCGTATGTAATCTAATGCCACCATTAAAGGCTAAGATGATGTTTAAGAATTAGGAATCCAATAAAGGTGTTTCTTTTAAAATGCCACAATCGATATTCTCAAAATTATAATTGGAAGTTTTAATTGACTTTATAATGATCTATTTAAAAAAATTCATATGAACATTTAGAATTTTAAATTTTTATCTAATCAAAAATAGTGTCAACATAATTATATTGAAAAAATTAAATAATTCAGATTTAGAATAACTCAAACCATAATGTATTTATTACAAACTTAATTGTAATTTCAATTTCATAAGAATTTTTAATTTCAATTCCTAAAATATCATTAAAACACTTATATACAATTTTTAACTAAAAATATTTTCATGATAAATATTTATATATATCTTTATAGGAATTTATTTTCATCAAACATAACCTAGATTTTCTATCTTAACGAGACTCTAAAAGTGAACTAATCAAAATATATAAAAGTTATTGCTAAAATAATCGACTCCAATCATTGGATTAGATTGATGCTATTTCCCATTGCTTACTAGTGGTTGCTACTTATTTATTGCCAAACTAAAAGCTTAAGTCTAATCGATACAATTTAGTCCCATTAGTTTACTAATTTTGTTTTGATATATTTTTGAAATAAATTGTTGGATTAAATTGTATTGTTTAAATATACATTGTTCATTGAACGGAATCATGTTGAATGGATTAATTTAGTACAATACTCTTATTCAATTGAACCTTTAATATGTAATAGTTAAGCAAAGTAATTCCAAAGTAACAACTTGGTAATAAAAATAATATTTTAAAATTTTATCGTGAGTTATTCTAGTTACAATTAAGATAAAAGGGGGAAAACAAAAAATAACATGGAAATGCAAAGCAAAAATAATTTAACAATAATTTAAAAGAAATGATAACTAATTATTAGGTGATTAGAAAACAAATATTGTAGAGATAGAAAAAGATGTAAATGTAGAGACAAAAAAAGGTCATACAGAAAATAAATGTCTAGATTAAAAATAAACATAAATATTAGAGATAAGTACATAATAACAAAAATATATAACAGTAAATAAATGAGGAATCTTTAAGATGTATAAAATAAACAAAAAAACGTATGACTTAATAAAGTAAAATCTGAATCAATTTGACATTTCAAAAAATGAATTATTATTTTATCTTAACATATTTCATTGTTTAGTTAAGTTGAATTATATGTATATAAGACTTTAAGTTGAAAGAGTGTCTTGCCCAAATACTACAAAATCACTCCTAGAGGAACAAAAGAACTTAAGGAGGCTTAAGTTAAAAGATAAAGGGCTTTTAATTTAGAATTGAGGAAACTAGAGGTTGAATCTCTTAATAATTACAGCATTACACTTTAAAGGCATAATACCATGTTACAAAGGCCAGGGTGAGCTAGCTCAAGGAAGGAGATTGCTACTCTAAGTTCTGTTACAACTTTATCTTATTTCAGAGAAATAAGAATAAAATCTCCATGATTAAAGATGGCAGTGGGAATGCATATAAAGACAAGGAGTAAAATAGAAGACATTATATTGAGTTGCTATAGAAGTTTTATAGGTAATTGTGAAAATTCGAAGGGCTCAAAGTAGAACTAGAACCTATAATTCAAAACAGCTTGGTGAAAGGGATGACACACAATCTTATAAGGACCTTCATTGAGGAGGAAGAAAACAGGGCTTTATTTAGCTTGAACATCAACAAGTCACTTAGGTCAGATGTATTCAATGCATATTTCTTCCAATCTACTTGGTCTATCATTGGGAAACAATTAGTGGAGACTATGCAAGAGTTCTATACAAGCCGAAAAATATTAAAGAAACTAAATAGAACTCATATTTATTTAATACAAAGATAAAAAACTTAAGTTTAATAAATAATTTTTTCTATCTCTTGTTGCAATACAGTGTGTAAAGTCATATTCAAGTTACTTGCTGCAACACTCAAAGAAGCTTTTAAGTTTGTTATTCACCTAACATAAAGGGCATTCATATCTGGCAGATTAAATGGGATAAAATTCTTTTGGGGTAGGAGCTCTTTAAAGACTATGATACCAAAGCTTTGATTAAGGGTTATTTAGTAAATATAGATTTCTTTAAAGCTTTTAACACTCTAAGATGTGACTTTATACACAAATTCTTAAAAGTATTTGGTTTCTCTTTTTTTATTGACTAGATCATGGCATGCATTTCCACCACTAAATTTAGTGTGCTAGTAAATGACTCTCCTTCCAAGATATTCAAAAGAGCTAAATGAATTAGATAAGGGAATCTACTCTTCATTTATCTATTCACATTAGCTTTTAAGGATCTCATAAGGCTGATTCAGTATAACATTCAGTTAGAAAATAGATTTATGTACCACTATAAATGCAAATAGATACAAAATTTTCATTTTACTTTTGCAAATGATCCCTATTATTTTATAGAGCAGATATTTACTCCCAACAACTCTTAATGAGAACTTTAAATGTTTTTTTTTAGTATGTCAAGGCTCAAAGTGAATACTGAAAAAAACGCAAGGTATACATTTCTACTGATGTTGGGTGTTCTAATAACCTCAGCTCTCTTATTGACCTATTAGTTCACAAAGTCCCATTTAAATACCATGGATTAATAGTATTAACAAAGAAGATACTGCATTCCTTTATTGTAATCATTCAAGAACAAAATTAACTCATGGAAAATTTGATTCCTCTCAAGTGAAGAGAGACTTCAACTCATATCCTAAGTGTTAAGAAATATTCATGCTCACCAGAGTGTTTATTTACTCCTTCCTAAAATGATAATGAAGGAGATTGAGAAATGTGTTAAGAACTATCTGTGGTTAGGTAAAGTTGATGTAAAGTTAATAGGAGGAAGTCTACCTACCTAAACAAGAGGGTAGTCTTAGATTGATATCTATATAAAAATATTAATTAGTCTTACTAGTTAAGAGCATTTGGGGATTATTCCTTTCATCCTAAACTAATCGAACTATATAGGAGAGAGCCACATAGCAACACTATACATATGCTTCATCTGCATATTATATTGTAAAGCTCCATTAGATAATATTTTCCCACTCTATTACAGAGTCTTTTAGATAGCATTTATCCAATATCATTCTTCAATGTTCATTAAAGAAATTTCATTGGAAAAATAAGTGAGTTGCACTCTCTAATGCGTTCATACACAAAACACACCTATTACGTAATGTGAGGTAACTGCTGGGTCTATCAAAAGTGGGAAGTTTATCTTTAATCACCTTCCATGATATAATTGAAGTTTTAAGAAGAACATATTTGCTCCATACTCACCTTCCATGATATAATTGAAGTTCTAAGAAGAACATATTTACTCCATACTACTTTATACCAAGAAAATTTAGGATAGGTACCTTGATAGAACCTTATAAATGATAGATTGGAGAACTCACCCTTGTTATAATGTCTCTATATATTCTAGTATGATTGGAGAACTCACCCTTGTTATAATGTCTCTATATATTCTAGTATTCTTCCTTTCTGTTCAACCTTAAATTGATAATTTCTTAATGAAGTCGAGGATGAGAAATTGAGTTGAGAATGGTAAATTTGTGATTAAAGGTTATTCCCACAATAACATTGTCCTGTAAGAGATTTCTTAAGGTAGATAATTCTTGGATATTCTTTATAGGTCCTGTAAAGATCCAAATATCATCTTAAAAAAGCATATTTCTATTATTTCCAACTGACTTAACCATTTCAAGACTTATCTTGTTCCTAGTGCTAATAATATGTTTTATAGTAGTAGAGGTTGCACTTGTGATCTTTTATTCCATATGCTCCTACCTTTAATGTAATATTCATAAACCATTTGGTTTATAGAAATTGTTTTTCCTCAAGTAATCTCCATATCCTCTTAATAAGCATTGCTACATTAAGGGTTTTTAATAGGATCACATTTAGGAACTCCTTGCCTCTTAGGTGTACATATCTCTATTTGTTTAAAGGTATCCTTAAACATTTTTGCATTATTTCCTAAACATGAGAATTTCATTATTAGTTTATCTATAGATTTGAAGAAAGCTTAAGGGAAAGCCATGCAAGAGGCATAATGCACATTGATGGATTTGAGAACAAATGAAATCAACTCTACCCTGCAAGCAAAAGAAAGAGTTTTTGTACTCTAACTAGTAATTCTTAATTGAAATTTATCAAGAAGTGATTTAAAATCCCCATATGGGGTAATAGATGAAGTAATAAGGATTTTAAGATAGATGGGAGATGTTGATTAGAAAACCTAGTGATAAATGCAATTATCTGCTCCTGGTCTATTAATTTATCAAAGATGTAGAATGCCCTCTTTGAGCAATTAGCTTTTAAACCAAAAATTTTGATAAAATTTTTTAAAGCTATCATTAAAGACGTTACAAAATTCATATCATTAAAGAAGTTACAAAATTCATAATCTGCTAAGCTTAAATTAGTAATACCAAGTTTTCTACACTTGGAATGAAAACTGAAAAGCTTGTTTCTTTCCATTGTTTTTTTAATAAGTCTGTTAACAACTTCCATAACCAAGCAAACATATAAGGAGAAGTGGGATCACCTTGTCTTATCCCCTTGTACCTCTTAATATATCTCCTAGGCTCCCCATTCACCAACATATAGAAGGTTGGTGTTAAGATGCATTGCTATATCTAGCCCTTAATGTCTTATGGGAAATTCATTACTTTCATGATGTTAACGAGGAAGTTCCAATCTATATTATCATAGGCCTTCTTAATATTAACTTTGATTATAAAATTCTTGCCACTTCTCTTGCTATAATAATTCCTTAGAAATTCTTACAATAATATGATATTATCCTCATGATTCTCCCTGGAATATATACACCTTAAGATTGATTTGTGTGATTAATAAGTACCTTCTTCATTCTTTCAACTAAAGATCATCTTATAAGTTGAGTTAGAACAAGCTATAACACAATCGTCATTGAAACTTTTTTTACTCGCCTCCTCCTAGGATCAGTGTAATAAAGGTTCTATTTATATCATTAAATAGCCTCCTATTTCTAAAGAATTCTAATATAACGTCTCATACCATATCCTTAGTTAAAGGCCAAGTTTTGATAAAAAGTTGATGTTGAAACCATCAGGCCTATGAGCCTTTTAAGGATTGAGGAACTTTAGAACTTTTTTAATCTCCTATACAGAAATTATTTTTGATAGAATGTCAACTTTTTGTAAGGTGATTCCTTCCTTCATTATGCCTTTAATTAATTCAGTGGAAGACTTGTAAGTACATCTAATAGCAATATATTTTAGTGAATTGTAAGTTTTAATTCTTGTTCATTATCCTAACTATCTAGTGCTTATCAAACTCTTAAAGATATGATACTGACCAATAAGAAATTATATAAGTGTAAAATCTAATCTAATCATATCTTCAATTTTAGTGATTATTGTTTGAAGTTGAAATAAATGATCAACAATTTGTTCAAACTCAATTGTAAATATAAGAATTGTTAGAAAATTAAGGAGGGATCTGATCCTGTATGCCGTGAAATAATCAGGAAACTTTTACATATGATTTTTTGAAAGTTAAAATCACTTAACATTTATAAATTGATTAACAAATAATTAATTATAATAAAACAGTAATCATAATTCGTACCTTATTTCAAAGCTTGATCTTTTTCTTATTGTTTCCTTTGAACTATTTTTAAAAACAACTTATCTCAACCTTTATAACAGCATAAGTGTCTGACATCTAATGGTATCAATAAAACATGTTGAAAGAACTCTGAAACTATCGTAGAGAGGGTTAAACAAGAAGTGCTAGCTCACTGGGAGCTTAAGCCTATTTATAATAAATTTTAGACATTTTGGTAATTTAATTGAAATAAAACTCTAATTTAAATTAAACTTTAATTAGAATTTCAAATTCTAATTAAATATCAATTGGGCCGAAATAAGATCAATTATCTCATACTTATCTTTATTTATTAAATATATTATTTTTAATCACAAAATTTCTCAAGCTTTATAATTAAGTCCAACTTAATTAAAATATCTTTTCTCTCTGCAACTAATTCTCTATGTATCACCCATTAGGTTCCTAAATATGTGGATAGTAAAATATAAATTATAACTCTAAATCACATTTAGGATTAGACAAATTAAACTTCTTTAAGTTATCTTTAATTCTTCAATTAAATAATTTATATCCATAAATCAAAATTGACATTTGGAAATGCATCATGATCATCCAAATATTTAAGAATATCAAAGTGGATTTGACTAACCTTTTATGCATGATTTTTTGTATAATTTAATCCTTCTATCATACAATGCTCTAATTAAATATATAGAATTGAATTAATGGCTACACTATTTGAGTCCAATTATATAAGTTCTCCACAATTAGCATTTGATACAACTAATGACATTTGAAAATTATTTTACAAAGTATCATTCCACCTTAGCCAAGGATTTCTCAAATTAATACTAATAAGGAATAATGGAACATTCTACGTACTCATTTTAGGACGATGAATCCTGTATTGATCACTCTACTATCTTCTTATATTTTATGTTATATCCAATAACTACTAATTGAGCTACTATTAACTTAAATAGGTCATAAGTAGTATCAAAATGTAATAATCACTTTGTGAGATATTTTAGTGATCTAAATTCAAAGGATCACTTATATATTCATCACAATAAGAATTCCTATAAATATACTGGTAATGTTGTATATGAAATTCTTATATGAGTGCTAGTTCAGTGAATTTGTTCTATAACAAATACCTACACATTTGTTTAAGTTTCTCCAAATATTAGTCTATAAGTTTGACTACTTCACGAAAAAGAAACAAAAAATTTTATAGTCTTTTTACACTTTACTAATACCTAGTCTCGATAGAACAATGACTAGGAACAATTTAGAGGTAAGACATAAATGTAATATGAATCTCATAATTATAATCTCTTTATAGTTTTATTTGCAATGTGCATTTATCTTATGGACTTTATCATATACATATAAATATGTACAAGATAAAGAATACCTATAAATAATTATGTTACAAAACTACAACCAACTTATTTTTTATAAAGCATAAACTAATAAGGACTAGAGTGGAGCCTTAAAAAGAGGATCAAGAAATTGTCTTTAAAGATGACTGCTGAATGGATCATCATACATCTTTAGCTTATATGAAAGGAAGTTATTGTCATCACTTCAGGACTAAAGAAACAAGTTTCAGGAATCTGTGTGGCAATTATTATGTAACCTGGACATCGAATATAGTTTATGAAGTTGACAAAGAGAAGTTGAAGTTTGCAAATAATGAAATAAAAATCAAACCAAAACAAAAGAAGATCAAGACTCATCAAGATCATTTTATATTTTGTGTTATTATTTATAGTCTCATTTTAATAATTTCATTCTCTAAAAGATTCACCATGCATAAACATTTCATTTTATTTCATTACATGAGTCTTTTCATCATAAAGAGGCATTAGAGATTTTTGTTTTAATATAAAAACCTCTTAATATTTTAAACAAGTTTAGAAGTGTTTAAAATCATAATTGCATTAAACAAAATGGTTTAGACTATTTGATATTGTTAAAACCATTTTTTAGGTGATTAGTTCAACTATATAGGTTAGTGGTTCACTAATATAGGTTAAAGTTGTTAAATTTGATGTACCAAGAGTTTATTGTGACATTAGTTAATGTATTAGTCGATAATATGCCTACTGGATGACTAGTCTCTCAATCACCAGTGAATCTATGAATTCAATGGACATTGGTCGACCAATGTTTGAAAATAACTATTGTAATAGATAGTTCTTGGCTCCAACAGCTAATAAGGTCCTAAAACACTATAAATATGTGTTTTCTCATTATTTATAGCATTAAAAGACATCTGGGTGTATTTTACACACATTTCTAAGTATGTTTCAATCATTTGATCGTCATTGTCTCTTATTTATGTGAGCAAGCCTAAAATGGAGTTATCAAATGATAAAGTGAGATATTTTGAGTTATAATATTTGATTATGGCATTATTTTATTGTACTTGAGGTGATCTAAATGATTTTGAGGTTCCTATTCACCTTGGAAGAAGATTGTAAAAGAGTTCCTCTTTGTCTAGAAAGATTGTACAAAGTTTATTCTTCACCTTGAAGAAAGAATTATAGTGAAATTCTAAGAAGAATCTTAGGAATGAACATAAGCAAGGGATATTTACTAAACTACTATAAATCATTTTGTATTCTTTCTCGCTTATCCCTTTTAAATTATTATTCAATTGTTAAGCAATCCATTTAATGAATGTTGTTAACTTAAGTTTATTGGTTAGAAAGATTATTAAATTTTATAATCATCCAATTCACACCCTCCCTCTTAGGTGCCATTAAGAACTAACAAGTATCAAAGGATGTCTATTAGGTTAGCATTTTTAATATAATCCTATAGAAAAGAACATAATGGTATATGTAAGACCATCATCATTATTATTCAAACAAGAGGGACAAGGCATTAGTAAAGTACCTTTCTTTGATAGTAATGATTACCTTTAAACTAGGATGAGATTATTCTTAATGAATGAAAGTGTATACTTATAGGAAATAGTTTCAGATGGTCCTTTTATAACTATAAAAATTGTAAATAATAAAAAGGTCCACAAACTAAAAAAAAAGGGAACCTGAAAATATGAGATTTGTTTCCTTGAATAACAAATTCATACACATCTTATTTTTTGCATTAGGAAAAAATGAATTCAATAAGGTCTCTATGTATAAAACGACTTATGACATTTGCATACATTAGAAATTACATACGAGGACATAAATCAAGTTAAGGAGAGTAAAGTAAGCATGCCAACATATCAATATTAATTGTTTTAAATGAAGCATGATGAAAGCATATATAGCAGATATAGTAGATTTATAGATATTATTAATGCTTTCAAATGTCTTGAAAAGACCTATACTAATTTTAAAATGGCAAGAAAGTTACTTAGGTGAATTCCAAAGACGTGGGAAGCTAAAGTGACAACCATACAAGAAGATAAGAATCTAACAACACCACCATTAGAGGAGCTTATTAAATCTCTTCTCACATATTAATTGAGGCTCTAAAAGATGCAAGAAGAAACAGTGCTTCCAAATAAAAAACATTTAGTGTTTAAAACCTCAAACTAAGAATCTAGTGAAGAGGAAGAGACAACAACTTCAAAAAAGGTAGAGGTGATTTATAACATAAATCATTTAAAATTATTTGTTTTGAATGTTGAAAATCTAACCTCATAAAGTTACAATATCCTTTAGTTAAACAAATTGAAAAGTATGAAAGAAACTATAAGAAGGAGAAAAAGGACAAAAATAAACCACTTAAAGCCTTAACTTGGAATGATACAAGTAAATTAAAAAATGAGCAATTGGAAGGAGAGATAGCTCGCATGCGCTTTAATGCCATGAAAGAAGATGAGGTAACATCTAACTCCACCTGGTGTGATAGTGATAGCAATTTAACATATGATGAACTAGTTAAAAGTTTAGAAATCATGAGTGAAAAAACAAAGAAATTAACTTTTAAACTCATAGAAGTTTAAAATCAATTAGATATATGTATTGATGAGAATAAAAAGATGAAAGTGAATTACATAGCATTAAAAAATATAGAAATATATGATCATTGATGACAATCATGAACTAGCTGTATTAAGGAATGATAATAAAACATTAAAAAAAGAAGGTTGATGCGTTAAAGGACTCATTATCGTACTTTACAAAGGGAAGTGAAAAACTAAAGAGAGCTAAAAAAATTTCGATAATAGGAATGGAATATGATATAACCATAAAAGTGAAGCCAATTTCATAACTACATTTCTAAAGGAAAAATATTTACATAGTGAAGAATCATTAAATAATGTGATAAATGAGTATGGAGCATCCACATCAAAGTAGATGCATGCACATGCCAGATCCACTAGAACTCATTTTAGGGGCAAGCATTATGCATCCTTATATAGATCATAATCTAGGGATAAGCTCAATACTCTCAAAGG
Source organism: Erythroxylum alaternifolium (assembly GCA_027478495.1). Lineage (NCBI taxonomy): Eukaryota > Viridiplantae > Streptophyta > Magnoliopsida > Malpighiales > Erythroxylaceae > Erythroxylum > Erythroxylum alaternifolium. The sequence goes on from JANIIA010000009.1 coordinate 42,774,090, forward strand.
AAGGATAGGAATAACTTTTATAGTAAAATTCAAATCCACTCAAAAGTTTTTAAGCCCTAAATAAGAATATATTAAGACTTTATTCATAAAAGGTATCATACATATAATCTGGTAGCTCATCTCACTATACTAGGAGAACATTCAACACTTTTGATGTTTAAAGGATGTTTCCTCATTATACATACACATATAGAATACCAAGTGTTGCATTTATGAATCATCATTATTCAAATAACATGGTATATCATTTTTGTGGTAGGTATGAACATATTGATAGGTTTTCTTCTATTAAACAAAGGATGGTAATTAAATCCTTAAGGAAGTGGATTAAAAAGAAGACGGAGACTAATAACCAAGGACATAAGCTCATGTAGGAACCTAAAACATATTGAATGTCTTATTTTGTAGGGCTCTTAAAAAAAGAAAAGAGAAAATGATATGAAGTTGAGAATTAGTTTTAAAGAATTTATCTTTTCTAATATTGATGACTCCAACCTTTTGTGTCAAAGAAAGTCTTGAATATCTAGAATATGGAACAAATTAGCCCTTAAAGAGAGCAATAATGATGAAAGACTCCTCAAAAGAAATAATTATTGAACAAATTGAGGATGAAAAGAAAAAAATATATTCCTCCAATATATGAAACTTAAGGAGAATCTTCATTCAAATCATTCTTAAGTAACGATTAACAAGAGGTAACTGTCAGTTCATAATTTAGATATTTGTTATATATTGTTTTTATTAATCAATTTGAGTATAAATACTTAGTGATGATTGTTTGAGTTTGAATTATAAATAAGGTTTTTAACAATTTTTTTATAGTGTATACCTTAGTACATAAACTTAGAAACTATATAGAAACTATGAACTATATAGAAACTATGTGTAAAATAGTGTTATTAAGTTAGTATTTATATCAATTAGGCAACAATTTAGAGCATTAAATAGGGACAAATTTATGCATAATTAAAAAAGAATCAATTATATTTAATGAAAATTATTAAGTTAAATGACTCTTTCTAATTTCTTTATTTATTTGATTAATTTTATCCATTTTTCATTATGTGGTTTTGCTTTAATTTGAGTCTTATGATTGTATTTGATTGAGTTTATCCATGTCTCGCTTTGATTGATGGAAATTATAAAATATCATAACGTGTGGTCAACTAACACCTTAATGTGGTTGATCAACATTCTCGAAAACAAAACCCTTTCTTTTTAGCAAGTTTGTTAGCTATTTGGTTGCTTTTATGGTCACCCATATAGACACATTGGTCAACTAATGCCCTAATGTGGTCTACCAATGTCCCCATATCCAACATTCCCTTCTTTCTTGTGAATTTGTAAGGAGTTTGGTTGCTTCTTAATACGATAATTTATAAATTATGAAGGCTGGTTGACTATATGGCTTGATTGGTCAATAAGTATTAGTGTGTGGTTGGCTATACTATCAACTAAATAGGTTGCACACTCGCTAGAGTGAGAGAGTTTCTTAGTTAAGGGAATATTGGTCAAGATGACTCAAAGACATTGGACCAATCAAGCCACATAGTCAACCAACCTTCATGATTTAACCCTTTTCCTCCTCTTTTTTTATATTTTTCATCTTGGTTGTTTATATCTTCCAAACTCCTACATAATTAACTCCTTTCTTTGAAAAAACTTCATCCCTTATTTCAGAAAAATTTTGTTAGATTGCTTTAAATTGAAAATTTTTCATTCATAGGTTTCAAATTTGGGGATTTTCATAATTTTTCATAATTCAAATTATCTTAATTTTGGTATTTTAGATAATTTTCATATTTTTACTTGTTGAATTTTCAAAATTATACATGTTTTAAATTCATTATTTGATATTGCAATTATGCTTATATTTGTTGCAATTTCAACCATTAATTTTAACAAAACTTGTATTGCTTCAATTGAATTTTTTAACTTAGAAATAATACTGAAATTGAGGATGTTTCAAAATTAGACATAACTAGGGATGATTCTTTCAAAGTTGACTTTTTATGCAATTCTTTAACTCTTTAAATACTTAATAGCTTCCTTTCTTTAACAAGCTTACCAATCTCAATCAAATTTGTATTGATCTTTTACCAAGTTAGTCTACTGCATGAAACTTTATGTTATTTTTTGGATAATTAATTTCTTTTTGATAATTCCAAAAAGGAGGAGAGAGATTGGTGATAACATTTAGGGATAAATTTTTTATACATGTTATTTTTTTGTTTTTTTACTTAAGTAAATTTATATTTAATATGTGGATATTTATATTTCACTTGACATTAAATATTTATTTTTATTAATATTAATTTATATTTTATACATGAATTAAGAGGGGTGCTAATCATTTCATTGATATGAATAGTTTGTGTGCTTAATTTTCATATTGCTTTCTAATATGACAAATATTTTGTCATCATCAAAAAGTGAGAGATGCAGTTGTTGCTCGCTAACTCTTCCAAAAGGTCATGAGCCGCATCAATAGTTTTTCTTATCAAAGACCCTCCTGTAGCTACATTTACGGTTCTCCTTGTGCTCTGATTCACACCATTATAGAATGTTTGCAAAAGGAACTCCCTCTGAATGTTTTGGTGGGGATAACTCTTTTGTAATTCCTTAAATCTCTCTCAAGCTTCATACAACGACTCCCCATCACTTTGTTGAAAGTTTGTGATCTCCTTAATGATTCTTGTTATCTTGGTCAATGGGAAGTACTTAGCCAGGAAAGCTTAGGCTGGCTACTCCTAAGTAGTGATTTGCCCTAAACTGAGTGAGTTATATCATATTTTTATCTGGTCCCTCAAGGTAAAAAGAAACAATCTTAACCTCACAGCATCATTAGACATCTAATTAAACTTGAAGGTGTCACAGATCTCCAAGAAGTTAGCAAGATGGGCATTGTGATCTTCATTTGATAACCTATAAAACTGCACACTACTTTGAAGTATGTTGAGGAGTGCCTGTTTGATCTCAAAGTTATTGGCTTAAACCACAGGCCTTGTAACTCCTTAACGACTAAAACCTGGCCTAAAAAAATCCATCAATGTCCTCTCAGCGCCTCATTGCCCTCCTTCTTCTACAATATTCCTTCATATTCGATCTTGACATCTAGCACTTCTTAGCTCTCTTTTATGCCTTGCAATGTCTGAAAACTCTTTTTTGTTAAGCTAGTTAGACCTTCTCGTGCTCCTTATGTTCATACACTTGTAAATAAGCAAGCAAGAGGAGCAAACACTCTTAAATCAATGATAACTTGCATTTTGTGCATATTATTTGTGTGTTTTTATGTTCTTTTGATATGTTTGTGTGATGTTTTTCTTGTGTTTCTATGGTAATTCGTATCTTTGTATGTTCTAAGTGATGAAATACCAAAGTGCTGCGATTTGGAGTGAATTTGGCTAATTTGGAAGTGGACAGAATTTCAACATGACCATGTTGAAGGTGTTACGACACTGGCAGATTGCTATCTAAAAATTTTGGATTAATTACTTTAGGATTTAGGCCCGAATGACATAGCCCCCTATGCTGGACGAAGTCAAGTTATTTTTTAGTCCACTGGAGCTTTATTTTCATATTTTTATTAGGTCCCATGTTGGTTATTGTAAAGAGTAAACCTAAACTATAAATACCTTTAATTTAGGAAATTAGTAGAGATAGGAATGAGAGTTTAGAAAACAACAGCAGCTCTTGTGCGTGAAAAACAGAAAACCCTTCTCTAAGAACAACGTCTTTTGCCATTACATGCATGGCTAACTCTTCATCTAAACAAGGTATCTAATGTTCGATTAATATAATTCGTGAGACTCCTTTGGTTTGATTGTTTTTATTTATCTCTTATGTTTGTTTGATCTCTGTGCTTTAATCGATTTATTGTTGCCGTGTTTGTTAATTAATAAGGCCTATTAATTGATTAACTTGGTGATAAATTGCCTTATAGATTAGTGAATCCGTGATTCCTGTTTATCGAAGTGGCAAATTAATTTCAATTAAGAAATTACTGAGATTAAATAATTTAGTCTAAATAGATTGTAGCTTCTCTGATTCTGTTGGCTGAGATAAAGGTCCATTAGAGTCTACTGCTACCATAGATTATATTCTGCCGAGCTTTACTGGGGAATAGTCTAATTGGTTAGGGTAATAATCTACGGAATTTTACTCGGGGTTATCAAACAATTACGAATGGATTGGTTGATTTGTGCTAGTCACTGTCTGCTATAACTTTGTCCATAAGAATAAACTGAATTTATGTTTTTAAGTCTATGATCAGATTATAGTATCAAACGAAGGAGTACAAGGGTTAGGCTTTTCTTTATATTGTTTCCAATCTTTATTTTTAATTGCTTTCTACGTGATTTTGTGTTCTAAAATTAATCATTCCTAAATCAATTCTATTTATTTTTATAAAAAATTGTTATACTGGTCTCTATGGTTCAACCCTATTCACCACTTTGCTCGTTTAAGTGTTCTAGAGTAGGAATTTATTTTTTGCTGGTTTGAAACGCCACTAAATTTTGGCGTCGTTACTGGGGACTAGTGTTTAAGTTTTTGTTCATTTGTGCTGCTAATCATTTTTCCAATTGTTTACATGCAACGTTGTGTTTCTGCAGGTGATTTATTATTTGATCCAGAGATAGAGCAGATCGGAAAACAACTCAGGAAAGCTACTAAACTGCGTAGGAGACAAGCTTCTACTTCTACGCAAGTCTTACCTGATCAAACTGAGAACTTGCTTGCCTTTGAGACCGAGTTATTAGGAGATTTTGAAGAAGCAGAAATGGCAAATCAGCAACATATTCCACCTATATGATCAGTCAAAAATCGAGCTCCTGCAACTCTAAGGGATATGCTTGCACCACCAGTAGAGGATCAACCTCTATATATTCAGTACTAGGCTGTAGATGATGGGTTTAAGTTGAAGGCTGGGTTGATTCAAGCTTTGTCAAAATTTCATGGGTTACCTTCTGATGACCTGAACGGACATCTCAAGGATTTTCATATGGTCTGTTCTGGATTCAAACCGAGAGGCATAACAGAGGATTAGTTGAAACTACGTGCCTTCCCTTTTTCTCTAGAGGGTGCAGCTAGAGACTGGTTGTATTATCTTCTTCCTAGAACAGTGGATACATGGCCTAATATGGCACGATTAATTTTAGAAAAATACTTCCCAGCTTCCAGGGCTGCTAGTTTGCGCAGAGAGATTTGTGGCATCAGAAAAAAAGATACAAAAAATATATATGAATATTATGAGAGATTCAAGAGGCTTTGTGCAAGTTGTCCTTAGCATGGAATTACAGAATAGCTCCTTATTCAGTACTTCTATGATAGGATGTTACTGAATGATAGGAAAATTCTTGATGCTGCTAGTGGGGGAGCTATAGTGAACAAGACGCCTTAGAAGGCCAGAAACTTAATTGCAGCAATGGCTTCAAATCTTCAGCAGTTCGGGTATCGTTCAGAGATACACACTCGTGGGGTCCATGAGGTAAGTAGTTCTAAACACAAAAGTAGACTTGAAAAGATTGCTGAATTGATGGAAAGACAAGTTATTAATTCTTCCAATGCTAATAGTGTCAATGTAAATGCTGTAACCAAGGGACCACAAGTCGTTATTTGCCATGTTTGTGGATTTCAGGGTCATTTTACTAATGCTTGCCCGACTCTGTAAGATGAGATTGTGGAAGCTGAAGTCAATGCAATCAATGATAATTATCAGTCTCAGAGAAAATATGATCCCTATTCAAATACGTACAACCTAGGATGGAGGGATCATCCCAGTCTGAGATATGGGAACGAGCAACAAAGTAAGAGTAGTCAGCAACGTCAGCCTCAATAGCATCAGTAGTAGCATCCAAGGCCTAACTATGTTGACCAAATTTCTACCTTGGGGGATCTTATGCCACAATTGACTACAACTCAATTAACGACCAATACATAGCTGTAAAGTTTGGTTCAGTTTCAGACTGATTTAGCACAATTTTAGGCTCAGACTAATAAAATTTTTCAAAAGCTAAGAGAGAAAATTAGTCAACTAGTCGTTGCACAAAATCAAGGGAAATTGCCCTCCCAACCTACAGTCAATCCTAGGCTGAATGCCAATGCCATTTCCTTGCGTAGTGGAAAAGAAATTGAAAGTGCTAGAGGAATGCAGAAACTTTAACATGACCATGTTGAAACTGTCGAGCTAGAAAAAAAAGTTAAAATCGAGGAAATCGTGACAGCTAATCCAGAAAGGCCATTATTTCTACACAGGTTGGCCAAGAAGAAGAAATTGCAAAATGATGAGGAGGCTTTAAAGATTTCTGAGACAGTGGAAATTAACATCCCCTTTCTCACGTTGCTTAGACAAACACCAAGGTACTGCAAATTTCTGAAGGACTTGGTTACTAGCATGACCAAAATGAGAGGCAATCAGTGTGTAGTGATGAGTGAGAATGTCTCAGCAGTATTGCAGGGTAAGTTACCAATAAAGGAAAAAGACCCAGGTATGTTTACTATTCCTTATAAAATTAGCAATGTTGGTATAGAACAAGCTATGCTAGATTTAGGGGCTTCTATAAATCTTATGCCATTGTCTATTTATACTACATTGAATGTTGGTCAGTTGAAGCAAGATGGTGTGATTTTAACATTAGTTGATCGCACCACTAGGTACCCTGAGGGATTGTTGGAGGATGTTTTAATACAGGTAGATGATCTAATATTTCCAACATATTTTTATGTGATGAGAATGGAGGATGAGGGGTCACCTACGTCTAGGATGATGGTGTTAGGATGCCCATTTTTTAGCACTTCTAAGACAAAAATTGACATTCATGGCGGGACTTTAACTATAGAATTTGATAGTGTCGAAGTCACATTCATTATTAATAATATCATTAAGCATCCTGTTGATTATTGTACAACTTTTGCTGTTGATTGTATTAGCCCTTTGACCGAGAAAGTTCTCGAGTTATATATTGATAATTTTTTGCAGGATACAATAACTGATAACATTACTCCTGCAAAGCTGTCAGAAATTGAGACTGAATGGGTAGTTCCGAAAGGTATGGTCCATGTTGTACATGATTTGCAGGCATTATAGGCTGCGTTTGGAATGTTACAACAGCCACTGCAGATTAGCGGCAACAAATTACTCCCCTCTATTCTTCAGTCGCCAACATTGGAGCTCAAAGCATTACCTGTGCACCTCAAGTATGTCTTTTTGGGGGAGGTCGAAACATTACCTGTGATTGTCTCCAATCATTTGAGAAGTTTAGAGAAGGAGAAGCTTATCTGTGTGCTCAGGGAGAACAAAGAAGCTATTGGATGGTCGATTACAGAAATCAAGGAAATCAGCCCCACCATCTGCATGCATCGAATCTTCTTGGAGGATGATTGGAAACCCAATAGGCAACCTCAGCTTCGATTGAATCTACCAATGATGGAGGTTGTAAAAAAAGAGATACTGAAATTATTGGCTGCAGACGTGATCTATGCTATTTCAAATAGCAAGTGGGTAAGT
>JANIIA010000009.1:42820135-42831593 GCA_027478495.1 Erythroxylum alaternifolium
CTCTGAGGACTGGACGTAGCCCACGATTTGGGGTGAACCAGTATAAAAATCGCAGTGTCTATTCTCTACTCTTTACTTCAGTTTACTTTGTTGTTAAAAACTCATATTGAAGTAATTTGTGATTTAACTAAGTAATAATTTTCATATAAACCTTGTGATATTCTTTTAACAAGAAACAGAAGTTTTTTTAAGATTTTATATTCAAAAAGGAGGATACACCATTCAACCCCCCTTCTTGTGTATCTAGTTTCTTGAACATAAAGTCTATACTAATGTGTGATTTACTTCATAGTCTTCTTCTAGATGGGTTTCAAATTATTTATCTACTAGTTGCTCGAGCTCTTTCCCATTTATGAGTCTGATTGCCCTGAGTTGCTCCCTTGGGTATGCTTTAGTATTGCTCGAGAGACTCTCCACACTTTTTGTAGACAAAGCGTTCGTCAGTTGGCCCATTTAAACCTCCAAATTATGAATTAAAGAGGCATGGTATTTAACTACTTGTTTGAATTTACCTTCAAACCTCTTTTGGTCCTTGTCCATGCCCATGATCTTATCCAATTTGGAGTAATTAGAATTAAACTTCTCTTACTGAAATCCAGGTGGACCTTCATTCCAGATTTGGTTACCTGTATTATTTGGCTAAAAAAAATTAGGTTATTTCTCACCCAGGATTTTATATGTTAGAATAGGGATTATTTCCCCCTCTTTGACCAAATTGTGCTCCCATGTAGTTGAGTTGCTTCGTATTATTATTTTGAATTAAGAATCAATTAGCAATATCATGGTCCACATAGTTCACTTCTAAGTTAAATTGCTTTAATCATAGCAAATAAAGAGGCCTTTAAGCTATTAAGTTGTCTTCTCAAATTGTCATTCTTAGCCTGCATTTCTATCATTGAATCAATAGTAATGACTCCTTTCTGATCGCTAAATGATGTTTATCATCTATTTCTATCTGACATCCAAAGATAGTTATTGTTCTCCATCTCATCTAATAATTATTCTGCTTACTTAATTATCTTCCTCGTTAGAGATCCTCCAGATGCTGCATCGATGGTGCCCCTTATGGGTGGATTAACTCCATTATAAAAAGTTTGCAATAGGAATTCTCTAGGTAGGTTATGATGAGGACATCTCCTTTTCAAATCCTTGTAACACTCCCATGCTTCATAAAGTGACTCCTCGTCATTTTGTTAGATATTTGTAATCTCCTTTATTAACCTGGTCATCTTCATCAACAAAAAATACTTGTCTGAAAATGCTCTCATAAGAAGCTTCCTTGTTGTGATGTTTGTTGTGTTCAAGGAATCATACCACCCTTTGGTTTTATCCTTTAGGTAAAAGAAAAGAGTCTCATCTTAACAAAATCTTCTAACATATTATTATATCGGAAGGTATCTCATATCTTTAAAAAGTTTAATAAATGTGCATTAGGATCTTTATTAGTTAACCCATAGAATTGCACATTGGTCTGTAGGATATTCAGCAACGCTAGTTTTATTTCAAATGAGGTTGGAACTAGTGGTCAAGTGATGCCTTGTTATGCAATGTTGAACCCTGGCCTCATGAAATCCATAAGGGTTCACTACTGGTCTCCTTGATTAAATTCTTCTGTCGTTGTTCATTTAATCTCCTTTTAATGTCTTGCTCTTCGAATTTCCCTTTCTTATCTCGTGATATCAAGTGTTATAGTGTTTTCGATTGTGCTTGAACTCTGAGTGATTATTGTGTTCATGTAGTAGGACAGACACAAGAAAAGCATAACATTCCTTAAAACAAATAAATTCAAAAGGTCCTAGGTTAAATCCCCAACAAGGGCACTAAAAACTTGTTGAGCAAGTTTTACCTATAATAAAACTTCCAATATCTACTACTCTATGGATCGTAAACTTATAGTATTGAAAGTTATCAATCCGAAGAGGAATAAGTAAAACTAATTAAACCAAACTTTATCTAAGTTAATAAAAGATTATTTGAGTGAAATAATAATAGAAAATTAAAACAATAAAATAAAATCAACCAAATAACAAATATCAAATGAGCTGCCATAATTATTTAAGGATGATTAAGGATAAATGTAATAGGATTTATTCTTTCATTATTTTGTCCTATATTTCCTAATGTTTGATTATTCTCTCTCAAGACCTAACCAATTAACCCTAATTGAATATAAAAATTCCAGAATTGCAATATCTCAATTCACAACTTCTTTCGTAACTTTTTCAATTAGTTTTGAAGCTTTGTACACAATCGTGATTCTACCTATGTAGCTCCGTACACAGCCAACTTCTTTGTTCTTCACTTATCTAATTTCCAATGCTAACAAACACATCAAACACCTTAAGAAACATATAGTAATGATTGAAAATATGCTCTAAACCACACAAACTCTCATAATATAAGCAAAAACTCACATTAACACAATTCTAAGCCTATACATGCAACAATCATCTAATAAACCTATAAACACACTAAAAAACCTATCAAGACATAGTATAAACTACACCTATCACCTATGTCCTTGGGGGTCGCAGAGGACTCATACTCTATATTTCTCAATTGTTCAAGCAATCACTTTTATAATATACCTCAAACCTTTCTACCATCCCTATATCTTAAACCTTATGAGATTTGGATAAATCAAACTCTAAAATTAGTTTGTATATCATTAAAAGAATCTAGATCTGAGAGAATCTCAAAGTCCCATGAAGTAATATGTATATAAAGATCTAGAAACTAGACCTAGAATAAGATCAATTTGCGTCATCTATTCGAAGATGGGTATAAAAGCCAAATAACAACAATGAGAGTTCCAAAATACCAACACTGGGAGGTTTAACATGTATTATTGGAAATTAGGAAAGTGATTATGTAGAGATACTAATATCTAATATATTCTTGAGGTTGTAAAAAATGATCAAGAAGTTAGTAAGTATGTTCCATATCTAGCACGATGTGCCTCAATCTAATGACAGACCAACTACACCATAAATCCCACGAATAAGAATAAAAAGAAGACCTATTTACTATTGATATTATTGAACAAGGGTAAAAGGAAGTTCCCTCCCTATTGGGTGTGTTACAATAAAAGGAAAATCTGGTGTATGATAACCCTTTTTGTCTTGGACATATTAAGTTAACTAGTTCTGTCAAAATTCAAGCTATCTAATTTGGAGGTATATGATAACATAACGAATCCTATAGATCATTTAACACAATATAGGGAGATCATAAATTTGCATAGTGCCTCTAAAGTAAGGGGATGCAAAGCTTTTTCCTCCATCCTTATAAGAGTTTTCAAAGATTCGTACCAAACAATCTTAGCAAGGTTTATATCCATTTTTTGACAATTGAAAATCTTTACTAGCAATAAAGGCAAGCTTAATTAAAGACTTCATTTCTTTGTTATGTGACACAGAGACATGATAAAAGTCTAGGAATTATACTTATATATTCAACCTAGAGCTATCCAAATACTGAGCTTAAATTTAACAGACCTTATTTGGTAAATGACTTATCAGCTATTTTTTGGTAAATTTAGAGGTATTTGGCTGTTGAACATGTCAAACCACTGATAATCATGTTTATTAATCAGCTGATTAGAATGGTAGATTGAACCTAATCCACTACTCTAACGGTTGAGAAGTTAACGGAAGAAAAGACGATTATGCCCAAAAGTTATTACAAATTAAAATAAGGAGATGAGAGAAATAGAGATAGAGATAACCATAAAGTGTGAATTCAATTTACTCAAAGTCAAAATAATACTCTGGTTTATTCAAAAATTAAATGAAGTTTGAATTTTTTTCTTTAACAAAATTTTGTGCTTCATATCAGTATCATTATTTTTAACAATTATTTCATTTTTAATTAAATAAAAAACATATCATTGGATTTGGTATTGCACAACACAAAAACCGCTATTAAATTATTTTATGCTAACCAAAATTTTCTATATTGTTAGATTCAAATATTGGGTTAGGTAGGAAAGTTTCAAGTTACATTCATTGTACTTATTAATACTTGGATTAAATTTTGAAATTAAGAAAAATTAAATTATTCAATTTAAAATATATTTATATATTTTTATATTTTTAAACATAAAAATGTTTCTACAAATAGTTATTATGTCTAAAAATTATTTTAATGTTAATTTTAATAAATAAAATTATTTAAAATCTTTTTTATTTTTAGTTATAAGATAAGATTAATTTTATTAAGGGATTACATTTTCATATAATTAGAAATAAGTTTTACGCTGATTAATGACTACATTTTTCATTTTAGTTGCTAGCATTAATTTAAATAATTATTTTTATTTTGAACATGGGCAAATAGGTTTTAATTTATTTAATTTTGACTAATTAACTGAAGCAAATTGAAACATAAACATGAATTCTTATGAGAATATTCAAAGAAGTAATACAATATAATATTCATGTCCTTATAGATCTTTTTTTTATGCCATGCCCTCATAAGTCATTTTATACATAAATAGTTAATTTTACCAAATATCTTGTTATCCACTGGTCAAATTAGCTATATTAATCTGTTGTCAGCTAACCGCTGATAGAATTAGCTAATAATTAATGTAATTCACTAACTGCCAAATAGGGCCATAATAGTTATAATTGCCTTTTAAAAAGTGTTGTAGTGATATCAATTAGTGGAGGTTGCTGATCATATTAGTGGAGGCTGAGACATAGGGTTACTGATATCTCTCTGCCCTCTTAAACACCTCTTTTAACCAAAATTTTAACCATGCTAGAAGTAAGAACATTCTAGATATGATAAGATAGTTAAGTTTTCTCAATTTCGCAGGATTACAAACACAAGAATAAGAAATTATGGAGAACTGTGAAAAGTGGTATACAATTAAGGCAATTATTTGTCCCTGACCCTATAGTTGAAGAAAGGAAGAAGCATAAGGAGAAAGGTAGAGAGCATCTCATTCTTAATATCATCAAAATAGGTCTATGACAAATTCTCAAAGTGTAAGGATAACATTGGATAATCCTAATGACGATGACATGGTTATCACAATAGGTCTAACAAACTACAAATTCAAAAGGATTGCAGTGGATAATGATAACCCATCTCTATATTTTGTTTTATAATGGTTTTGCTACCTTAGGATTCACTGCAGTATAACTAAGATCTTCAATTGCACCTTTAATAGGATTTGAGTAATGAAAGACTTACACAAATGAAAACAAAATGCAAATCTTGTTTAAATTAAAGATGTGACCAAGGAAAGTAATAAGGATGAGATGAGAGAGTTTCATGTGGTCAAAAGACCTACGATATACAACGTTATTCTTAGGTGATTTTCATTGTGTTCAATCTGGGTATTCTTGTCACAATATCAATTCTCAATGAAATTCCTAATAAGCAGTAGTGTGGGAAGGGTGCATGATGATTTGATGACAAGATAGTGCTATATAATCTCACTAAAGGCCGCTAAAAAGCCCTAGCTCACTTAATATGAAATTGAATCGTGAGATTCAGAAAAAGAAAAAAGAGAGGGGAGTTGGTGGAGGAGATAATAAAGTTGAGTATGGAAAAAATAGGAATATTTAAGGACTAATAAAATTAGGCAAGTATGAATCTTATTAACAAGGCTCACATGGAAGCTTACTAAAAGAGTATATTGATTTCTTTACTTGACAACATGCATATATGAAAGGGATCAACTGCATTCCATTATGGACAATTTAAAAGTTGACCCTAACTTCATATTTTTCAGACAAAAAGAATATGCCTTCACTATAAAGAGATAACTCGTAATGGAGGAAAGTGGAAAAGCTACTGCATGGAAAGTTCATAGGTGAGGTGCGATACCTTGCTAATATAGGATGTGTGTTAGACTTCACTAATTTAGATAATGTTGGCACAAAAGATAACAACCCTTTGCCAAAAACCTGAACAACTTATGGATGTGACTTCAAGTCATATATGCTTAAGCTTCATGAAAGCATATTTAGAATATATCCAAATTCTTATGTATGAAGCTTTTCAATAAAAGAGCTCATTCATAATATATAATGGTACAAACTACTACAAAGTTTTACCTTTTGGGATAAAAAATTTTAGAACCATGTATTATTAATTGGTTAACAAAGTGTCAAGGCCTCATTAGGATGAAATATGCTTATGTTTATGACATAATAGCAAAGACAAAAGTATGGGACATCATACCATAGACCTTAAAGAATGTTTTAGTACACCCTGGGAGTATGAAATGAACTTAACCCTAAGTGTGTGGTTGGATTATCCATAAGGAAATTCTTAGCATTTATGGTAATACAACGAGTAATAGAAATTAACATTAAAAAGGTTGGGTTTATTCTTAGAATGATCCCCTAACACTTTTAAGGATGTAGGGATTAACGAGAAGAATAGCAAGTCTATCGAGGTTCTTGTCCAAATTTATAGATCGATACTTGCAATATTTGCCCTTACTATTTACACCCATACTTCGGTGAATAACTAACTATATATGTTATTATATATTATTGGGTTTTTAACATAGTGTTAGTAAGAGAAAACATATAAGTAATAAGAATATATATACTATTTATGAAAATTATCCAAAGGACATAAACACGCTACACAAAGTTAGAGAAATCAATATTTACCCTAGTTATATCCGCACAAATTAAACTAGGTCCATGTGATATGTATTATCGTAGACCTATTCCATAAGTTGGACACTTTTGGGAGACTCATTAAATGGCTGGTAGAGCCAGGTGAATTTGACATTCATTACCTTCGTTGCCTCTTGAGAGTTACACTTAGTCTCAGGTTACTGTAGAATGTATGGGCAAGTTGGTGGAATGTGATGAAGAACAAACTAAGATCTATATAGCTTAGGTTATGAAATTGGATGGATAACTCAACAAAGAGGGAAATGGTGTAGGCCCGATCCTTAAATGCCCTTTTAATATGGAAGTTAGGAATACACAAAAACATAAGTCAAAGCATCAAATAATAAATGTTGAGTATTAAGCTTTTTTATGTAGGAAATATGATTATAACCCATCTACATCGAAATGTTTACAAATATGTTCCAATTCACAACTTATATTTAATAAAGTAAAAGAGATGTATGAAGAAAACAAGGAAGCTTATGAAAATTCATCCAAATACTTCAGAAGCACTAAATAAGATTCATCCAAATTAACGGTTACTTGATATGAAGTAAAGATCCTTCATGCTTCCATATTTGCAATGTGTGGCAGATAGGAATGCAAAATGACAAATTTTCTTCTTAATATTTAATCTTTTATATCTATTTTATGCATTATTCTTAAGTTTATATTTTTAATTAGGAAACAGATGGACATTCTAAGAAAAATATTAAGATATTTGGAACAGTATTACTCGAAGTGTGCATAAGTTTTTATTTTAAACTTTGATTAAGATGATTCAAGATGTCACAGAAATCTTGAAAGAGCTCTAGAACTTTTATGTTTTTTAGTTATGAGAGATTGTAAATAATTTGGAATACGTCCTTGTTCCATGACATGTTTTACATTAAGATGCTGAAGATGAAGACATAACCTAATACATATGATAAAGGGAGACCACAAGTAGAGAAAAATTTTAAGAGATACACGACATAAGATATAATGTCTCAGCTTGCACCTATAAAAAAGTATAAAAGATACAAAAACATACACGGTCTAAGATACAAACGTGTCAAAGCTCGTGACCATCTCCGAAAAAGAAGTAAAAAGATACACGACTAGAGACATAATTGTGTCTGAAACTATGTCTAGCTTTAATGTTAACCAGATCCCCCAATCTGAAGAGTTAAAAACCCAAACTTTTAGAGTTAATTTTGATATTAATCCTTTTTAGGTTTTAGAGAATAACTAACTACATTTTATTTTACTCTTTTCTCTTGTCTGTGTGCTACATGACTAATCTTCTAGACTTGGTCAGAAGAAATTGAAACATTAGGATGTATTAAATATGATGTTTAATTTCCTTTATGGTCTAATTTATATATTAATTATTGATTATTCTTTTGAGTTTATCTTTTATGATTGTGTCACTTAATTGGTAGGGTGTGGCTTGTGTTGTATTACTTCATCAATCCTTCTTAATTCTTAAAGCTACTACTAGGCCAAATCTTTTATGCTTAACTCAAGTTGCTTTGGTAGTTAATGTTAATTAGATCACATTTTTCTAGTACTACTAAGGTGAGATAGGAAAAGGGTTTTAACAGTGAATTATCAAAATATAAATTGATTTATTGTTTTTATCAATGATCAATATATAATTCCCAAAGTGAATGTGAACTTAGACTAAGGTTCATTCTCTACTGATTTTTCATATCTCAATTTGTATTATTTCTTAGATATATTTTTATATTACTTAATCAAAATCAAACCCCTCCCCTTATTCGTTCTTTTTTGTAAAGTACAAACCTAGCTAGGTACTTTTTGTGGAATCAACCTGCTCTAGTTACTACGTATATTCTCAAGAGTAAGAGATAACAAACCAAATTTTAACACCATTACTAAGGAGATATTTTAGTTGCTTTTATGTTTTTGTTTTATTTTCTTTTGCATTTTCTTATTCATTTTTTATCTTTTCTTTCTTTAATGTTTATTCTTATTACTCAATCCTTAAATCAAGTCAATTTATAGTTGAATCTAAAAATAGGAAGCACTTGGCATGCTAAGAAAGGAAGCCAAATAGAGATCTTAAGATGCCAATTTAACTTATAAATTCTTATTTGATAATGAGTTAGAATCATAAGAGGAAAAGGCTATGATTAAGTATAGAACTTTGAATGAGCTTGTTACATTTAATTTGAACTAACAACCCTCTACTTGACATTTCTACCTCAGAGACCAATGCCACTTTCAAATTAAAATTTGGACCAATACATTTTCTACCTTCTTTTCATGGTCTTGTAGGTTAACATCCTCATAAGAACTTAATAGAATTCCATATGTTATGTTCAAGTACGAAACTCATAAGGGTGATGAAATTTATTACTTATCTTTCAAAGGTATAGCCACATGGAATAAGATGATGAAATCTTTTTAGAACTATTTTCTAACTTTTAGTGAAACCACCAATTAGAAAGAAATTTATGGTGTAAGGCAATATATTAGAGAATCCTTGTATAATTATAGGGAACACTTTAAGAAGCTGTATGCTAGTTTCACTCATCATCAAATTAATTAAGTACTTCTATAAAGGCTTTCTACCCACTAATAGGAGTATGATTGATGCTACTAGCGGAGAAGCATTGGTGGATGAACTCCAATGACCATTAGGAACTTGATTGTAAACGAAACAACCAAACTCGCAACACTTTGGCACTAGGTTCAACGTTATACTAAAGTATGTCAATAAGGTAAATGTTTCTTCCCTTGAATAACATTGTTCAAATCTAACTTCCTATATTCATCAAATGGATATAAGTAACATGTAGAAAGTGAAGGATTGCATAATTTATTTAGTGAAAGGGCATTCGATAGATATATTCTCAATAATTTAAGAGGAGACTATTAAGCAAGCCAACATAATAGATAGATTTAAAAAAAACACTCAAAGAAATTATGATCCCCATTTAAGCATGTATAATTCAAGATAGATGGATCATCCTTATTTTAGCTATGAAAATCCATAAGCGAATTAGTCCATAAAGCTTCCAACAATACAGGCAACTATACCCTTTAAACAATAAACAATACATTCATTTAATTTTGCCAAGCCTCTAAAAGACATCATTAAATCCTTTGCTACCAATATTCAAGGTTTGAAAATCAGAAAGAGAGAAGAATGTTATTATACAATAAGATCTTCCAAACGATGATGAGGTACCATAATGTAAGTCCCCTTTGCTTCCTAATATAAAATAGTGCCTCCTTTTTGCTCAAGCTTTAGTAAAATTTAAAATATGAGTGATATTATATAGCACCCCACTCCCGCAAGGACCCGTACCTGACATCCTATGTGATGTCTGAGAACTTGCCCCGCGAGGAGGCATGCTCGAGCACTCATCATTCAAAAATCTTTTTCTTTTCCTTTTAAAACAATGCACACTTTTGCAGAAAATCAATAATCAATTCAAGCCGTTTCGATCATAAACTTTTTCAATCACATATATAATAATTGCACTAAAAAAATCAATTTCATTTACAACCCTTTCCATTTTGGAAAGTTATTACAAAATAGATTTCATCAATAAACATGATACAAAAATCTCAGAATACATTCTTTCATACAAAAAAATTAAATAAAAATAATTATGCAGACGGCAACTAATCCCGACCTCTATCTCTCACTTGCATGCAATAGGTATACTCCCGTTTGCCTAACGGGGTATTCTTCTGAGCTCTGAAAAATATTTGCAAATTTTGGGTGAGTTTTACGAACTCAATGAGTGACTATCATCCATGGCTCACCCAGTCACATAATACATAAATCACATTCACAACATTTCACATTTCATAATCAATATAATTTAATCAGTCATATTATATATATGCAGTGTGTATGAGACCACTTTCTATTTATTACTTTGTTATGACCAAGTGCCTAAACTGTCTCATACAGGACTCAATGATAACTGTCCCATATAGGGCTCATTGATAAATGTCCCATATAGGGCTTATTAAATGTTAAGCCTAAGGCTCTGAATCACTTTTGAGCTCGAGGCTCTTTTTCACTTGTTAAGCTTTAAGCTGTGATCGGTGGCTACTCTGGTCACAATCGCCATTATACTTCATGCATTCATGAAATGAAATGCATCAACCACATTTACATGATCCCATTCTATCACATTCCTATATCATCAGACCTTAGTCTGGCATTCAACATTAAGTTGAGAATCACATTTTCACTTACATGCAAATGCTCATTCAAACAGATTTATCATCAAATTATGTACACTTAGTTCTTCTCATTCACATACAAGCAACACTTCAATATCTTAACCAAGCATCACAATCTTTGGACCTCCTGTCCGAAAACCAACACAATCAATCACATTCATATAGACGTTCAGTAGTTGATCAATACCAAAATTCACACTAAGCAAACAATAAAATGAGACCATTTAGGTCTACTCACAGTACGCTCCAGATTAGTAATTGCTTCCAAAATCTGGAAACGTCTGATTGTGTACATTTATCATGCACATCGAAATTATGCAACACACACATTGCACACATACATTAATAACTTTGCACAATTATAAGCATTCATTCATACACGTGTGCATATAGAATATGTACAATGCATGTTCATGACAATCCCAGGTATCTTTCCATTATTCTCGTCACATTATTTGTAACATCCCATCATTGATGGGAAGGGTAAGATAGTAATTTGGAACGGGTTAGGAGTGTTTAAAATTGTTTAGCTATGTTTATGCATTCATATATGCACGTGAATAGTGAATTTTGCATATGTAATGATTGTACATGCATTC
>JANIIA010000009.1:42976014-42992148 GCA_027478495.1 Erythroxylum alaternifolium
ATCTCAATTTATGTACGGAGGTAAATTAAATAAATTTGTTCGTTTTAAGCATCCCTGGTGGGGAATTCTTCACCCGTGGGCCACGGGTCCAGATGTCACGTAGGACGTCGGCCCGTGGACCCGCCCGGGGAGGGGTTCCAGCATACATCCTTAGAAGATCCATCGGTGATAACATTTCCATTGTGTGGGAACTTTTCAGAAATTATACCAAGAAAAGAGGTCACAAGAACTGTGCCTTGAAAGTGGATTTCTAAAAAGCATATGATATGCTAGAATGGACTTTCATTATCAACGTGCTCTATGCCTTTCCTTTTCCAATAACCTTCATCAATTGGATACAGTAATGCATTAATACAGTTTCTTTCAAAATCTTAACAAATAGGGTTCCTACAAAGACAATCAACGGAGGAAAATGAACTAGACAGGGGGATCCATTATCCCTATATCTCTTCTCATTAGCTATGGAGGCTCTTAAAAGACTGCTAATCAGAGTGGTGGACAAAGATCCCAAATTTAGATATCTTGGTAAATGCAAAAAGCTTAACATCTTAAGTTTAAGCTTTGTCAATGATCTATTCTTATTCACTAAGGCTAATTGTAATTATAACACGTTACTCAAAACTACTCTCCATTTATTCATTAACCTTTCTGGTTTGTTGATTAACTAAAATAAGAGTGCCCTTTATGTTTCCAGAAGTACTTCAAGCATAACTTACCCTTGCTTTTATTTTTGGTTTCAAAACTCAACAACTACTTGTTTTCTATCTTGGAATATTGATTTCAACTGTGAATCCCTCATTTAGTGATTACAAATACATCATAGATAGAATAACAAAAAAATCAGTTGTTAGAGCCACTGGGAACTCTCTATAGCTGGTAGAGCTCAACTCATCAATTCAGTGCTATCGTCCATGGTAGTCCACTAAGGATCCCAACTAGTTTTTCCCAGTTATATTACTAAGAGAATTGATAAAATATTTAGAGACTGTCTTTGGTCTAGATATAGAATGCATTTCAAAGCAGGAAAGGTTAAATAGGTAGATACGTGTTTGCCTAAGAAGCAAGGGAATCTAGTTAGCTTGAACAACAATTTCATGAATTTGTCCATGCTTACTAAGAAGATTTGGAGATTAATCCACAATAGGCAATCTCTATGGGTGAAATGGATTAATGTTTTCTACATCTAAGACAAGTTTTATGGAATTTTCCCATCCCCATAAATGCATCAACTTTGGCAAAGCACATTGGAAAGGCTAGGGATAAACTTAAGCCTTACTGTAATTTCCTAACAGGCAATGGAGAAATTTTAAGGTTATGTATAGATCTTTGGTTTAACCAGGAGCCCCCCACATTCAATTCCTGATCTTTAACTTTTTAAGAACCACATTTCTGGCACAACAAGTATAGCTCGTGGGTTGATAATTCTAAAGCAGCTCAATAATACTAATTGCTTTTTGAGTTTAATCTAATTAATTTCCAGCTTCATTGTAACGGGACAACCAAACAGAACGGTGTGGACCTTAAAACAGTTTGGACTTTTCTCTGTAAGGTCAGCTAGGTTGGTTTACAAGATAAAGCAATCCCAGGTTCCTTGGTACCATGTGGTATGGTGAAAAAACAATAATTCTAGACATGCAAACTCTTCGACAAGCCTTTAAACTAAGGTTGGCTACAATGGATAGGATTGGTAAATTTCTGATGATTTCGAATTGGTGTTCCCTATGTAGAACTCATGATGAATCTCATGATCATCTGTTCTTCTCTTGCTCCTATTCGTCTACTATATAAAAATCCATATTAGCACAGTGTGGCATTTTTAATCCTCCAATTGATTAGTCTGACATTACAACATGGAGTACTCAAATCAGATTTATGCATGAGGGTAATCGTTGGTTATTTTTCATATCCATTTCGTACATTATTGTTGGCATTTGGAATGAAAGAAATGGCATAATTTCTTCCAACTCTCCACAGGTCCTTTTGAAGACTATTTTCAATAGTAATAAAATACACTCGCAGTTATATAAAGATAAGCATAAATTCAACAACAAAATCCTCATAGATTAGAATGTCTTCTGAACTGATTTGTTGTCATTTTGAGCTATCGTGATACTTTGTTTGATCTACGCCTTGTATAATTTTGATTAAGAATAGTTGATTTGTTTTAACTTACCAGTTATTTTGCCAATATTATTTTATTCAATGAATTACCTTTATTAAACTCATTAAGATCATCTAATTCGATCTTCAAATTAAAAATCATAATAATACACATTTAAAAGAAAAGTTTGAGGAAAAATTTTACTATTTAAGAGACAATACTAAACCACTTTTTGAATACTATTTTTAATGTATCTATCTAAATAAAATATTAATTCTCTAGTTAATAAAAAGACATAAAAATGAAATTTAACTTATATAAACAGATCATTTGAATAAAATATTAATTCATTAGTTAATAAAAATATGGAAAAGCAACATTTTATTTATATAAACTAATTAGTCATGCTATAAAATCAATTAACCAAAAAAACATGTCACTAATAGATTACTTCAATTAAATATCAAAAGAAAAATATTGATCCATAAGTACTTATCACAATTATATTTATTCAATAATGGTTTTTTTAAAACAAAATTACAACTTTTGTTGTTGAGGAAATTATATGATATAGTATAACATCTACCCCCATTTTATCCATATAAATATAATAATATCTTTATAACAAAACTTAAAAATCTTACAACCAGATTGCTCAAGGTAAAATTCTAATATAGCTAATACTATGCCAACCTGTAGTTATCCCCAGCCAAAATAAATGACTATTAATTTTGAAGTGATTGTTTAGTTTTATTTCTTTTTATTATGAATTTTAAATTTTGTTTCCCGTCTTTTGTTTCTCTTTTTAAAATTTTTTTATTTGATTGTTAATGTTAATGTAATTATGTTTTTATTACTGATAATAATTATATATTAAATTAAAATTAAAGATAATTTATTTTTGTAAATAAATAAATAAAATTTATTTAATCTCTGAATTGTTAGTAAAATTATTATATTTTATTAAAATAAATAATTTTATAATTAAAATTTTATTTATAATTAAACTAATAAAAACTAAACTAGATTAGATTATTAGTAAATAATATTAAATAATTAAATAATATATATTCAGTTGATAATAAATCATATTATTAAAAACAAAAACGAAAATCACTCTTTTTAAATTTTCATTAATTATGAAAATTGAAAGAAACTAAAACTAAAAATAAAAAATCAAATAAAGAAGTTTTTTAAATAAAAATAGATAATAAAAAAGGTCAAAACAAAGTGACCTAATTTATAAAATATTATTTTAAATGATCAAATACTTGAAATATTTATGCTAATTATTAAATATTGTAAGAATAAAAATTTACTAATTAAATATAAAGATAAAAATAAAAATAGTTTTGAAGTAAAATGGCCAGTATTACTCTTACCATAAAATGATACCTTATCAGTTATCACTGCAGCAATTTAATTATTTAAATTAATTAATGAAGAATTCAGTAATAAGACACATTGAAACTTGAAGCAAAAAAATTGGCGTGGCGGGAACACTGAACCAAATCCCGCCACTCCGAACCGTTCTTTTTAAACCCTAACCTCATTAAACCACCATTTGCATTTCCCTACTTTCCCTCTCTGTCTTTATACCTAACCCGTAGGCCTAATCCTAATTCCGTCGACATGTTGGAGCTCAGGCTAGTCCAAGGATCTCTGCTGAAGAAGGTTCTGGAGGCGATTAAGGAGCTTGTAAACGATGCCAACTTCGACTGCTCGTCCACCGGCTTCTCTCTTCAGGCCATGGACTCCAGCCATGTGGCTCTCGTCGCTCTCCTCCTCAGATCCGAGGGTTTTGAGCACTATCGCTGCGACCGCAACATATCTATGGGCATCAACCTCAATAACATGGCTAAGATGCTCAAGTGTGCGGGAAATGATGACATCATCACTATCAAGGCTGACGATGGCAGCGACACTGTCACTTTTATGTTCGAAAGCCCCAGTATGTGCTTATAGTTTTTGTTAAGTATACAAAATAGGTGTAGGTGCTTGTTTTAATAAGTTGCATATAATTACTGAGGTGGATTCGAGCTTTTTGTTAGTTTCTGTTACGGGTACCTGAGACAATTTTTTGCGCTCGTGATTTTGTTGCAGCACAAGATAAAATTGCAGATTTTGAAATGAAATTGATGGATATTGATAGTGAGCATCTAGGGATTCCAGAGGCCGAGTATCATGCTATTGTTAAGATGCCTTCAGCTGAATTTGCAAGGATTTGTAGGGACCTTGCCAGCATTGGTGATACTGGTACTACTCTCCAAATGTTTATCCCTCTTTTGTTTGTTAAAGGATGTGAAAATATTTTGGATGATAATAATGCATCATGGATATGCAGTTGTGATTTCTGTAACAAAGGAAGGTGTGAAGTTCTCCACCAGAGGAGATATTGGAACTGCTAATATTGTGCTTAGGCAGAACACTACTGTGGACAAGGTTTAATTCCTGATCACTTCATTCTAAAATTATTTATATAAGCTATTGTTTCTCGTACCGATTGTATTCATGCGTATGAATTTTCAGCCTGAAGAGGCAACAGTCATAGAGATGAATGAGCCTGTCTCATTGACATTTGCGCTAAGGTACATGAACTCCTTCACAAAAGCCACTCCGTTGTCAAGTTCTGTTACTATCAGCTTGTCTTCGGATCTACCTGTTGTGGTCGAGTACAAGATTGCTGAAATGGGTTATATCAGATTCTATTTGGCTCCTAAGATTGAGGAGGATGAAGATGAAACTAAACCCTGAGCTTGATCATAGGTCTGTTAGCTTGTGTTCTTGCTCTTATAGTTTGATCTAGTCAAATGTTCGAGTAGACAGCATATCATTTCACGGTTTTGCGGAAAAAGTCTTATATTTTCTTTTAGCACTGGGGCTTTTAGATGTTAGATTTGGAAGTATTTGCTCTCGAGAAGAAAAAAAGGACTCCTTTTATCATTGTAAAGTTTGATTTGTGGATTTTTAGCTCTGTCGTACTAATCTTACAATTTCAAATTTAATGCTTATGAAACTTTTTGAACTCAATTATATGGTTTTCATTTGTGTTGTTCATTAGTGTTTTATTCTATATTATTTATGATAATGATGACTATTAATGGTCATAAAACTTTTTCTCCTTTAATATTGTGACAAGGCAGAACATTAATGTGGACGGGCTTCATTTGAGTTGTATGTTAATTCTAAGAGCGGTCAAAAGTACTTCGATTTGCATTTCTCAAGCCTAGCTTTTCCTTTATTTTAAGTGATTATGTTTCTTCCACTTCCAGTGTCGTCGACATTTGCACTGGGGAGGTACCTTAACAAACCCGTCGATGAATGCAGTTAACTTGTCACGGAGTACGAGTGCTGAAATGGATTTTGTGCTCAAATTAGTAGATCTCATCAGGATTTACCGTTCTAGGTTAGGAAATGAGCCCATTGTGGAAACTAAGTGGTCTAGAGGTCAACATAGACAGGAGGATTCTTTGCGAAATGCGTACGAGCGAGAAAGGGTCAGGATTAGGAACCTCTCTTGACACTAAACATTTACTTTTTGAATTGCCGTGGCCCCGTATACAGAAAACGGCAAAATGAATTCATAGCTACGGAATTCTTGAATGCTCACTAGGTTAGATAAAGAAGTTTACTGAGAAATAATAAGATACAGAAGTTCTCATAACTGCCATGCACTTTGCATCCTTACAGTAATAAAATAAATTTTATTCTTTAAAATGCCAAGCAATATTACCCTAATGAATACTGAGGTATGTTGGAAGGTGAGGAAAAGATGGAAAAGTGTCCCAATATATAGCATGTTTAAGAGAGAAGTGAGGTGAGTGGGATTTCCAAGTTGAAATGAGTTGATATTACCCTTTTACGTAGTGATGTCCACAACAATAACCAAATCCTGAAATTGCTTGTAGGTCAACATGATAGCAGATGAAGGATCATGCAATTAAAGAATACCTACTACCTTGGACAATAAATAATGGTAGGCTACATAGAAGTGGAACTCCCGTTAATCAAATATGAAAGAAGATTTTGACCCACAGAAAGAAAAAATAAAATACTAATCAAAATCATGTACCCCAAAATGGAAAAATTGGAGATAAGACAATATTCTGCTGCTCAAAACTTCTCTCCCAGATTTGTTCCATCTTAGTTTCTATACTAACTTTAGAGGGTAACTATAACAATCTACATCAACTCGCCTTAAACTTCAGAAAGTGGCACCTCCTCAGAGAAAGAGAAACAGCAACAAACCAGATAGCTACGAATTCCAATCTCTCTTCAAGGCCTGTCATTTGGTTCTTTTCTTAGCCTCATTGTAGAGTATTACCCCGAATACGGTAATTGAGTACCCAAACATTCCCATCACTGACACAGGATTTCTAAATATCAAGATTGAGATAACCACTGCAACGGCCCCTTTTGCATTTCCAAGCACCTGCACAAAGTTGCATGTACCAAATGCTATGATATGAAAACTGAAACCATGAACATATACTGGCAATGCACAGAAAAATGGAAGTGGTTCTCCATTTGCCTTGCACAGAATGTTGGCTAGCCTCTAAAATAATAGGAAAATTAGCAGAGCAGTTTGATGAAAACCGCAGAAACAGTGAAATTTCTGAGTTACAAGGCAGATTTAAGTTCACAATGAGTTTGTTCTACACGATGAAACCAGGCAAGTTTGAATTTCGCATTCCCCAATTCTTGAACAAATACTTTCCTACCCTGTAATTGTAATCAGAAGCAAAATATTTTGACTAAAACATATTAGTATGATACAGTGCATTTTTAATAAGGCAACATGTCATATAAACATCCACAGAAGTAAAGTGTTATGCCTTTTGCCTCAACGTTGAAGAACATAGGGCCCTCTTAGTGGAGCTAATAATTCATTAGTCACAGACATGGATAGCTTCTCTAAAACAGGAATTTAACCTAAGCAGTAAAACAAAATTTCACATTTGCAACTTCTATAATGGAACCACAAATATATGCACCAAAAGTGGTGGTAAATACCTGAAGTGTCAATGCACTAGTGTGCTTAGTGACCAAGAAGTTTGTCAAATTCACAAAATAAGCTAGTGATGAATTGAATATCAGATAAAATAAAAATTTTGGATCGTCTCTTCCGAGTGATACAGTGATTCCAACCACATCCTTTTCCATAATAAGAGCTGTAGGAAGAAGTATGGCAACAGCTACCGGAGCCATATACATCAAAAGGTTCATGGAATGAAGTCTTTCCCTGAGCAAAAAATGAAAGTATGAAAATTTGTTCACTCAATTCTAATTATCAGAAAGGATTTCAAATTTGCAGGATGAAAAGCTATTCAACAGAAATGTGAAAAACCTGCCAATTCAATTAAACATATCATAGAACTTAAAATTCAAGGTTGAAATAAATATTTGGATGCTTACTACCCTTCAGAAGAAAGCAGAATTCCTTGAAGCACTGACTTGAGTGCACGAGCTGCAGTAGCACCAATACACATTATAAATCCAAAGAGATGGAAGCTTGGTTCTCCCTTCAGTCACGGCATAAAAAAAGCACGAAATCAGTCATCAGCCTGATGATGTCAAATAATGTGACCACCAAAATTCACTTTCGAATTATTTATCCAAGTTAGTTTATGTCACCTAGAAAAAGAAAATCATAAACAGCTTAACTCGTACTAAAAGACCAAGTGGTCAATATCTATTGCTCTAAAAAGTACCGAAAACATAAATAAGATAATCGTAGCAACTCCTGCCAAAGAAGTCAAGGGATTCGTTCTCTATTACCTAAACAACTCGACGGTCTTAAGACTAAACGAACATGAACTCCATGACAATGAAACGAGTAATAAGTTCCAAAATTATCCTCTAAAAAAATATGTAAAAACGTCCAAACTCAAGAAACAACCAAATCATGTACAAGAATCTACGCCAAACTTCCTGAAATTTGAATTAGAAAAATAAGGAAACAGATAATGCAAAACAAAGAAAAAGAAGATAAAAGGAGAATTTACCCCACTAGCAATGATAACACCACTGACAACAGGAATTAGCGTGACATAGGTAAGCCAACCCTCCCTTTTCGTTGTCATCAAATGAGCGAAAACCGCCGTGAAAAACGGCGTGGTGGCTCCAACAGCTTGGTTAAAGGACACCGGAAGATACTTAAGCGACACATTGCCGGTCACAACCGAACTGCAAAATATGATCCCAAGTGCAGAAATCTTAAGGAACTGCAAACGGGACCTCGGGGCCTGTAAAGGCACGATCTTGAGACCGGCAATGCCAACATAACTCAGCATTGAACAAGCCAACATGTGACACAGGGTAAGAAAAATAGGGTACTTGAACCCATAGTTGCTAAGCAAATACTTGTTCAATAACAACACCCCGATATTCGAGGAGTACCAAGCAGCGATGAGGCCGATCGTGAATACGCGACTCATCTCAGAATTGTACTTCTTAATCTGTAAAAAGAGTATAAAAGAGTGCTATCAGACCAGAACTTCGTCCTCTGTTTCTCCTATCAGGTTGACATGGTTTCCAAACCCAAAAATGCCACAAGTTTTCAGCTTTTAAGGCTGAAAAGGGATATGGATCGGGTTTGATTCATAAGAGACGAAGGAGAAAAGGCAATGCAGGTCTATCCAGAGATTAAATAGAGAAAACGAGGGAGAGAAATAATATCAAAATTGTTGGTTTTAGAAGATGGAATGTCGAATGTTTGCTATTGGATTGAAAAAGAAAGAGGGGGAGAGAAGTGACAGCAAAGGAAAAGACAGTAAAAGAGGGGCTAATAGATCACAGACACTCTTCTATGTCTAATTTTTACTGCAGGGTTTCATGGATTTAGGTTCCGAATCAGGAAACAGAGACAAAGACAGATAACTGAGAAGGATATTTTGAGGCGGGAAACTCGGAGAGAAGAAAGAGCTCTTTTGTTGTGTTTTTCGGACTTTTCCGTTAAAACTTTGATGTTTTCCTCGCGTCTCGCAACCTTGTTGGCAAACATCTGGTTAGGTTAGGTTGTCCTTTATTCTGTAAAACCGTCCAAGAGGTGTGCATAAGCAGTTGATGGGCAAGATACTAACTACATCTTATCTTAATTTCAGATACGGACTACTATGTTTCAACTTAAGATGGGGACTATTGAGCAATACGACGGACGGAGATAGGAAAAGTAAGTCGGAACGGAACTGAGGTGGATAAGAGAGGTATTTCAAATGTTATGAAAGTTATAACATTGCGCAAATAGATGGGTTAGCATTACCATATTACCAGTTATTTATGTTTTTAACTATTAAGATATATAGAGTTTCGGTTTAATTTAAAATATAATACGATTCAAATAGGACAAGAAAGAGTAAAGAAGATTTGTTTTCTTATACAAAGAATCTTTAACTTATGGAAATATATTAAACCTGTGAAACTCTCAAATTAAAATTTAAAAGAACGTCCTTTATTAAGTGTAATATGGATTGAAATACTTAGTATTAATACTACTTTAACTAGGACTCTAGAAATTCTATTTCAATCTATATCTTTAATGTCATATGAAAATTCAATCAATCCTAATCAGATTAGAAATTAATCTCGTAACAAATGCTAATTCAAATAGGAAACTAGAAACCAACTTCATACAACTTTGAGTTTTACAAAACAAACTAAAGCCCTTAAATACATTTTAATGATGCAAATTAGGCTCCATTTAACTCAAAAACAATACATCTAATTCATCTTAAACAACTTCCTTTTCTTACATCTCCACGGTTAATCCTTGTGAAACTATCTTCATGCATTTAGTTTTTACCCTTTTCGTTGGACCTATAACTCCTTGTAAGGAATCTTAAGAATGGTTAGAAGTAAGTGTTAGTACAAGCTGATCTCCATCACAAATCTCCATCTTGTTAGTGCAATTATTCATATTCGATACTTGCTTGGAGAAGATTCTAACACTATGTTATTATTGTTAATAACTTAAGAGTTGTATTTCAAAGGTTGTTGGTAAGAAAGTGAATTGTTAAGCATAAAGTGCATTGTTAAGCATACTCTGGAATTTAGATTTACCTAATCAAAAAATGTAAAGTAGGTTAGTGATATCGTTTATGAGATAATTTTGAAAAAGGGAATTGATTAGGATTTTGTACCCTATTAGCATTCAAATCGAGCTAATTAGAAATATTACATATCTAGCTTTGAGGACATTATCATGTGGATTAGTTGACTCTATTACACATAGGGTTTGTTACATTTAATTATTTTGCGTTGAACTAAGTTGTATTAAACTATATAAATTATGTTCATTTATGTATGCTAAGTTTAATATTTTATCAGTACATATTTTATATGATCTTTATTAGAAAATTTTCCTTAAAAAAAAGGGGTAAAAACGTCTAAACTCAAGAAACAACCAAATCATATACAAGAGTCTACGCCAAACTTCCTGAAATTTGAATGAGACAAATAAGCAAACAGATAATGCAAAACAAAGAAAAAGAAGATAAAAGGAGAATTTACCCTACTAGTAATGATAGCACCACTGACAACAGGAATTAGGGTCGCATGGGTGAGCCAACCCTCCCTTTCATTGTCATCAAATAAGCAAAAATTGCCGTGAAAAAAGGCATGGTGGCTCCAACAACTTGGTTAAGGACACTGGAAGATACCTAAGCGATACGTTGTCGGTCACAATCAAACTGTAAAATATGATCCCAAGTGCAGAAATCTTAAGCAAGTGCAACCGATACCTTGGGGCCTATAAAGGCACGATCTTGAGACCGGCAATGCCAACATAATTCAACATTGAACAAGCCAACATATGCACAAAGTAAGGAAAATAGGGTCCTTGAACCCACAGTTGCTAAGCAAGCACTTGTCCAATAACAACACCCTGATATTCGAGGAGTACTAAGCAACTATGAGCTCGATCATGAATACCTGACTCATCTAAGAATTTTACTTTTTGTAAAAAGGGTATAAAAGAGTGCTCTCAGATCATAACTTCGTGCTATGTTTCTCTTATCAGGTTGACTTGGTTTCCAAACCCAAAAATGCCACAAGTTTGAAGCTTTTAAGGCTAAAAAAGGGTATGGATCGGGTTTGATTTATAAGAGATAAAGGGAAAAAGGCAATGCTGGGAAAAAATTAAAAAGAAAACATATGGGACGTGGTGAGGAAGAGCCAAAAGAAAGCAAAGGGTCTTCTTTTCTTATGTGTAATGTATACTGATGAAGAGAGAAAAGTGTTAAAAACATACACCATCATTGCACTTAACAAATGATTTTATTGAATTAAATCACAATGGATGCATCTTTCTATTTCACAAAGAAAGAACACTCTCCACTGTAGGCTATTCATAAACCACAATTAATTACTACATACTCAACTACATGCTACCAAAACCATATGCTTACTTCTTCATCTCAATCAAGGTTTAACTTGTTTATAATTACAAGAAATGCTTTTAATAATAGCAGAAAAAACAAAACAAAGGGATGTACAGAGCATAACAATGAACTGTTTAAATTCATTATTATCCTTAGAAAATAAGGATTCACTTTCTGATCACGGAGATATATCAATATTCATGCATCTCTTTCCCTTGCTCACCCTTTATAAATGATCAACATCATTTCAAAAAATGCCAAACTGTATGCAGGGCCAGTCCTGAAATTTTGTAGGCCCTGGGTGAAAAAAAAATAGGCCTCTTATTTTAATTAAAAAATAATTAAAATTTTTTTTAATAAACTATATAGGTAAATTTTTTATTAAAAAAGTGGGCCTTGGATAGGGGCCCAGCTCGCCCCTGCCTAGGGCCGGAGCTGATTACAACAGGCTTATCAACATACTGTGGTGGTTAAGTTACTAGGTCGAAAGGCCTCGTATGCGTTGATGTGCTCTACACTTCATAAATTTTGGCGCTTATCTATGGAACCAAAAATCTTGAATTTGGAGAACGATTTTTATTTACTTCGATTGAATAATGAGGATGATGTCAATCATATATTATTTGAAGGGCTGTAGATTGTGCTTGGCCATTATTTAGTGGTGCAACCCTGAAGCCTGGACTTTATCGCAACGTCGGCCACCACATCGAGGGTAATGGCGTGGCTTCGATTCCCTAATTTACTTGTCCATTATTATAATGAATCCTTCCTCTTGAAGATTGGTAACATGATTGGTAAGGCTATGCGAGTAGATATTAATACCGTGGAGTTGTATTATGGGAGGTATGCTAGAGTAGCAGTCTAGATTGATCTATCCAAGCCACTGGAACCACGCTTCAACCTCAAGGGTACCTGCTGGTGAATTGTGTATGAAAAGATCCCACAAATCTATTTTACTTGTGGAAGATTCGGACATAATCAGATAGCTTGTCCATTTAAGCCCCCACAATCGGATGTGACAATTACAGGGTTGGCGAGTATGGAAGAATCGCTTACGGCTGTTCCCAGGGAAAGTTCTAAAGGAGCCAAAAAAGTCTCTATGGCCTATGGATGCATGCTCCGAGAAGGGAGCGACGAGTTACTCGTAAGAATACGGACGTGAAAGAGAAGTGTGATGGTCAAGGCAAGAAAACTGGGTCACGGCTTACGAATAAATAGGGAGGTTCAGGGTCTCGGTTTCAAGTTTTGCAGTCGGAAGATGCTAATGGGAGCCAGGAGAAGGGTATGTTAGGTGTTGGACATAGGGAGGTGGCTCATGTAGCCACGACGAGAAATGCAAGTACTTGGGGTGCACCAACACCAATGCCGCGAAGGAAAAGGATCATATGTGCGGGTTCCGAGAGCATGATCCTGCAGTCAGTTTCGTTGCCACCGAATGATAAGGGAAAGCAGCCTAATGTAGGACCTGTGGATATTTCTGTAGTGAAAACTCCTGTCCTGATGAAATCCGTACCTTCAGTATTTCAGTTTACTCAACAACCAGCAGCAGTGCTACAGGTTGAAACAAAAAAGCCACAACAGTTTTCAGGGATGTTATCACGGGTTGGTCGTCATCGGTTGAGGGAGATAGGTGTATCCTCGGCCACGAATGAACTAGCAAACTTAGCTATCCATGTGGAACAGAGGATGGAACGGGGTTCTTTTGTTAAGAGGTCTAGACCTGATTATAATATTACTTCTTTAATGGAGATTTTAACTTCGGATGCCCTACAACAAGAATCTGGAGCTGGCGTGGATGCTACCACGACTTCCCAAGTGGATGGTAACCCAAAAATGGCCATGGGTTTCGAACCTTCTTTGTAAGGTTGTTAAATTGTTCCTATTATCCATGATGTTTTTTATGGCGATTATCTCTTGGAATTGTCAAGGAGCTGCTAGCTCTGTATTTCGAGTTACTTTTAAGGAGTTGGTTAGGGTACATCGCCCTTCCATTATGGTGGTGCTAGAACCTCGTATCAGTGGTGATTGTGCTCAGCGTGTTATTCGCTCTTTGGGTTGGTCTCAATTTTTCTATGAGGAAGCCCAAGGTTTTTCTAGAGGTATTTGGGTATTATGACGAGCTGAATGTATCACTCTTCAGATCCTACAGTCTACTAGACAGTATGTGCATTTTCATTGGGAACAAGCGGATTCCTCGGGTGGGTGCACTGCTTTGTATGCTAGCCCTTTACCTGTTAACCATGATACTTTGTCGTCGGCATTGAGTGATTTTTCTCGAACTATCACGTGCCCGTGGGTTGTTCTTGGGGATTTTAATTGCTTGTTATCTCCAAAAGATCGACATGGTAGAGCTTTATCTGGGGCTTTTCGACCTTTGGAGTTGCGTCAGGTGGTGGATGAATGTGGTCTTCTCGATCTTGGATTTGTTGGTTGTCAGTTTACGTGGTTCCGGGGCTCCTTGATGGAGAGGCCGGATAGAGCATTGTGTAATTCACTTTGACTACAGTAGTATCCAGATTTAGAGATTCAGCACCTAGCTCGTATTAAGTCGGACCATAGATAGATTTTGTTACGATGGCATAGTAAGTTGACAGGCCCTGCTAGTATGAGACCTTTTCGTTTCCAAACGGCGTGGCTTACCCACCTGGGGTTTCCTGTTTTTGTTGAGCAATAATGGAAGGCAGGGAGGAGTTTGTCTAGTGCTTATACCCGATTTAGTTCCAGTATTCACGACTGGACCAAACACATTTTCGGGAATATCTTGCGTCGCAAGAAACATTTGATGAATCAACTACAGGGATTGGAGAGAATTTTGGATACGCGGTGGTCACATTTTATGGTTAGTGTGCACTTGCAAGTTCAGAAGGAAATTGAGATGATTTTGGCTCAGGAGAAATTGTTATGGTTTTAGAAGTCAATAATCAATTGGACAAATTTGGGTGATCGGAATACCCATTTTTTTCACTTATCAACACTTACTAGGAGGCATGCTAATCACATTCGAGCTCTCCAAGATAAATAGTGGATAGTGGCAAGAAGATGCAATAAATTAAGGGATATGGCAATGGAGTTTTATGGCAGGTTATACTTGGCGGAGTAAGGAGAGTATAGTCTACTCTATACAACGACTTCATTTTGTCATGTGCAACCAGTGTCCATGCAAGAGTTAGCCGAGTACATAACTAGGGAGGAGGTATTTGGGATCGTAAAGTATATGGGGCGCTTCAAAGCCCCAAGGCCGGATGGGTTACAGCCTATTTTCTTCCACAGTCAATGGTCGATTGATGGTGATTCGGTATTTCAACTAGTGCGGGATTTCTTACTTACAGGGCAGATGGACACTACTTTGAATGAAACATATATCATCTTGATACCAAAGGTGAGTAGTCCAATCGGATTTGCATAATTTAGGCCGATAAGTTTATGTAATGTTATTTACAAGATCATTACTAAACTTTTGGCTAATCATATAAAACCGATTATGACTAGAATTGTCTCGGAGTTTCAGACCAGTTTTGTGCTTGGTAGACATTGTAGACAATATCATCACGATTCAGGAGGTTGTACACTCCATGCATCGTAAGATGGGAAAGATGGGGTGGATGCTTATCAAATTGGATTTAGAGAAGGCTTATAACTGACTTAGCCAGGGTTTATTGAAGAGACACTTCAACTTGCAGGCTTTGAACATGAGTTTATTTCTCGCATCAGACAGTGCACACGCACAGCTTCTATACGGGTTCTACTGAATGGGACTCTTACACATAGTTTCTCCCCTTCTCGTGGTGTGCGATAGGGGATTCTTATTTGTCCTCGTATTTGTTTGTCTTGTGCATGGAACGGTTAACCCACATTATCCTAGATGCTATAAATGGGAAGGAGTGGAAACCCATTCGGCTTAGTAGACAGGGACTGCGATTATCTCATATGTTTTTTGCTGATGATATTTTGATGTTCGCAGAAGCATTGATGCAACATGCGATGATTGTTAAAAACTGTTTAGACCGATTCTGCGTCAGTTCTGGGCAAAAGGTGAGTGGTCAAAAATCTACTATTTTTTTCTCGGCTAATGTCTCTGCTTCATTGGAAGGTAGTATTAGTGAGTATTTGACATTTAGGAGAACCTCTGCAGTTAGTAAATATTTGGGGACACCAATTATTCAGGGCTGGGCATCGAGGTGATATTATATGAGAATTCTTGAAAAGGTTTGAAATAAGTTATCAGGATGGAAGGCTCAATCCCTTTCCTTTACAGGACGTACTACCTTGGCATGCTCGATTTTGTCAGCTATTCCGATTTACTCCACGTAGACATGTGAGCTTCCATGGAATATTACTCAAGATGTGGATCGTATTATTTGAAATTTTCTTTGGGGATCTATTGACGATCTTCGTCGTATATATGCAATCGGTTGGCACACTCTTTGTAAGGCAAGGAGGGATGGTGGCTTAGGTATTAAACCCACAACCTTAAAAAGTAAAGCTTTATTGCTCAAGTTAGGATGGAGGTTTCTTATTGAGGATAATAGCTTGTGGCGACGAGTATTACAAGCTAAATATGGATGGATGGGTTCTTGGTTACAAGTTCCAGTTGTTCCGTAGAGTTGCTCAGTCACTAATCATCCTAGTATAATCTCCTAAAGCCTGCAAGTAGGA
>JANIIA010000009.1:43341012-43356028 GCA_027478495.1 Erythroxylum alaternifolium
TGAATTCTGTCCAGAAGAGTGCTTAATTAACATTACAGTCTAAACTATAATTAAACAACCAACTTGATTATTCAACTGTGAATCCATTAATTTAGATTCTAATAATATACATATTTCTCATACATCTTTATGTATATGTATATTACTTACAAAAGAATCTTGGTACCTTATGACTAGATATGTAATGCTCATCAAAACCAAACTCTTTTATTTTATTAATAAAAAATATTTCCATTACAAAACTGTAACTGAAGAAGATTAAGGTATATGTAAATACATTTGCTTTCTAGGGCACTATATTTATATAACTCCAACACATGACACACAATTGCTCTGGCCAGAGACTCCTGAGTAATGACCCTAACAAGAGGTCATGTGTAACATCACATTATCCCATGATCAGGGTTAGCACCCTAGGATTCTTTTCGCGAGAGTTTATTGAGAATTTAGAAGTACATTTCATACATCATATGGCATACTCATACACGTGAATAATGTTGACACTCATTAAAATAATTCTACATGCATTCTTCGACATTTTTTTGGGTATAATGGATTTATAAAAGTGATTTGGTATGAATTGCTATTGATTTAGAATTTTTGGTGAAATTTTGAGAAAGTTTGAAATTTTGGGTATTTATGGACTAAGAAAAATGCCAAGTGGCAAGACAATTAATAAATGGTAGTAGAATTAAGTGTCAAATGGCAGTGGAAATTTTTTATAAATGGAATTATGATTTATTTACAAGTGATATAGAAAATTGGGTGAAAAATGACATAGAAATTGAGTAACAATGGACTGATTATTTAGAATTATGTAGTAGCTTAAGTTAATACTAATAGCAAAATGAATTAAGTGGTAAGTGTCATGACACTTACCAAGTATTTTTACCTTACTAATTATCACCCACGACACCCTCAAATTGTCTACCATCTTTCATTTTGTCTCTACAAACTTATCTTCTTCATTTTCATCTCTCCATCTCACGAAACTCATAACCCAACCCTCTTTACGTTGATTTCTTTCAAAATCCCATACTATCACTTCAAGACCCTTTTCATTTCTTCTTATTACTAAAAGACCTAGCCTTATTCCTCCTTAAAGGATGATTATTGTGTGATGCTTGGGAGCTAGGTTCATGTGATTTGAAGAGGTTTTGGGGCTAAAACAAGTAAGTGTATTAGTGATCTTTATGGGTTGTGCTAAATAGAAATGTTATGATGATAGGTTAGAGATAGCATGATCATGATAGTGGTCGTTGAAGAGTGATGATACGTGAATGAAGAAATAAGTAGATCTAGGTCATATCTTCGTTTATATGATGAGTTTACAGCTAAAGAAAGGGAGCAATGTGATGTGTTGAAATGACGGGAATTAAAAGGACAAATTAGAAGAGAAATGAAATGAAGTTGAACATGCATCTGTATTTTGGCAATATATTGATCTGTAGATATCCAAATCAGATGGATTTTAATTTAGGGTAAATTAGAGACATATGGCTACAATTTTTTTGAAGGAATTGAATTTGAATTCTATCCTTAAGGTTCTTGAAATTTAGCTCGAAGTTGAATTCTAGCATAGGCTGCAGCACTATCCTTGACAGAAATCGTGTCTTGTTTTTATTGAATAAACTGTATTGATGTAGGCTGGACCAGACAAAGTATTCTTCATAAAATTTGTATCTTATTCTCTTATATTTTTATTGGTATAAAGTTTGTAATTTTTGGATATCGAAATTGAGAGATATGAGTTTGACAAGTTAGAGTGTACTAATCCTTCAATCATGGGAGTGCACCAAAATTTTGAACATGCACAGTCTGTTGTATTTTGAGCATAACTCATGTAATAATGAACCAAATTAAATGAGTTTTGTTTCTTTTGGAACTTAAGACATAGAGGAATATTTTATTAGAAGAAATCATTGTTTTAAAAAGTCCGTTTCTAGGTCAAAATGTCCATACAAATCTGACCCAAAATTTATTTGAGAAAATCTGGGAAAAGTTGGTTAAATGTGTGATAAGATTGTTTGATGCATTATGAATGAGGAATTATGGAAAAAGAATAGAATTTCATGCATGACTAGATTAGGTAGGAAATGTTGAATTAAATGAGTAGAGGTTTGAGAGTTTAATGCAATCAACTTGGTTATTGAATTTAGTTGATGTTGAATGAAAGGGTTAGGGTGAGTAAAGTGTATTTTGGAGTAAAGAATGTTTGGAAGGTGTTGTAAATTGTTTCTAAAGTATATCAAAGAAACATACCTGGGAATTTGTCATTGAATATGCTTAATAAATGATACATTTATAAATTTGCTTATTCATCTGAATGTACAATATAGTAACGTGAAAATTTATGTGATTGCATATAAACGAGCACGTTGAGCGACTTCCAAACATTGACAAGACTTCAAGGCAATAAGTTAAAGGGAGCAATTATGAGTAACCTAAGGTGATCTCCCCTTGATTGTTTGTTTGATTCTGAATTGAATTGATATGTGATGCATGTGCACTGATTTTTGAACATAAGATGTCCGCGGCATTTGATGCATTAATAACACATTGGAAGTGTTCCTTAAATGTGAATGTGTTTGAATAAATGTTTTTTTAACTTCTATGTTGAATGCTGGACCAAGTCTGATGACTAGCATGAATGAGAAAGTAAATGCAAATGTAACTGACTGAATATGATGATTGAATATGTGTAATGCATTTTATTCCATGAATGCATGAAATATAAAGGTAGTTGTGACCGGAGTTGCCAGTGGAAAAGAGCTTAAAGCTTAGACATCTGTGATAAGAGCCTATGGCTCAATATGTATAATGATCCATGTATCCCCAATAGATAAGGGATAGTATGAATGAGCCCAGTATCCACAACAGATATGGTATAGTAAAAAAGGCACTTGGTCATAACAACGTAATAAATGAATTTGAGTCTCATAAACATTGCATACACATATTATATGAATAAATTGAACAATTGTAATGTTTTGAGGATTTTTAGTGCATGAAATGTGTGAATGCTTATCAATGAATATGTTTTGCATGATGGCAATGAAATGATGAATTGTAAGGATTTTTGAAGTGTGACAATTGTGAACAAAGTGTTTTGTGATATTATATGATAATAATTAAGATGATGTGAATTATATGATAACATGAATTATTGTGTTGTATGACAAAAGTGAACCATTGAGGATGGTTACTCATCTGAGTTTTTAAATCTCAACCAAATTACAATGTTGACATTTTCAAGTTCGAGAGAGCGACGACTTAGCTTCTAAGACTGCTTAGAAGAGATTTATACAACTTTTGGATAGAAGTCATGGCTCAAAGGTCGGTCAGCTGACATGGAATGATTAGTCTTTTTTTTGTTAATTCCTCATATATGTAGCATACTTTGTAGACAGAGCTGTGGACTCTGATAGGTTGATATTGTATAAACATAGATGATGGATATAACGCTACATTGTAAATTAAGGTTTGTGAAATGAAATGAGGACATTTTGGGTTTTATACATCGTGTTATTTATGATCTTAATTTATAATGCCATGCGATATGTGAAAGTGACTAAGTTCGCACATTATTTCTATCAAGCATTTACACATACGTCAGAAGGGCATACGAGTACGCATCGGATGGGAGTAGGGTGCTTCATCGTGGGTATCATCTCCTTTTATCAAGAGTGGTGAATCCTTTATTGGGTACCTAATTACCTTCGAATATAAATAGCTATACCCAATCACCACCCTAAGAACGACCTCGTCTTGAGGTAACAAGGAATGATGTCAAAGTATAGGATTCGTATCCAAGATATCTTTGAGTACCTCAAGTCTAGGGATATTTGCACTATTGCTATGATGAGATTAATCATTGACATTCGATAGATCATCCATATGATAATCTCATTGTGAGACATCCAATGTACTTGCTACTCTTAGTAAGCAACCATATGTTAACTCTAGACAACTCATGCTTATAGTTTGTAAGATCCAATGCTTGATCAAAACAAGGAGATATAACATGTACTAGTCTGTTTGGATTAATAATTTCCTGTCTTATTAATCCTATGACTAGGGATTATTTAGATACTAATATAGTTGCACATGATAGGAATCTTATTATCATGATCTCATCATGATTTCCTTCATGCTATCTTTTGTATCATAGACTTCATTAATTATATTTAAGATCAATATCAATTCATATATAAACGAATATCAAATCAATGAAAAATGCCTTTCGCTTTATTAATCAAAATAAAGTTTGTACAAAAGTGCTAAAGGTAATTGCCTTTAGAGCACTACTCTAACATCAATAATAATTTTATAAAATATAAGCAGTCACTAAAAGTTTTAGAATTTATTGTACAAACATCAACTTGAAATAAATCAAAAGCGTATGACCTCTTTTATAGGGGAAATCTATAAAAAGAAACTCTTTTATGCTTACCAACCAAACAACGAGGGAAAGGTTTTAGTGAATTACCTTTAATGGGAAGAAGCTTTGTCTTTATAAAAGTGTCAAGTCCCTTCTCACTTAGGTGATCAAGGCTCATGTTTCATAATTCTGTGCTATAATCTTCTGCTAAGATTCACCTTAACTTTTATCAACTTAGCTTAAATCCTATAAAGATTATTTGTATCTAGTTCCTTTACATGCATTTTTGTGATTCTCCATTTTTAACCACCAAATGTAAAAGATGGAAATTTGGGACATATCTAACATCCTTCAAGTGAAACTTGCATCCGATGTTGGTCTCTAACAAAACATCTCCTACATAAATTACCTTGCATACTCTATAGTCTCCCACCCTCACTTTACCAAATTTACTTATGGTATAAGATAATAAGAAATTTTGATTTGGCACCACATAAAATTTGACACCAAAGTCCATTATCCAACTAAAGTCCTAGCCTGTGAGATTACCACCTTTTGCAACCATAAAAACATCATTATTGAATACAACTGTAGTGGTATCTTTTCCTTTTTTCTTGTCTTCACCTTTTTCCCTTGATTTCTCTTACTTAAGCAACCTAAATTCCTTTTTCATATGATCCATTTTCTAGTAACGATGACACTTGATATCTTTCTGACTTTGACTTCCCTCTAAACTTACTGCATCTTTTACTTTTCTAGGAGTTCCTAGTTTGTATTCTCCCCCTTGATTCAATAAACAAGGCCTCTAAATATGAAGAGGATCCTAATGATTTTCTTGTCTCATCTCTTCACTCATAATGTTACTCTTAGCAAGCTCTAGGGACATCATGCCATCAAGAACATAATTACACGATGAAGTCTTGAATGTTTCCTATGACTCTAGCAAAGAGCCGAAAAGGAACAAACTTTGAATATTATCTTTAAACTTTACTCCTATACTAGTAAGTTGATTGATAACTCCCTGAAAATTACTCATGTAATCTACCACTGGAGGCATGTTTTGATATTTCAAGAATAACAATTTCTTGATTAAATACATTTTACTATTACCCATTTTCTTATCATATAATTGTTTAAGTTAGTTCTACAAGATCCTAGCTTGAGTTTCTTTAGCTATATGGTTCTAGACATTTTCATCAACCCACTGTCGAATATGATTGCACATTTGCCTATGTTTATGATTGCACACATGCCTATGTAATAGGCTCCATTCATTATCTATAATATTTGTAGTCTTTTCTGTAACAAACATAGATTTATGAAGTTTCCTTACATAAAGCAAATCTTCCATCTTGCCTTTTTAAATAGCATAATTAGGTCCATTTAAGCTAATCATTTTACTTATGTTGGTTTCCAATTTTATGAATTCAACACGAATACCACAAACTAGCTCTAATATTAGTTAGTAGGAGAAAGATCAAACACATAAGTGTGTACATGCACAAACGAAAGCAATTTTAATAATTCTTTTTCTCCCCTGTGAAAAATAATATGGGCTCCACAAATATACCACATAACAATCAATAAGAACTAGGATTTTTTAAAATGGAAAGCTCTAGTTTGAAGAAAAAACCAATAAAATAATCTCCACTTTTATAAAAATAATAAGCACACTAATGTTCAGTCCTCCTAACAATTTCGGGATCAACAAGTATTAAAACGATCACTAACAATGGTGGATAACTACAAAATAAATACTCTTAAATGGTATCTCCCCTTGAGCAACAAGGAGTAAAATAATAATTACCTGCACCGTAGTCTAGCTTGCACAATCAAGAATAAAATACTAAAATTTTAACTCAAAAAGAGATCGTATAGTCCTATAAATCTCTTACTAATGAAACCAAAATTTCCCTTTTCTTGGTTTTGCCACTCGCTCTTTAACCTATTTTCTCATTTGTTTTCTTTTTCATGTTCCCCTGCCTGCCACATTGTCTCTTTTTTAATCTTTATTTATCCTGTCTCTTTTTTAACATTTATATGTGGTGGGCCCACTTCAGAAGTGACCCACCCAATAGAAAGATATTGGAGAGACTAACGTATAAGAAACATCAATAGGATGTTATGCCACTTATTGCAAATTAATCAATATATTTAAGATTATTTGGATGTTATGTGTAAATGTCATGCATATTATAATGAAAACTATTTTTCTACAAAAAAGAGAAGAGGCTTCGTTGCCTAATAAACTTTTGATTTTATAGGATTGAAGCCAAGTATTTAAAGTTTTAAGATACATGAATTAAATATCTTTTTAATTAAGTAAAAAATATAAGAAAATTGCTATTTGGATATTTTATTTTTCCTAATGAGTTTAGGATGTGATCATTCGTTTGTTAACTATTAATCGTCAGTTAACAAATTAACGTTTTCTATAAATATGAGATAATGTTTATTTGAAAAATCTAATGATAGTCTTTAGAAAACACTAAAAACTACTGAACGAAGAATTCTGCAAAAAATGAGTTTCATTCAAGGGTGCATCTTAATCATATTATTAAATTAAATTGTTAATTATTTTTGTGTTGAATTCGATTAATTATTCCATGAATTTTAAATTCTAAAGTGATAATTGTCAAGAGTTAGAATAAAGATTGAATAAACGATAATATTAAATAATGGATAATCTTAATTATACAAATTTCTAATTGAATATGATCAAGTTTTTTTAAAAAATTCATAGGATAAGGTATAATAATATTATAAGCTTAACTATTATTTGATTGTGGTTTTGTTTCTTGGACTGGACACACGTTGTTTTTTTGGGTTTCACTTGAGGTTATGTAAACATTACATGAGTATTTGTTTGTAATGTAGAGATCCTATTTTTTGAACAAGATAAAGAAAAATGGGTCCAAATATTTTGAATATTTGTCTTCACATTATTGAAAAGAATTAGTCTCTTTTTCTAAATCACATTTAGTTAGATTCCACTGTTTCAAAACTTGATTCCCCGGCTGAGTCTTCAATGAAATTCTATCCAGTAGTTTGTGTGAACTCCAATGAAGTATGTTGTCAAACACTTGGTGTGCAATTCACAACGACAACCTATTAAACACTTGGCGTGCAATTAAGTTTGGCATTTCATAACTTGGATAACAATATCTTAATATAAGTAAAGAGGTTTGTTTATACAAACATTCAAATTGATTATCAATAATTCTGAGTAATTAAACAGTCAAAAATTCAAGCTAGACTTTAAAACATTTTATCAAACATCTTTTGTGCATACGTTTTAGGGACAAAAGTATAGTAACACAGAGCATAAATAATACGCCACAAAAGTTTAGATATAAAATGAGATGAGGAGTTACAACATAATCAATCGATATTATCGAATAATCTTCAAGTAATTAATTAGAAATAATCTAGTACATCGTAGAGTTAATATAGGTTCCTATGATTTATAGGCTAGTATTTAAGATAATTTTGGGCCTATTTAATGAGCCAAATCTTATTTATTACATATTAAATAGTATGCAAATCAAATTTAGAAATAAGTTTCTCAATTCATATATGTTATGCTTATCAATTTAATGATACTTAGAAATAAGTTTCTAAGTGAATTATAAAATTAAAATTAATTAGTTCAATATTAATTAGAAGTAAGTTTCTAATTAAATTTAGATTAGTATGTTTGTACGTCGAATAATAATTAGAAATGAGTTTCTAATTAAACATTATATAATACTTAGAAATATTTTTTAATTAAATTGACATTATTAGTGTAATCGTAGTTAGAAATAAGTTTTTAAATTTAAACTATAATTTGTTTGGTTCCATAATAATTAGAAATATGTTTCTAATTAAAATGAAATAACTATGATTTAATTATGCTTTGTTCATATTGTATTGAAATTATAATTTTGAGTAAATTATAATGATCATATTTTTATTTTGAGCATGACTTCATTTTTTCGTTTTGATTTTTGGATTATGCAAGCCGTTCTTAATTCCTGAAAATGTGTTTTCAGGAAAATGCCATGCATGAAGAGGATAGCTAAATTTATACAAATTGCAACATAGATGAGTCAATTTATCATTATGTTAGTGCAATTACACCAGATGCGATATCTTCTTTGAGAAGATTTAAGACAACAAGTTATTACCATTAATCACTTAATGTAAGAGATATATTTCAGAGGTTGTCTAGCTTTCATAGAAGCTGAAGTGAAGTATGCGACTTTACTCTTAATTATCACAACCAAAAATTGAATTGTTAAGCATGCTTTGGAACTTCAAATGGCCTCAGATAAAATCATATAAATGGTTGGTGATAAAATTTATAAGAGAAGTTTGAAGAAAATAATTGACTTGTACTTTACACCCAAACAGTATTCTACTCAAAAATATAAAATAAATATTATATCGAACTTCTGGGACTTTATCGTGTTAATTCATTGACCTTATTCTATCTTCGTTTCGTTATTATTTGCCGAACTAAATTGTAATAAACCACATAATTATGTGCTTTAATCTATATCAAATTTGATATCATTACTTTTTATCATAATATATGTTGTTTGAATATTTATTTTTGAAAACTTCTTGAGTATGAAAATTGGTATTCAATTGTCATATGAATGATGATTGAGAACATATATACTCTTTCTATTTCATAGACAATTGAAATTTTATTGTTCCATATATATATATATATATGACATGACAATAACATACAAGCATACCATTCCTTTATATAGAAACTTTGTGTTTCCATTATGACTACTACATCAAAGGATATTGTTGCCAAACTTAACAAAGAAATTAAATGGAGAAAATTATGAGATTCGGAATGTTAAAATCTAATGTACTGGAAGAGCTAGAGGCTTTTAAACCATGAAACAT
Organism: Erythroxylum alaternifolium; assembly: GCA_027478495.1. Taxonomy (NCBI): domain Eukaryota; kingdom Viridiplantae; phylum Streptophyta; class Magnoliopsida; order Malpighiales; family Erythroxylaceae; genus Erythroxylum; species Erythroxylum alaternifolium. Next base: position 43,350,302 of record JANIIA010000009.1, read on the forward strand.
AAACATAGATGCTCTTGAGGAAAGCAATACAGCCCAACACAAAAGGGATCATGATGCTTATGAAATTTGGAAGAAAAAGAACTCATTAGCTCATATTATGTTACTAAGAAGCATGGATAATGATATCATGCATTAGTTTTGTATATATGACATTGCTAAAGACATGTGGTCCGCTTTAGCTACATATTTTGGATGCACCTCAATGAACAAAGTAAGTTCACTTACTATTAAGTTTGACATATATAAGAAATGGCTGGATCACATAATGCAAAATCATTTGAGGCATATCTCAAACATAATAAGTGAATTGGGTAATGTTTGTTATGAATTATTAGATGATAAATAGGTACAAGCTATTATTCGATCATTACCTCAAAGTTGGGAGAATACAAAGATGCATTTAACTAGTAGTGAGAGTCTTAAAACAATGCAAGATGCTACGAGGCATCTTATACTAGAAGAAGAACATCTTGAAGCCTCAAAAGTGTCCTCAGAGGTATATACAATTAGTTCTAGCTCATATGGAGCTATGATCTAGAAGCATAAACATAATGGTGTATTAAAATGGAAAAAGGCTATGAAACCAACCACTATACTTAAGACTCAAAGAAGGTAAAATATAAAAGCATCCTTTTAAGAATCAGAACATGGAAATAGACAAGTGCTTTAATTGTGGCAATAATGTTCACTTTGCTCGTGCTTGTAGCAAAACCCAAAAAGGTACTATCTTATTATAAAAACATTTTTTTGTGAATGTCTCTTATTCTATTTTACTAACTAGATCACATCTTGTGTGGATTGTAGATTCGGAAGCAACTAACTATATAGTGAATGATAAAGATGCCTTTATAAAATTCCATAAAATTTCATACGGAACACGACAGATTTATGTAGGAAAAAATTCAAAAGTTGATATAGAAAGGACTGAAACCTACATATTAGACATGCAAAGTGGTCAATCCTTTATCTTACATAGAGTATTGTATGCTTCAAAGATTCAATAGAATCTGATCTATGTGTTAGTTTAATAAGTCTTAGTTTTGATGTAAATTTCCATAATGGTGCTATGAATTTTATATCTTGGACAAATTATTATGGTCATGGTTATATGATAGATGGTTTTATTATTTTAGATGTTCTTTATTCAAATAATAAAAATTCTTTGTTTACCTTACCTAGTAATTCCAATAATGATGTAATTTCGTGGCACGTTAGACTATATCACATTATTCAAAATCAAATAAGCCGATTAGCTAAAGAAGGCTTATTAGATAACTTATATTAAGTAGGTTTACCTATTTATAAACATTATCTAGTAGGTAAAATAGCATGAAAGCTATTTAGAAAGGGAGCATAACCTTCTTATCTATCGTAATTGAGTCATTCAGCCATCTGTTGTCTGATGAATATAAGAACATGGTGTGGGGTATGTATTTAATCACTTGTATAGATGATAATACTCTATATGATCGTGTATATTTGATTCATCATAAATCGAAAGAACTAAGTTATTTCATAAAATATTTTAATTTAGTAGAGAATTAATTAGAAAAGAAAAAAGAATTAAGAACTGATTGAGGACAAGGTTACTTATCTAATACGTTCAAGATGTTGTGTGATAAAAAAGGAATAGAAAGACAATTAACTATTCCATGAACCCTACAATAAAATGGCAATTCAGAAAGTCATAATAGAATGTTACTAGAGATGGTTAGGCCCATGATCGCACAAGCAAATCTACATATCACCTATTAGGGTCACAAAATCATTTACAACCACGCCATTTAAGTTATGGATAGGAAGAAAACCCAACATTGAACATCAAAAATCAAGGGGATGTGCTACCTATGTTCATAATCTCTCTCATAGATATGGAAAACTAGAAAAAAGAGGGAAGAAAATTATCTTGATTAGATACTCTAAACATTCAAAAGGATATGTGTTTATAGGTAAACAAGGTTTGAATCGCGAAATGTCACATTCTTAGATAATGATTTTTCAAAGCAAGGATAAATAGGAAAGACCTATTTCTATATGAAACTTTTAATTAGGATGATTCCATTACTAAAAACCATAAAGAGGGACTTTATCCTAGTATGAGTAATCTAAAACTTAAAGAATTAACTCAAGAGCAGTTAAGATTACAATCCATTCAAAGTTTACCTACCGTATCTGATTTGAGTGGGAGTAATCAAGATGTTGATGAATTTATTTCTCATGAACCACATTTATGCTAAAGTAATTGTGGAAAGATTCCCCGACTTCTTTGAAATAAAAGTAGAAATTCACATGATTATCCTACAAGAATACAATAAGCCAAGGAATGTATACAAGGATCATAATAGTCCTACTAAAACGAATAAATAAGAAAAAGGAAAGAAGAAATGACTTCTTTAAGCTCAAATCAAGTGTCGAACTTAGTTGATCTCTCAAATCAAGTGTCAAACTTAATTGATCTCCCTAATGACGTTAAAGCTATTAGGAACAAATAGATTCTCAAAACAAAACAAAATGTTGATGGTAGTATCGAAAGATATAAAGAATGTCTTGTGGCAAAAAGATACATAATAGGAGGGAATCAATTATGACAAAACCTTTTCACTTATTGTGAGGTTTGGTTCAATTTATTTAATCTTGTTAGAAGAGGTCTTAATTATAATTGGTGAACAATAAAAAAGAAAGAATTATTTAGTTGAAAAAAACTAGCTTTAACATCATCCATTTTGAGAATGGATTTAGAGCTCCCTTAGTTAATCAAGAGACTAATATAATGATGGAATGTTTGAATTGCTTAGAAGAATTAGGTGCTGAGAGGATGCAATATGGAAAAGCTATAAAATGTTTACATGGATTTTATGGCAGATGAAAGGAAGCTAGATTGGATTATGTCTCTTTAGTTATATTTTCATGTTATTGCTTATTGAAGTCTTATTTTTTTTGAAAATTGAATAACAATACAAAAGAAAGAATTATTTAGATGGAAAAAAAATTGAATGTAACATCATCCATTTTGAGAATGGATTTGGAGCTTCATCAATTAATCAAGAGACTAATATAATGATGGAATATTTGAATTCCTTAGAAGAATTGGGTGTTGATGGGTGTTGAAAGTGTACAATATGGAAAAGGTGTAAAAGATTTACATGGATTTTATGGCAGACGAAAGAAAGCTAGATTGTATTATGTCTTTTTAGTTATCTATTCATGTTATTGCATATTGAAGTCTTATTTGTTTTGAAAATTTTATATTAACTATTCCATGGCTTAAATATGTTAAGTGTATATTTTGTATAAATATTTGATATAAATCTTTTAACTGAGTGTTTTTGTTAATAAAATTTAATATTATTATAGTAGATATATGGCTTCCTTTTCATATTTCAATTCAGATTCTTATAATGAAATGATGAAGGTAGTTATTATTTATCTAACTGGGGAAGTGACTAAATATTTTCATTTACATTACTAGCCATGTAGAACTTCTACTCTATCAAGTTATGATTAGATATTATAAATTTTGAATGAGAATCCTTCAAGGATTTATGAGAACTTAGGAATGAGCAAGACAATCTTATTGTGCTTATGTGATGATTTGAAGAGTTTAGGAGGTTTAAAACCAACAATTCATTTGACTGTTGAGGAAAAAGTAGTTATTTTCTTGATGACTATAGGGTGAGATGATAAGAGTATTATAGAATGCTTTCAACATTCAACTTGGACGAGTTCGAAGTATCGCAAAGTTTTATTTGTAGTTAACCGTCTTACAAAAAGAATCATTACTCTACCATCTTTAACAATACACCTCCTGAAATTTAACATAATTCAAAATTCTTTCCATATTTTCAAGTATATTCATATATTTAATTACTATTTTCATTATATCATTATGATTAATAATTATTCTAATAGCGTAATTTTATCTTTTAGGTTTGTTTAAGAGCAATATACGGTACACATATTGATGCACATATTATTACCAATGAACAAATACCAATAATTGATATGGCTCAAAATATATGTGTCATTACTAATTTGACATGCGTTTTACATATGGAATGGTTGGATAGGAAGATATTACAAATAACTCTCAAGTTCTTTTAGAAATAGTTACAAATCTAGCGAACCAATTTCCTATGTCTCCACAAGGTATTAAATTACTTTAAATAAATATTGGAATTACTTTTAATTTTTAATAACTTTTTTTAATATTAAGTTCTTTATATATTAGGTAAGTTTTTTTAGTTGATTTAGGGTATACCAATATGTCTAAATTTCTTTCACCATATCGAGGTGAGAAGATATCATTTATGAGATTATAGAAGAAGAGAAAGACCTCAAAGTCAATAATAATTATTTACCTATAAGCATTCTTCAGAATCTTGCTTAATGAAGAAATGTTATTGAAAGATATTTTGGCATTCTAGAAGCAAGGTTACATATACTTTCAAGCATGCTGAGTTATGTATTAAGAAACAAAAATACATTATTATTACTTGTTGTGTTATACACAATTATATTAGAATGCATTGACACAATGATAGATTATTTGACAGTTGTGTTAAAAGTGAATAACAAATTGGGAAAAATAAAAAAGAAGATATAAGTTCTCAAGTAGAGTATAACATCTCTCTATCATAACTTCACAGTATATCTCGAAAGTGGGATGAAATTGCTAGATAAATGTGAAATTGTTTATATTAGTTCTAACTGAATTATGTTTTCCTTTTGTAGATGATACTACTATTATATTTTTAAAGCATTATAGTATAGTGAACATCTTTTATTGACTAGAATGACTTAATGTCATTTTTATAGTTTATAGAATTTTATTATATATAATTGATGTGTAAATTTATTTAATTATATAAGTATTAATACAATTCATTTCGTTCGATAACGAGAACTAATTAATTTAAGAATACAATTTGATATAGTAAAATAATTAAATCAAAAATTAATATTAACATCTAATAGTACAAGTAAAAAAATGATGATAAAGTCAAACATGTTTTTATTACAAATTTCAACCAAAAATATTTTAGTTTTTAATTTTTTATTGCAAATCTCAACCAAAAAAATATAACAGAAAAATAAAATTGGGATTAAGCGAAGCTTTAATTTTTTTTGTTAAGTATTTAAGTGATGTTTTCTTGCAATTTTAGGAAGCTTTGACATCTAGTTGTGAGTGTTTTTTTTAATCAAAATTTTTCAGTTATAAAAATTATTTCTTTATAACGTCAATTCTTTTTATATATTTGATTTAACTTTCTTTGGATTTGGCTTAAACTTATCCGTATTTTAATCTTGGGTGGTTCTTAGATGGCCTACTAAAATTAGATGGGTATTAATATATTTTATTGGTTATTAATGACGTGATCATATCATATTTTTCAGTCATCCTTAGGCTTGTTTTGGGGGGAGAGGGGTTGTGGCGGTTGATAACATACTAAAATCAACCTGTTAAAATGATAAGTACTTATTCTCAATAAATGCTTATGTATTTGAGATTGCTGTTTTGATAACTGCTGAAATGTGAAAATAAGTATTTGGCAGTGCAATTGTAGTTGCCGAAAAGAGATAAAATGACTAAAAAGCCCATTGATTTAATAAATTATTAATTGTTGTATAAATAATTAAAAAATATATCATGAGTCATATAAATTTAAAATTATAAATAATAAAATATTAAATTAAAATAAGAAAATATAAATAAAATAAATTTAGTAA